>VZSR01003807.1:23803989-23831598 GCA_013398615.1 Brachypodius melanocephalos | reverse complement strand
AAACAAAACCCCAGAACATATTTATAAGGATTCCTTTAAAAACTGATGCTTACTTCAATAAGAACCCTGGTAACTTAAATTAATTAACACAGGCCCTGTATTTACTGTACTAATATTTGATTGATTGCTTTATAAGCTTTTTTGTTAAAGGTAAAATGATGCCAGAAGTTACACCTTCGTATAAAATGTAAAACTATAAAACACTGCCCTCTTGTGATCTTCCCTAAAAGTGTAGCTGATTATTTAAAGGAAGTTTTTGCAACTGTTGGCAGTGATAGAGCTGAGTGGGTTTATATGTTCCTTTCATTTATGTATATGTACGTCTATAAATAAAACCCAATTGTTAAGTTATTAATGATATCCTAAAATAAATAATTGCATATGTGCTATTAAAAGCACCAAGGACACATCCTCTGCCAGCTCAATCCAGATTCTTCATAAGGCATTTGCAAGACTGAAATGGACCTTACACAGCACATTTCCAGCTAAACACGACTGCACTGCGCGATGCCAAACCCTAGAAGGGTAGGAAATACTTCTATTGACAGCCAGACATTTTGCCCAGATAAGAAAGCAGGAGGCCAAGAGTGTTTCACCAACAGAGGTATTTTAGAAGTGAATTTTCAACAGTCCATTGCTGGAAGAGACCAAGTCTTGAGAACATTCATTCTTTTGAAAATACAATGGGCCTGGAAAGTACCATACACATGAAAAAAGTCAGTGAAGTGCCAAACTGTGTAAGAAAACTTAAGTCCGTACTGGAATGAAAGTTATCATTAACCTTAATTTTATTTAATTTTATTTTTAAGGTATTTGAGAAAAAAGGCTTGTAGGAGCATCCAGAATACTTTTCCAGCAAAAAAATCCTAACAACTAGCTATTGTAAGCATACATTTTTTTCCTAAGTGGCAGAAGCTAAAAACCAGGAAAAGAGCTGTGGACACTATGACATTCATGGGAACCTACATGGCTTAGTACCAAAGGAGCAAACCTTAAGCTACAATTAACAGTCTGCTGCAGGCACAAGAGGGCAGACTGATGCACATCATGGATCTTGCCAACAACAGAGGTCTCAACCTGCTACTCAACTTTCTGCTCATTTTCCTGGTTCTAGTGCTTGCATTTATCCTTGTGAAGCTGATGTGAACCTCTGCAAGGCTCTGCTTCCTTCTCAGATTTCACCCTGTGGATTTTGCGATGATAATCTAGACACTTTAGACTACCTGAATGTAAGTATGCAAAGACTGCAGAGGCTGAAATATCCAACAACTGCAGCATGTGTTCACACCCCAAATTTATCAGAAAGCAATCCTAAGAGCTGTGCACCTGCCACTGAGTGAAGAAAGCACCTACAGCCTTACTGAGTACCTGAAGAAACCCAAGAATGCATCAGCAGCTACTGTAGTTTCTCATTGCTACAGCTGATTGTTATTTAAAGATCTACAAAGTATTTGCAGCATTCAAGGAACAATTTCTGCAAAAAGAGGACAGCAGAAATCAATTTTTAAAAACAGGATATCTGTAGAATATATACTTCATGGGAAATGACAGCAGGAAAGCAAATCAAAATGCCAGCTTTGAGTTGACAGCACACATCAAATTACCTGGGGAGAGAAAAGCACAGATGCTGTAAAGGGAAACAAAGATATCCTTGAAAAGCAGCTTGCAGTAGCAGAGATGGGGATAAGTGAAGGTCAAATATGAAAACATAATTATTATTTAGATCTTTTTTGATCCCCTGTGGTTAATTGCAACACCTTAAAAGCCAGAAGCCTTCTGTTATCCAGTATATCAAAAGAAGAAGCTGTCAAAACAACTGAAAAACAAATGGCCATTACCCAGGGTTACCATAACTCTGCCCAGCAAACTCAGCACCAGCACACACACCAGCAGTAGGTGCAGCTGCACAAACCCAAGATGCATTACAGCCTTAGTAAGAGGATTTACCACTTATGCACAGGTCAAGTGTGGGAGCCCTCCAGCCCTATCTGACAGACCACTTGTTACTTGCCAGGGCAATCCTCAGTCCATAGTCTGTCCTCACCTCTAGGCATGCAGCAAAAACTTCTTACAGGACCTTCTTTTGTGGCTCTCTACAGGATGATGTACTTTTCCTGGGAAGGATCCTGGGAAGGAGAGTGACCAACAAGAGCACACTTCTGTTGGAATGATTTTCCAGAGGATACCACTAAAAACATAAGAAGTGCTTGGAAAGGAGGGGACCAGAAGCAGATTTTCATACATTACACAGGAGCCAAACAACTTCCTCTTAGCATCTCACTTTCCCAAGTGGAACAGATGAAGAGTGTGCACCAACAAATAGATATTGCACAGTAAATGTATTGCCATAGATATGTATATTAAACACGTATGAAAGAGGCAGATGTTGTTTCATGGATGAGGGAAGCTCCAGCTCCAGCCTCCTACTGCCAACAGCACATCCCTGATTCAGCACATATACTGCTGAGTATATTATAGATAGATGCTATAGAATAGAATATATCTATTCATGTTCACACCCAGAACTTCCATATGATCACTACTGTTATTCAGTTATTTGCAGGAGATTAATCTAAACTGGATGCCAATAGCCTTTCCACAGGAAAAGGTAGTATGCCCAGTAAACCCAAAAAACTTAATGAAGTCTGGCCATTAATATGTATCCACATTCCACTCCATGCTACCTGCTCCAAAGTTTAGAGAGCATTAGTGTGCTGGTTTTGTCTGGAATAAAGTTAATTTTCTTCATGGTATAGTTTTTATCATGGGACTACAGTTTGGTACAAGTCCAAAGTGTAGTTCCCTACCAGCTACTATGAAGGAAATTAGCCCTGCCCCAGCCAAACCAGCACAATGGCCTAGAGCAGCACAGATAGTTAAAACAAAAGCTTTTTTCCCACCTGCTCTGAAATATGTGCAATAAACATTTGAAATGGCTTCTGCAAACTACATACCCATAGTTCTTTGAAGTTGATAGTTATAGTAGTATGAATTCCAATCTGTTTGCATTTAAAGTAGAAAATTTTGCACAGCTACATCACAAGCATGTCATAATTTATTTTGATAATCTTGAAATATTCTGCTTTAAAAAAAAATCTGTATATTTATATACCAGAGATATATTTGGTAATGGTTACATAGTTGTGTATTATTTAGGAGAATTCCTGCTGATGCTTGACATAGATGGCTCAAAGCACACCAAAACCACCAAAACAAACAGGAAATCCACTCTAGCCCAAAGCAGATTAGGAACAGTTTTCCCAATAAAATGCTTATTCACTGACATACTGCTTGGGACTACCCAAAGCTTATTGTCTCTATGACCTTCTGCATATTCAGAAGTTTCCCCATCTTAGGGAAACCACTGTGACACCAATTGGCCCTGACAAAACAGTAAAATCACATATTCCTTTTTAATAAATTGAGGAAGATGAGCCTATTGCCACCAACCAGCATATATTTCCAGATCAAAAGTTACATACCAAGGAAGTCTGTGAGAAACTTCATTAGAGCGTGGAGAAACAATCCCCAAATACAACCCCAGTAGATTCCTCCAGCAATGAACGCAACAGAATCCTCAACAAATGCAGAAATACGCTGCTGAAACTGAAACATGCATTTTCCCAAGATGACATATAAAGCTGGCAAAGTTATCAGCTAACCAGTGCCAAGGCTCTTTTTGCAACCAAGCACAGTGCAAGTTTGGTTTCCAATCATCTGCTAGTACTTACTCCAGACTGAACCTACAAGCACCTTACAATGAATGGAATCCCACTGCTGGGCTACCAACTTCACAGCAAAAGGAACAGATCATAAAAGCTTAGTTATGGCTTACAGTAAAGGAGTTCACTCTGCTAGCTAAAAGTGATAATCCCTCATGTTAAAATGTTTTATATTCCTTAAAAGTATGGTTTCATCAAATTGTGATATACGAAAAATGTTGATATTGATAATTTTAATTTTCTGATCTGACAGGATTGTAAAAAAAACCCTAGCTTTGAGTTGACATTTAAGAATAAAGTTTTATGTGGCAACAATGTTATCTGACAAATGTTATGACTTTTCTTTCAACTAAAGTTTTACAGCTTTGTTTACCAATGTTTAGATATGCATGCAGTTTACTTTCTTCCTTTTCTGCTTTGCAGTGAAAATTGTTCTAATAACTCTAAACTTGTCATTGTACTAAAACTTAATTTCCAGCAACTTTTATACATATGGTATTATCAATCCAGTGTTTTCCTCATTAAAAAAAACCACTAAACCTGGTACATTAAAGGAAAAAGATGTAACTAAGTAATTTACACCTATTATCTCTGCAATATTCTGACATAATTTAGCACACCATGAAATCACACAGATGCTCTGTACACTGGAATGAAGAGATTCATACTGTGATACTTACAACACTCTACAAAGTTAATATGCAGATACGCAATCTTTTGAAGCTTTCTTTCTTAATACATGACCTCCAACTATTTTAAAGGCATGCTTTCATTTTAAATCTAATTTTTGGACTAGCACGCAGAATGTATCTACATGTATTCAGGTAACAGGATATATAATAGGATCAGACTTTAAGAAATGCTATTGCTTGAAAACACAGAGCCTTTTAATTTAGATTTTATGGCCTCCAAGTTCAGCAAATGAGAAATGCTGCTGTGTGTTATAAGCATTTTTTTCTCTTAATACAGTCCTTATCACACATTTCCTTACTCAAAGATCAGCTGTATATTGAAAACAATCAAACAATTCAGTGTATGTTGAAATGCAAATTTTGCATAGAAAATGTTTTCATTAAAGTAATATTTCTCTGTTTCAGTGCATAAACTGAAGAACTGTTAAAATCTCTTCCTAGGAAATGTGTAGCAGAATGTTTCTTTTCAAAAAGCATACATTAAATAACACACATTAGCTAAGGAATGCATTTTCAGATTCAACTCCATGACACTACACAATAACCAAAGACCAGATTCTCCTTGGAGATTTATTTCTGAAATGTACAAACATCACACCCACAGCTGAAGGATGCACCTTCTCTAAGAGGCATTCTCTTCTTCCACAGCACATCGTCTGCAGTTGCAAACCTGACCACGCCCTGAAGGACAATCCCAATGTAGCTGTAGGTCTTCTACCCAACACTCGGAGCTTCCCTTACAATGCACAGGAAATTTTATTTTACAACCCGTGATGTACAATTGAAATAGAAAAGTCACATGATAGGCATTATAATTTGGGGAGCAAACTATGAGAAAAACCACTCAGTTCAATCAACTTCAGACTACTAAGGAAGCACAGACTCTTAAGCTTGAAAGTAATTAACCTTGGAACAGCTTTTAAGGGATGTTACACTATACTTTCCATTAGTCTTTAGAGTAAACAAATAGAAGCCTTGTCTGATTTTACAAAAATTAACTCTGATTTAGAGTTTTCTATGATGAACTGTCTATATCAGTCTGTGAGGACATAAAAACTTATTTGTAGTGTGTATTAATAAGTCCAATAGCTGTCCCTGAACCATCAGTCCTCAGAATCAACTCAGAAAATTGTTGCTGTCTATTACTTCATTAGTGATAGGCTGGCAGAAGGGGAGGCTACAGGATGCAGTTATCTTAAAGATGCACAAAGTTGCTCTAGATTAACACTTGAGAGCAAAGTTTGTTGTATTCTCTATTCATGGCAATAGCAGTTTTAAAGTAAAGTAATGATAAACTTTTTTTTTTTTTTTTGGTCCTAGAAAAACCACTACCTTTCCATCAGGATATATATGTATTAAAAGCAAAAAAGCAAAAGTAATCCTCACTAAAAGGAAAAAGAAAAAAAATTATATGCAGCTGTGGCTTTTGCCCCTTTTATAAATCATTAGCTTCCTCTTACATCTTCTATTCTATCTCTTAGATATATATTCCACTTAGGATTGCAGTTTTCTTGGTTTCTCAGAAATAAAAAAATACTAGTTCCCACATAAATGTGATCTCTGAAAAAAGGCCACAGCAGAATGATATTCAGGTTTCTTTAAAAAACAGGTGTCAAGAAAAGAAGAACCATTCTTGCTTCTTCATTGCTTCTGGCATCTCTCCTTAAAGGTATAACCTCTGTCAGAAAGACGGGAGGGCAGGGAGGGACAGCAGAGGCAGATGCCTCTGAGCGCAGAGGCTCATGTGCTCTTGCACATGCTTTAACCTTCTCTAGGTCCTACTTCACAACCACATCTCACTTGAGGACATAAAATCCATTTTTCATGAGGACAGGATCCCATTTCAAGGCCCAGCAATATGACTCCAGATTATGTCAATGGAAGTGCTTGCTAAGGACATCGGGAATTTACCCCACAGAGATGTAAAAGTTACACATGAAACAAAAACCAAAAAAAGCCCCCCAAAAAAACCCAAAACAAAGAAACAAAGCCAGTTTTAGGCAAAAACGTCAAATCTCAAAAACTAGAAAGGTGCAGCACTGTTTTTGAATTGAAGTCAAAGATAAATAATGCTTGTGCTCCCCCTGCTGGCTCTGTCCTCCAAACACAGCTCCGTAGCAATGCCTGCATGGATGAAAGTTTTTGAGTAACTGTAATAACACATATGGGGTTTCATCTGTTTCAAACGTTTAACTTTGCCTTTGTACCGTATTTAAACATGATCAGAGGGAGAAAGCACTTCTGAGACATGAAGGACAAAAGCTGGGAGTTTTTTCAAAACTATTTTTCTAAACAAAAATATATTTCTAAAACACCCATCCTAAACAAAGTGTTGCAAAGGTACATATAAGATTATAAAGAGGCATGTATCTAAATGAAGTGAATAAGTAAATAAACATTTGTGAGACCCTGTCTGGAGTACTGCATACAGTTCTGGAGTCCCCAACATCAAAAAGAATGTGGAACTGTTGGAGCAAGTCCAAAGGAGGCCACAAAGTTGGTAAGAGGACTGGAGCACTTCCCCTATGGAAACAGGCTGAGAAAGGTGGGGCTGTTCAGCCTGGAAAAGACAAGGTTGTGTAGAAACCTCACAGTACATCCAGTAGCTGAAAGGGCCCTACTGGAGCTCCTTTCCAGGAACCGTAGTAATAGGATATGGAGTAATGGGTACAGACTGAAAAAGGGCAAATTTAAGGCTGAGTATTAGGAAGAAATTCTTTACTATGAGGGTGGTAATACACAGAAACAGGTTATTCAGGGAAGTTATGGATGCCTCAACCCTGGCAGTGTCCGAGGCCAGGCTGGGTAAGGTTTTGAGCCACCTGGTCTAGTGGGAGATGTCTCTGCCCACAGCAGAGGAGGTTGGAACTAATCTTTAAGGTCTCTTTCAACTCTTAATATTCTGTCATTCTGTATATTTAAATCCAAGAAGAGAACCACTAGGGACAGTAACCTGATCACAAATCTCAGAGACAGCACCACTGGCGGCTGCAGCCAGCTACATATCTTGGGTGTTTGGGAAGACAATGAATGGATAGACTAAACTCCCTCATGATATCCTGTTGTTGCTTTCCAAATCTCTTGTGTGTGCTCTTCAATGCCACCAGCAGGTGCCAACCGCTGGGAGTCCAGCTGGCAGTGCCCTGCACCCAGCCTCAGCACTGAGCCAGTCTCTGTCACTTTGGTTCTGAGAGGAGCTCATCAGCTGATGCTCCCTACCTAGGGAACTTATCAGCCTCAGAATCTTCAAAGTGCTTAGAGAAAGATGAGGGTTTCTGCAGCAATAAAGGTAAAGGGTGGCTACCTCTAACAATGTCACGTTTTTAGACAAACCCTGATAGATTACTATTAGTTTGGCCATATTAATTGGCTTCAATTTTCTGAAGTTAAAAACAGAAAACCCAACAAAAACCCAACCCCATAAAAACCCAACCCAATAAACACCACCAAAAAACAAAATCAGATCATCATTAAGAGCAAAACTGGATGTTTGGAAACTCAACTTGTCATTCTTTTCATCAATATACAACTGAAGGAACAACAAAACCTGAGCACAACTCATTTGCAAATTACCTCGTGTACTTCAAGCTGAAGAAAACAGGAAATCTGAATATACAGCTAGATGATCTCTGCTGAGATAATATCCTAGTCTAACCCTAAAATGCCTTTCAGAGAAATTTATATAAGGTAAACTGGGATTTTTTTTGTCAAGCCAAGCCAAATTAACTATACATGTAAACATGAACATGTAGATCTTTAATACTGCCTTCCTTCACAAACTGTACTTCCCTATTAGGGGAAGAACTGGAAACAAAGACTGAATTGCCATGTTAGAAAGGGTTATCTGTCTCTTCAAACTATGTGCTTGATAGCCTCAATATGAAAACATTTCAAGTATGATGCATCAACCACATATACTATTTATTATTTAAATAAACCACATTTGTTGACTGCTGTTAGATGATTTTTATTAGTTAAAAAATAAACAGTAATATCAAACTGAATTCTGTTTTTAAGTACCAGGCATAAGGAGACTGAATATTCATTCACCCTTGCACTACACAAAAGTCATTCTTATTTTGCTGAATGCATAAATGCAGCCTCTTGATAAGCCCATTCAAGTCAAAATACCTTTACATTTCCCCCATTATGCAGTTACTCTAAAACTACTAAAAAGGCTACTTGATGAACCTCTTTCTGTGCCCAGCATCAGATAAAAACATGTTAGTCCCATGCAGACAGGCACAGTGAATTCGAGTAAACTGTATGTAGGCAGACAGCAGAAATGAAAGAAAACCCAAGAAACAACTAATGTTGAGAAGCAAGCAGCAATAGCCCAAATCAAAGCTTAAAAATACCATCGCTTGATTAAGAGCACCTGTTTCCTTTCCTGTTCATTAAAAATTGCCTGTTACTCCTCCGGTATAACACAGGATGCCACATGATGGCAGCAAACACCAAGCTTTATCCTTACCTGCACAGGCTGGTCACCTGCTACTCTAAAGTCCTCCAGCTGCTGCATGTGCCATGCAGCCACGCCGTAGGGCTCCTCAGCAGGCCTGCAGTCCAGGGGATTTGCCCGTAGCTGCTCTTTGAGCCACATCTGAGTCCTCACTGCCGGCTGTATGGGAGCTCCGCTCACAGCCTGCTGTCCCAGCGTCGCGTATCTCTGGCCAAAAGCTTCACAGCTGCCTGCCGTAGGTTTGCTTTCAGGTAAGGCACTGTAGGTCAAGTCTAAGGCATGTCTCCTACCTGGGGAATCTGAAACAAAGTCGTCTTTGCTGCACGTTTCAAATTTGTATTTGCAGTCCAGTAGAGAAGATCGTTTTTTCCCCATTTCTTTGTCCTCAATTTTTAGCAACTCCATGCTGTCATGCAAACAACTTGGCCCATTTGTCCTTAATTGAGGTGGCAAAGCTTTGTCCGTACCAGCCCTGTATTCCACTGAATGGCTACTTCCATCTTGGCTGAAATTATTTGGTGAGCTGAGTTTAGACAAGGAGGACCATTTTCTTACAGGTCTTGCATCTTTCATGTCAAGAGAATTGTCCAGGGCTCCCTGATTTCTGCCTCCTCCTGACCGCACAAAGCTTGTACTCCATTTTGAGCCATCAGACTTGAAAGCTTCCCTGTGTTTGGAAAGTGAAGAGCTGGCACTAGACAGCATCACATGGGCAGTGGGAATAGAAACCAGTGATCGGCAGGGCTTAAATGATGATGTACCACTTGAAGTTGAATGATCTGTGAAGAGAAATTTATCACATAAGTAAGAGCAACACAGAGCTCATTAACATTAGTTCAGATACAACAAAAATCTCAAATTCAAGCTGAAATGCAAAAATAGAAGAAAAGAAGTTTCTTGACAAAATAAGGTCTTCTAGATCATTCTAAACTATGAGAATGGAAACTAATTAAAGTGGAAGATTTTCAAGTTTATTTTGCTCAGGTGTCATGATTACAAAAAGAGGAGTGTACTAAGCATTGGCAACAGTGGCTTCAGATACAATTCTCAGCCTGTGAGCTCAAGAAACCATTCCCAGCTTTAAGGTGGCAGGAAGGATTTCTCCCCCACCCCACATAATACTAAGGAGCTTCTATACCACAAACAGTACATGTGTACAGGAGCCCCAAGACTGGTTCCTCTTTCATCACCCCCCCTTCTCATTTTTTGAAGACAGAACAACTCAATAAACGCACCTTGTAAAATGGCAGTATTGTAGACAAGACAGTTCAATTATGATCACTTGGACAGAATTATTCACCCATTCTGGATCTCACCAATTTCCAAGTATGCTTCCTGTGCTGTGTCTGGCTGGGAAAGAGTTAATTTCCTCCACAGTACCTGGTATGGGGCTATGTCTTGGATTTGTTCTGGAGACTGTGTTGGTGATTTAGGTATATTCTAGTGCCTGCTAAGCAGTCCTTACACATGGTCAAGGTCTTTTCTGCCTCTCACCCCACCAGTGAGAAGGCTGGCGGTGCACAAGGAGCTGGGAGGGGACAGCTGGAAGAGCTGACCCCAACTGACCAAATGGATATTCTGTATCCTATGGCTCCATACCCAGCAATAAAACCAGGTGGAAAGCTGGTTTAAGATGCTGCTGCTCAGGCAATAGTCAGCCGGTGGTGACCAACTGTTTACACTCGCAACCTTTCTTGGTTCTTATTTCTGTTACTTTTCTTAGAATATTTTTCTTGTTTTCAATTAATAAACTGCTTTTATCTCAACCCACGAGTTTTTTTCACTTTTACACTTCCAGTTCTCTCCTCCTTGCTGCCAGGGGTGGGGGCAGGAGGAGTGAGCGAGTGGCTGTGTATTTACAGACCCAAATACAACACCACACAGAAACTGTGTCTATCAATTTATAAAATCATTCCCAAGTCAAAACATCAAGAACAGAGAAATCAAAAGGGTGATATTCAGGATGAGACAGTAGAGCAAAGATGAGGGAGATAAAGGAGAAGTTCCTGGGAAGTGGCTGAGAGCTCTCACACACCCACCAACGTGTGCTCAGCATGTCACAGGCTGTGGGCTACCAGAAATAAACATTTAATTCCCTCACTAGAGGATCAGCTCCCACCAAGTCACGTTCATGGCAGATAGACACAATGAAATCGCTCTAATTAGAAGATTCTTCTGGTGTCCCTTTTGCCAAAAAGCAAAACAGTTACATTCTTCTTATTTATTTTATTCTCACCTAGAGAATACCTCTTTCTCTGAAATTTGTCAGCTACTACATGAATTCATACTGGGATAATTTAAAAGTTAAAAAAAAAAAAAAAAAAAAGCTCTACAACTGGCATAACCAGTTTGATGGCTACATTAGATTACTGTGATGTGGTGAAGCCAGAACACATTATTTATTCATTAAGCACACTTTAAAAGCATGTATTTTACTCAATATACTACACTACAGACAGGAAAAGGAAGAGAGCTTCCAATGGTGCAACAGCTTTCAAAAATGGTAGCACTTATTTTTTCATGTATCCAAATAAAAATATCCCTACCTACAACTTGAATATTCGTCCCTATTTGGGATCAGACTTCCTCACTTCTTGCACTTGCAGCCCAACACAAAATAATACAGTCCTACTGTCACACTCTCCATGAGAAAAATGTGTTATGGCCCACCAAAGAATAGAGTTCCCTGTTTATTACGTAGTTAATGCCAGGACTCCTAGAAAGGCAGGAAATCTTGCTGAAGCGTCCCTGTCCCAGCATGTACCCTTCTGTTTCAGTGCACAAGCTCATGCCACACAGTTTCTCGCCTCTATGCAGCCACCTACTTCCACAGCAGTTACAGAACTGTAAGAACTCTGTAAGACTTGGCAAAACGGTCAGAGCTGGCTGAAGTGGACCAACACTTTAAGAGCTGTTCATAGGGTGCTGATGGTGGCCAGAGAACACAAACAGGGGGTGTCCTGTGCAGGGCCAGGAGTTGCACTTCGATGATCCTTGTAGGTCCCTTCCAATTCAGGATATTCTCTGATTCTACGATGAAGTTAAATGGAAAGTAGAATACTACCAGCTTGTTACCTGATTAATCATGCTGCTAATTTATGTGGGGATAACATGTTTTCATGTTTTGAATGCAAGATGAAAGATCCTCCTTCCTCCCTACAGTTCTTCCTTAAAAATCCTATACTGCAGAGAGAAACTTTTTTATTGGCTGTTCTGTCTTGATATTGCTCAAGAGGTGGGACACGTTAAAGAGGAAGACAGGAGGCCACACAACCCCCTTCAAGCAGAGGCAATCAGTCTTCTGACCAAACCCATCAGTGCCCACAGATATTGCAACACTGGCGATGGTGACAGCAAACACTACTCATGTCCAAATTGTGATATTCGCACAACACGTAACCTTTTTGCCTGTGCCAGGTACAGTATCACCTTCTTTCAGCTCTGCCTCCTGTCTTCTCTCATGGCACATCAGACACTTACATCAAAAGCCACTACAAATTGGGTACATCTGGCTGTGCTGCATAGCGAGAGCTACTTCCAGTCCTGCCCTGCAACGGACATAAAGATACACTGCCACCCATCTGAGGATGTCAAAGCAGTGACAAGAGAACAAGAGAGGTATATAACCTGATGGAGCTAGAATCACAAACGTATATCATAAGATGGAAAGTGCAGGCTGGAGTCCTGCTTTTGGAGAACATGCAGCAGAAGAGCAGGAAGAGACTCTTAAGGAAAGTAGGGATGGAAACACACAGACAAAAGAAATGCATCTCCTCTTCTACAGGTTAACTCCTTAGCTTGAGCTTGTTTTGTAACATTCAAGAAAATTAACCTTTGTACTGAGCCTTACCTAGAAGCTGAATCTGACACAGCACAAAGTCAGTCCAGCAAAGGTGGCAGTCCCAGGCATTTTCATATCCAAAGAAAATAAGAGTATATTAGGGTTCAAAAAGAACTGACCTATGTTTTAGGCTATGCAGCTTTCTAGGAGTAGAAAAGTTACATCTGCAAGACAAAGGTAAAAGAAATCCTGCATACATGTATCTGTAAAACTTAAAAAGGTAAAAAAATATATAATAGTATTTAATATAGCATTTTCTGTCGAAAATGCTGACTTAATGTTACCCATACATGGTCTTCAAACTAAAATTAAAACCAATATAATTAGAAATACATTATCTCCTTCATTTATTAGATTACTAATAAATAGTAATCTAATTAGACTTACTAATATGTGGTATTTCAAAATTTTTCCTTCTAAATTTAATTAAAAATTAATTAAGATTTAAACTTCTTTTCCTCACTTCCAATTCTAATCTCTTCAAGCAGATTTGAACTTCCAATGCCACTTATATCCAAATACAGCTGATTGATGTCTTCAATAATTTGTTTCAAAGAGAAACAAAGTAATTTTGGCTTCAAGTTGTCCTAATTAGTCTTCCCATTAACACTCACTGAAACATATGAGAAAATTCACACTTTTTCTTAGAGCATATTGCTCAAGTCTGCCTTGCCTGTAGGCTCAGCTGGAAAGAAAACCAGTCTGCCTTCCTAAACATCTCACAACACAAAAAGCAGGAAATTCTGTAGATTTCATTGAAAACAGGAGAGAATACAGTAAGCATCGTGAAACTTAATAGACATTACTTCTTCTGTAGACACAGGAATAAGCTCCATCTGGCCAAATCCTGCCAAAGACTACTTTATCCAAGCAGCAGGTTTTTCCCTTCTATACAGGCAGGGGTAAGCAAATGCCAGTTCAGAACTGAAAGCACTCTCTCCTTGGGATTACTTGGGGTTTACTTCACTGATCTGGTATTTATTTGAAGATTACAAACACTCTCAAACACGGCTTGTGTGTCTCCAGAGTCTTTCAAAGCTGAAAACTGCTCTCTTTAATGAAAGCCGAAAGAGACAGGAGGATAAAAAAGTAGCTAGATGCTACTGATTTTCCTTTCAGCAGAAACAAGATTATATGACAATTTTTTCTTTTCAATTATCCTAATAACTTTTTTGGGGCCCACCATGAAACTCCCTGGAGCACTTTTCTAATAGGCATGACATCTTAATATCTGATCCAGTACTTCCAAAGCCACACAAATAAGAGAATTGAAAGCATGGTATTTTAAAAACACATTACAAGATTTCTACCATATAATAGCAGCAGATGGAATAAAAAAATGAAGAACGTTTCATATGGCTTTCTTACCATCTTGTGTTACACTCCTGAAATATTTAATTATTGCTTATCTGGCATAGAAAATAATGTAACAGAATCAGTTTTGGTCTTAATAAAAAAACTAATCACGAAGAGAAAGCACAGTAGGCATTTTGTTCTGGCAGAGGGACAGAAGAAAGAAACTTCAATATAAAGTTAATGAACACCTCCTTCTCATTTGCATTTTCCTGTGCAGTGCTTTTTAATTTACCGGAAGAAAAATCTCTGAAGTCATTTCTCAGGCCAGACACACCACCCTCATACAGCTACTAAAATCCTTATCTGTCGCCCAACAGACAAAACACACGAGTCAGAAAAGGTTCACTGTAACCCTAAACAACTTCTTAAGCTGCAAAATTAAACCACTGCAACGAGAACTCCCATATAAAACACACCTCTGCATGGGACAAATTCTTCACTGTTCCAGGTAAGATACTATCAAACAATAGCAGAGTAATCAGCTAATATAGTTACCCAATATTAATCAAAATCAAAAAGCATTTGATACACATGTTTATGGGATGCATGTATATCTAATGCCACTGAAAAGCGGTGAACCTTCCTTGTGCGAAGGACTTTGAAATTCAATATTTTATCCAGGGTATAGTTAGAATACCCTGATCATGGAGAAAAACACCACTATTAAAAACAGCTGACCTTCTCTTCATGTCCTCCCTTCCCACCCACTCCCCAAAAACACTGATATCGTTTACCCCAATCCAGGAAAAAACTGAACTATTCTTATTAACTGAGCAGAAGATAAACAGGGAAAATCAAGCCTCCATTATACAAATTGAAGGTCTTGAATCTAGCTGTGGAACAGCAATGAATCTTTTGCAGAACAAAAGCTCTGACATTCATTATAGGAACGTCAGTTCCTCTATACTGTTCTGTAGCTCTTAACTCATGGACCCCAGCAACAAGCCACAAACAATTCTAGCATCCAGCGTAGGACTGAGGGAGCCATGAGTCTTCCATCTACCACACAAGCAGGTGGGTGCTTCCCATAAATCTCCAAAACAGCTGTTTTCAACAACAGAAGTGTCTAACTCTCCTGGGAGTTGGTTGAAAGACAAAGACAATGGGATGATGTGCCACAACAGCAGTATCAACAGCAGTATTGATGCTACACGTGTGCTCCTCCCTGCTTACCTACTCACAGACTGGACAGGCTTTAATGCAGCAGAGATAATCAGATGAGCCAAATGAGGCATTTCCAAGTGGCCAGGCAGGAGGCCAGTTCTAGTAAAAAGTCCTAAGCAGACTGACCCATCATCCTCTGGAAGCAAAAGCATGCCTTTCCAGGGTGCAGCAGCACTCACAGGAATGGTTTGGGCTTGGTTGGTTTCTTGGTTTTTTTTTTTTTTTTTTTGTACTGCCTAGAATTCTTAATCATTCTTTTTACAAGCCTTTTTCATATTACTTCAAGCTTACTGTGTCAAAATATGAGGTAAACGAAGGAAGGAATCTCTGCAAATAACTCTCTTCCAAAGAATAAATAAGAACATGCATCACAGAAAGCTGTGGCAGAAAAGGAAGTACTGCAGACAAAGTAGGGAACTGTTCAGACATTTAACAAGTTTTGCATGAGAAGAATCCCTAAACATTATTTGTTCATAAAGTTCTGTGTTTGAACAGCAAGGAACTAATATAAAAGAATAACTAACAAAAAACTTACTAGAGGCAAAATGTAATAGTAGCTAAAGCTGATTTAAAATAATATTAAATGCTAAAATACTTGCCAGTAAACCAAGATGGTTGTGTCACATCTATGCCTTCAAAGTAGAAATAGTCATGTGGTATTTAGAAGCAAGTCCAATTAATGTCAATTGGAAAAAAGAAGGAAGTTCACTGCCTTCCACCATCACCATCACTGTACTGCCAGTATCAATCTGAATTCTTTTACATAAGATGTGGGTTGCAAACTCCAAGTCAGTTCTACTTTGTTTCACATTAATTGTATGGGATTTTCTGTAATCTACTGTGCTGCATAGCAAAGGAATGCAAGTTGTACCTATAAAGTCGCTAGTTCTAAAAGCTGAAGGAATTTAAAAGCTATATAATTCACAAAGAATTTGAACAGTACAACACTGAATAATATGAGTGTGAACTTAGAAGGTTGCAGTTGAGGCAGGATTTTCAAAAACTGAAGCAATTTTGTTGCTTTTAGGACTTTGTTTCAGATGAAATACTGGTAAAGCTACTAACCCTAAGCAGTGTTATTGTAGAGAGAAGGAAGAAGGAATAAAGGGTAGGACAGCCTCCCAGGCCTCCTACAGTGTATAGATATCAGAAAGTACTACGAGGTGAGTTTAAAGGATTTTCAGTAAGTAGAGCAGAAAGCCATGCTGGAAGAGTAAAAGCTGCACTCATAAGTACCAGGATGTCAGCTATACCTACGCAAGAAAAGAAATGCAAAGGTAACACTGAGTTCCAGCAAATGGCAAACAGCTTCTCAGACATCCTTACAAAGGGAATGCTATGTCCATATGAACATACTTGAACAGAAACTTGCCTAACAAATCCCATCTAATTTATTAAGGCCTGGCCATGTGGTATCCATCTTCCTTATCCTCCTCCTCTACGGTAATGAATTTACTTTTTCCCAGGCAAACACACCTTCTCCCTTGTTTGACAGAGAGGTGATAGGGTAGCAACAATGATACTCAGTGTAAGTAACTAGGACAACACTCTCAATTTGCAAATAATACAAAAAAGGAAGGCAGTGAGAAACAAATATGTTCTAAAATTTATTAAAGCTTAACATAGAAACTGTAACTGAACAAGAGAAAATTATATCTCCTCACTGAGCAAATGAAAAATACTTACTCAAAGAACATAACTTATTTCCCTATTTTTGCATTATTCATATCCTGTTTTCAGTTTACCATGTAAAAGGCTGCCTTGTCTCACTTACATTTACCTGAAAATACAGTATTTTCCCTAGAACACAGTACTGACAAAGAACATGCCTTATAGGAGCTACTACTTTGGATTAAGTTGTAGTATTTCTGGTACTCTTGTATCAAGTCTCATTAGGGCACAGCCAATGCTCACCAGCTTTGATTTATTTAAAGAGTGTTGTCCCATGCCTGAGATGTCATCCCTGTACCTTAGCATCGGGTTCCCACCACAGCTTCTGAGATAGCAGACCTGGCAAAAACCTCATTAGCAAAGTTCTTAAGATTCTAGCAGCAAAAACACACAACTAAGTAACACAGTGGGCCACACCTTCATATGATCTCACCTTAGCACTACAAATTAATCTCTGTATTCCACATCCCATTTCAAGAGCCAAAGTTTTTAATTCCATCACTTCATTTAGATCACAGGAGGCAATCAGAGCATCTTCTCAAAGAATTGTACAGGGGCGATCAAACCAAAACCAGTACCAAAACGAAGCACATATAGATCATACATTTCCTTTTTTGATCCTACATAATCAGTTGAAAGAACATTACACAGGAGACAAGCTCTGTAGAAAGTGTTAGTTTTCTCCTATGTGCCACTGCAGTCAGATTTGAGGTCAAAGTTCTCAGTAGTAACTGACGTTAAAATACATTTGGTAGAATGACCTGTCATCCAAAACACTCCTCATTAAAAGTTAGTACACATTCTCCTGACTTATATAGCTGGGGTTTTTTTTATTTTTGTGCAAGAAAATACTGGGTAAAATGATCCACATTCTGCTTTAAAATAAACTTCTTTAAACTAGCTGTCTGGTAGTACCAATTATAAGAGTCAAAGAAAATTTTACATGTTTTTCAACAAAAACTTCTAACAACAGTTTGTTTTTTTGCAAAAGTTAACTTTAAGGAGACTGTACCAAGGCAGTGCAACTGTTTTTGACAGGGGAAATCAAATACAAATTCCACAAACAAGCAGAAAAAGCCAAGTGCATGTGAGTGGTACAGTAAACCTGAGGTCTTAACACTCATTAGGTACATATATGCAGAGAGTAAAAAGAAAACCCCTAAGCCCGCAACGTACCAGATACACACCAAATATATCTGTCCTGCCCAAGGGATCTAGCATAACTGGTATCTCAGGACATAAAAAAAGACTCTGCCTATTAATATTTCTGCAAAGTGCCAATTTACCCAGTAATATCTAGGCTAGTAATACTCAGATGGGGAATCCGCAACTCCAAAAGAGAAGCATCTTTGAAAAAACTTCTACTCTTGAGCCAGATCTGGGTCAACTTAGCTCACTCACACAAAACCCAGATTCAGAAGATGATATAACAGGGGACTGTAAAGGAAAGCAGCAGTGTATAGAGGTGAGATGCTGCCACTCCAAAATGAAGGCAGGCATCGGTCCTGTGCAACAAGGACAGCCCTGGCGAACAGGCACGCATTTCAAAAAGCAGCAGGCAAAATTTGTTTTACAGGAAAAGATTATTCAGCAGAGAAAAATAAATTACACCAAAGTCAACTATTGCAAGATTCCATTCTTGTTTTCCCTACTCTACTCAATTATTCCAGATGCCAATGTTAGAGAAATCTGAAACGTATAGATTCATTAAAAGAACAAATGACAAATACAATATCATGGGATATTTAACTGAAGCAGAAAATATTTCACAGATTTTATCTGAGCAAATAATCTAAAGCAAACAGCAGGTAAGCCCAAGAGCAAATTTTTACTCCATATCAGTCACTGAAAACAAGTTCTTTATGAGTGCTATTGGTCCAAGCTTGCAATGGCCATCTGCTAAATTAATCTGTAAAGGGAAAAGCTAATCTAACTTATCTATAAAATCTCTTTAGATGAGAAAACTGAGCATGTTAAGATAGAGATATGCCTTAAAAGAACAAACTTGTTTTACCAGAATACAATAAACCTTTTGATTTATGCACTTTGCCTCTTCAACCAAGGATATCACAAACCCACAGCTAAATATAATAGCGATTTCTAGAAATACAACAGAATAAAGGATGCTCTGAACAAGCATTTTTAAAAAGTCAAACTTTCCCAGCAGTAAGTGACACACACAAAGAAATACTCCATCCTCAATGCGTTCTCTTGATGTGCCTCCCTACACTCAGCTTCAGCTTTGGTGCTATTTTGCTGCCATACACGTATAGCACCTGAGAGAGAGCTATGCTACAGGATGTCCACAGGCCACTGTGTGAGTACATGTGAGTTATATGCAGCTGACCACCACAATGTAAAAAATATTATGCATGTGATGTGGATGCTCTGTGCAAAAAGGGCACAAACCAAGCAAAAGAGAAATGTGTATCCCACAGCATCTATCTTCTCCAGCCATCTAAGAGCTATTTTTAAGGAACAGTTATATAACTAAGTAGAACAATTTTTAGATTAATGGGTTCTATTTTCACCCTCCCCAGATAAGAGGATAGAGCAATATTCCAGAACTGCAGTCACGTAAACAGGCAACTTGATTTTGTTGAAATAGAAGTATGAGTGAAAACCTATATTGCCACAGGGAGATTCTTTTGTGGTTAGTTGTCTCATTTTTTTAGAAGTCCAGATCTTAACTTGCATTTGCCCTTTTATGAAGGCCATCTACAGCTTCCAATTCCATTTTCCAACAACAAGCACTTAACAGTGAAGACATGAAGAAATCAAATATCCCCCTAGGACCTTCTTTAAAAGTAATGGCTAAAGGGGAAAAATACTGTGGATGCCACAATATATCTGTTCTCCTTCCTTTCTGTATCTGTAAGATACCCATGCCACAAACACCATCTACTCAACAGACATCAGATACCCCCTCTTGCTGGCACTATTTTTTCATCCCCAGCTAGGGATGACTCAAAAAAACTAGAGTAACTTAGCCCATCAGAACAGAAATCCATCCCTGCCCTCCAGTGGAGGATAATTCTAAGTATTTTTGTTCTCTGTAAGAGAATACACAGTAGCAGGTACATACCTACCCTTTCCTATACCAAGACAGATGCAAATTCTGCTTTCTCAGTCTCCACAGGCAATTTACTTGTATTATCCCAACTCTCTGTAACTTACACCTGATGCCATCTCCTACAACAACATTCCCACATCAGCTAGGCTGATACCTTTCAGCAGCAAAATTACCTCACCTAAGACATGAAGGGGAAAGGATGTGCAAGTGAAGATAAACTCACAGGAGCAGAGTTAAGAGACGCCCTCCCCACAAGGGACCAGGGCAAAACCTGAGGACTCCCAGAGAGCAGTCATTCCAGAGAGTTTACACTCTGTGGCTGCCCAAGGTATGAATCAATACCTCACATTTTCTTCATAACTACAGGTAGAAACAGAGCCCTCAATTCAATGTCAAGCAACTTTAGCAGGTTAAATCGCGCTTTCAAGGAGACTGGAGTTTCTGGCTATGTTTTTGAGATAGTTATCCACTAATGACAGTTTAATCCCTGTCTTTATATTGAAATAATTAAAAATTAATTAAATATTAAAATATTTAGATTCAACTGGTATCTGGTATCTGTCCTGCTCACCACAGAGCAGTGGATCTCTTGGTTCACAGCCCACCAGGAATAGCTCTAACAGGATCAGCACCCTTGAATTTTATGCCAGGCTACACAAGTGGCGAAGAGAGAATACACCTTAATTTTTTCTCCCAATCTCACATTCAGCTTCACTTCCTCAACTGGTCTCACTCTGCTGAGCCTTGCACAGTAATCATCCTCCCAGCTTAACTCTACATTCTCCCTCTGGGAGCTCCAGCCTGAACCCGTAATCATGGAACAGAATCATTTAGGTTGGAAAACACATTTAAGATCATTGAGTCCAACCATTAAACTGGCACTACAAAACCCACACTAAAACCATGGCCTCAAGCACCACATCTACGTGTTATCTTCTGAAAACCTCCCTGGATGGTGACTCAACCACTTCCCTGGGCAGCCTGTTCCAATATCTGACAGCCCTTGAACTGGTAACTCTTCCAAGTATCACAAAGACCTCTGTACAATTAGAACATATGTACATTACTCAGATGGAAACAGAAATCCTTTTACAGGCAGAAGCAGGTGCTATGAGGAGGCACAGCAGTGAGGCTGCCATGGGTCCAGCGAGGCAGGAGGGGATAGTGCTGGCTGGCTTTCACTGTTCCATAGCAGGACTGTCCCTGTCTCACTCCTTCCTCCTGCTGCAGACCAAGGTCAGCCCAGGTCACAGCACAGCCAGCCTGCCTTGCTGCAGCACCTCTTGGAAGCACTTCATGGGCCACAAGCAATTCACTAAATACACTTTGGGAATGCCTAGATCAAGCAGTAATCCCTTCCAAGGGCCAGAAATCATCCCCAGCAACCCCAAAAATTCAATGGTTGCCTCAAGAAGAACTTAACTCACTGGGAAAGTCTCTCTCCTTCAGATGCTGATCTCCAAATAGGAAAAGAGATGGTAATACGTTAACAGTAGCTAATATTCAACTGAAGTAGGTCTGTTGCAGGCCTAGCAGTCTACTTAATTACTTACCAAGATTTGGGGAAAAACACAATATTTAAATAAGAAATTGGGAAAAAACCCCCAACACGTTAGTAAAACCCTGTAAAGTAAATACAGAAAGAAGTAAAATACAACGTTGCAGAAGTAGCTTTAGCACTCTATTTTCCAACGTTTATATTCCTAGCTCTGCTACTCTACCCTTCATTTACCATACACTGATCTCACCTTCCCTTGAAGTTTCTTAGACACATCAGGGCTTTGATAAGAAATTAACAGCCTACTCCACATGTAGGTCACCATCTGGAACCCAGCTGAGGTCACAGAGGATTAACTTTAAATTGGATTTTAGTACAGCTCTGTATCTTACAGAAGAAGTCACTTTTTATACTTCAAAAATTAAGCATCATTATCTGTATTTTCCAAATTAAGAACAGGAGACAAACTCTTACAACAACTAGACTAGTATCACTCAATAAACTTTACCTACTTCCTCTCACTGCTCTTTACACTGAGCAGTACTGGCTAGCCTGGTTACCTTTTTAAATTTCACGAATTCAAGCAAAACAAAGTAGTAATAAACTATGGGGAAAGGAGAGTAAGACCCACCTGGAATTCTCATTGTTTTCCTATAGTAAGGTTCCTGCTACTAACCAAAACATTTCTGAAAGCAACAGTGGCAACAAGAAGGTACGGAAGAGTTTCTGGATTCCATCCCACAAAACTGATTACAATACAATAAACAGATGTGGAAAACCCTTTGCTTTCATGCACCATCTGGCTTTCACTGTTTTGACTCCAGTTTTTAACATTCTACTTTTCAGGCACACTTGTGGAGCCATGGTACTGACTACTAGTAACAGAGAATTGTCCCAATTCGAATACAGAATTTACCTACAGCAAAAAACAAAGGAGAGAGATCCACAGTTCTGTACTGCCCATAAACAACTCCTCCAGGACCCCTAACCCTCATGCACCCTGAGGACTTAATTTTAGACGTTTCTTGGAGGACAGTTGATAGTTTGAGCAAATGGGAATGTTACACAAGTGAAATTAGGAGTGTTAATTCTGAGGGTGTATTTAGAACCAGATCTCACACTTTTTAGAGGATTTCTGTACTGTAACAAACAAGCCTCCACTCCAGAAGGGAACTATTACTTCCTTCTATGTCCATCAACAAAGAAGCCATGAAGGATAATCGTAAAGGTTGGAGGGAAAAAAACCCACACTTCATGCATGTTTTAATTCTTAAGAGTGTGTTTTCACTTCTAGTAGTCTGTCTGTAATATAAAGACAGTTCTACACTATTAAAATGAACCTGTATGCCACATTTTTTTAGAAATATCCTGAAAATTAACGGTCATTTGTGCCCTTTGACAAGACTGGCTGAAAGATCTGATTTTAACTATAACCAATGCTTAAATAAACTGATACTGAATCAGGAGAGAAACTCATAATGACCAGTAAAGTTTTTTATCACAGATTTTCCTAATGAAGATATTTAGCTTTATAAATAATTTCTAAAATATATTTTTAAAAAATTAACAGCAGGTTAGAGCTTCCCCATTCTTTCACTGACAATCTATTTCTTAAGTTGTTTTTCCCTCCACTTCCTGTGCCAAAAGAGTTTAGTGCCCTGACATTACAATGACTTGGAAAATTTTATGATTAGCACACTAATTAAATGAAAGCAATAAATCCAACTGAATTATAAAAGCAAGAAAATATAAGTAATTAATTATGAAAAATGCTTTAACAGAATGTTTCTCATCCTTAAAGACCAGAAGTTCCTTTGCCAAATTTTATATATGTCAGGCACCATTTGGTCCACTGAATTCATCCTCCCTGGAATGAAACATAGTCGCTACAAATTATATCAGCAGTCTCAGATTAAAAGACTTGATCCACTGTAGATTAACAGAACTCTAACCCAACTACAGCTTGCATATTTGAGATGATTTCTGTAGTCATTTAAGATTAAAAAATGCTAAAGCATTCAAAACAAAAAGATGACACTACACATACAAACACACACACACACACACACAAAAAAAAAAAGTCCTTCCTGGATGCAGTTTGGGATTTGATCAGAGATTGCAGAAATCAATCTGGCATCTCAATTCCCAACAATAAAGTTTAGCAAGCACCTGAATTGGATGCTTGTTCACTGCCAACACGCCTCCCTGAGTACCCACTGAAACTCCAGCACTGCTGAACATAGCCCATCACGCTTACACACAGAATATCATATGATATAAAAACTGCAGTTATTTTTAGTGCTACTACCTGTATTGCTATCCAATTTTAGACTTTATTTAAACAGAAGAGTGGTTCACTGTTTACAGATAACTAACAAGCTTGAACACAATCTAAATTACATTTTCCTTCAAAGGATTTAGTGATCGCTTCTCTCTGCTCCCCAGGAATACTGGAAAAGAGTTTTATGTCCTTTTTGTTTTCTGTGATAAACACAATTAAAAGTAGAGAGTAAGAGGTGGAAGAGCAGAAAATGTTTCAGTTGCTGCCTTTGATAATGGGAAGAATTTAGTGTTTACAAATTTATTTCCAGTTGTTGGCTCATACATTTGGATATTTATAGTACTTATCACTATGGCATCTAAGCACATTAGCAGTGCTCTGATCCCCACAAAGAAAACAAAACAAAACTCTTTCTTCTCCACTCTCCAGCCTATTAAGAAACATCTCAGTTAAGGTATTATTAGCACAGCACGTTCCAGAAATTAGAAACAGAACTCTTTTCAAAAAGCAGACTCAATTTCAGATCTTCTTTTTGATTGGAACAAGCAGAGACCAAAGTCTATCATAAAAGCTGGTGTGGTAGACTTGAGATCTGATCTCTGGCTCTGAAATAAAGTCAGTTCCATAACCACTAGCTAAAAAAGTCTGAATTGCACACTTACAGAAAGCATTTAGACTTAAAAAAAAAAAAGGCAGCATTAAAAATGAAATCTGTCTAATTATGTTAATAACTGAAGTCATCTTCCACCCCAGAGAAATGCAAGACAGTAACTTTACGCAATGCGGTATCCACAGTGTTCTCCAGGGTTACCCAATAGCACCAGTAAATCCCTAACATAGCAAACTGTAATGGAACTCAGCCCACATCCTAGCTACCAGGATGAAATCTGAAACCCTGCAAAGGGTAGCAATTTTAGAAACTACACACAGTTCTTCACATCTCCGCTCAAGTGGTGTAAGGTTATTGATGCACTTCAGCTTCAGAACACAGGTCAACACAAATGATTTTTGATAATCAAAACTATTATGCTTCACCTAGCACAGAGTATTTTTATAATCACACACTGCTTAATTCTCTTTTGCATCTTATAAGCAAATTAGACATGATTAAAATACTGAAATAATGAAGCAGCAGAAATAACTGTATCAATAACAATTATAAACACTGAATGCAAGAACAGCTTCTTAACAGAACCCCCAAATATCTTTACTTACCGTTTTCATAATGCAGTTTATTTTTAAATTTTAATTTATATCTTTAGTTATTACAGGCCAAAAACATCAATGATGTTGGAAAAACAAGCATGGTAACTGTTGTGTGTGTATATGTGTATGCATATATATATATATATATATATATGCAAACAAATTGTCGTATAAAGCACATCAATAAATCTGTTTATATAAGCAGATTTAATAGAATAAACTGACTTAACCAGCCTTACAAATCAGTAAGCTTCAAAAGAAAACAAACAAAACAAAAGATTCCATGCTTCTTCAAGTCTAGTACCAGACTTCTGAAACACAGAATTCCACCAAGCATATCCTGCTCCATCATCAAGACCCACACTTACTTCTCAACAGCTGGAATAACACCCACCCATGTGAGCACCAGTCTAATTAATGTTCTTTAACTTTTACAGTAAATTAAGGGTATACTACTCTTATGGGAGTACAGTACTCCCAGAACCATATAAACATGAACTTTTGGCCATAAGTCACACATTTTATTAATTCTACTAGACTGTGCTACCTGCCAGAACTAACTAAAGTGAATACCCATATGATTATAATATTTCCACCTTCTTTGGAATTCCCATTTCATTCCAAAGGTTCAGAAGTATATAATTAAGAAATTCTGAATTTTTCACATTCCTCACCTCCTTCCAAAATAATACATTTAATTTCCATTATGGATTAAAAATATGTTAATATCCACAAAAATACTAAATTCTACTCACAGGTAAACACGAAGCTTTCAATTTTTGTTATTCACTCATCATGTCTACGTATACACCACATCTTTGAATCCTACAAGAGTTTGGTTACATCACTTACTGACATCATTCTTAACATGCAGAAAAACAATGCAACTATCCCAGAACTCATTTCACAAAGCAAAACAAGGAAGAAATCAGCAGGAGTAGAAGGAAGAAAGTACTACTGCACCATCCCACAAAGACATTCTAAAAGCTGAAATACTACCAGTAAAAATCACGGACTGTTCCTTCTTTTATTTACATAACGTACTATTCTTTTTATGTGAAGACCCAAGTGTTACAAGAATCAAGCCATTTGGAACAGCAGAAATTACAGATTTTAAACAAGAATTTAAAACAGTATTTTCCTTTTTTTTTCTTTTGGACTGACACTGGAAAAATAGAAAAGCAACAAACTGGAGCAGTTGTATACGTAAAATTAACCCATATGAGCCTCCTGAAGTCCTCTGTCACAGTCTCCTCAGTGTCAACTGATTCAAGATCATCTGAATACCTGATCAAGGTGAGAAAGATTTCATGTAAAGGCCTGAACTTGGAAAGCATATCTATCCTGTGGGCTGCTTGAAGTCAGATTTGTTTTCCCTCTCTACTTCCTGAACTCCACTAGGAGAGAAGAGATGGGGGAGTAACAAGACCTGAAAAGGAATACCGAACTGGAGGACACTGATATGAATTGAGGAGAGACAAAGTGACCTAAGATCCCCTTCAGACATGTCCCAGGGAGAGCATGCTTCCAGTGTTACAGAAGCCATGAATCATTTCACTCAGAACTTTTCAGAAGTTGTATTAGACCATCCAAGCAACCACCACAAAAAATGGAGCTGTTTTCACAGAATCAGAGAATGTCTTGGGCTGACAGGCCCTCAAAGATGATCTTGTTCCAACCTCTCTGAAGTGTGTTGTCTTCACATGGGATTTTGTTTTTATCATGAGCGTTTTTTCTCCTAGTCTAAATAGGGCATAATAGTAAAAACCAAAAATTCTGCACTTCTTATTTGAATTCTCATTAGTCTCTAAATTTTTAAAGCTAGACTTCTTTTGTATATGAAGATTTCTCTAATACATGAGGAGAACCACAACCCCATTATGGATGCCCTAGTGAATCCAATTCCCTTTCTATGCACTCTGAACACATATTTAGTTCAATTTTCTAGCTGAGCTAATTAGAATTGAAACCTTGCCATCACTCTCAACAGCAAAGTACGCATGTAGATGGCTGATGCAATGAGAAAGAAAGAAGTACCTTTAACTGTATCACCTCTCTAAAGAAAAGCTTACTGCAGAAACACTTTTCAGTTAAAAAGTGTGTTTCTTTAGAAGTTTTATGTAAGATAAAACAATAAACTATAATCCTGTCCCAAATCTCTAGGTACTCCTACAGAATAAAACTTACAAACAGGAAAACTGAAAACCTCCAGCCATTTCATATAATAAATGCCATTGTTTAAATCAACCAAGAAAGTTCTATTTTTGAAAATACAAAATATTTTTAGCCTTTGACAGGGATAGACTAATCCCTGATGGAAAAGGATGTGCCACTAAGAGTTTATGATAGTTATACATAAATGAGAAAAATGTACATAATACAGTCTTCTGATTCACAGACCAACATCAAGACCAAAATCATCCTATATGCTTAAGAATAGCAGCCCAAACACAGGGACACATTCAATGCAAGATGTAACAAATATATATATATATATATATATATTTAAACTCTGGTTTATAGTCTTCAGACTTGCTAAAAACAACAGGAGATAATACAAACTGGTACACAGTTTTGGCCAGAAAAAAGAAGAAAACAATAACAACCCACTCTCCCACCTCCCCCTCCCCCCCACCTCTATAA
>VZSR01003807.1:23779015-23803979 GCA_013398615.1 Brachypodius melanocephalos | reverse complement strand
TGTCAGACAGATTAGTTGAATTTATTTGACACACTACTCCTGGTAGTAGCAGACAAAATAAGGGCCAAGAACAGAAAAAACATGGCTTGGTAGGTTCAGGCTGGACATCAGGGAAAAATTCTTCACAAGGACAACCTATAGCAGAGGGACAAGGTTATTCAAAGATATTGAAGTACCTGGGAAGATTTTCAAGAATCAGAAAGACAAAGTCAGGGCTGACCTAGTCTGTTTTGGTAATGATCCTGCTGTCAGCATAGGGCTGGAAACAGAAACCTGCAGTCTTTTCCAAACCACATATCTACAATTCAATGCCACGAAAATATGCATCACCAAGTCTTTCTCAAGGAGGCTAAAATCCTTATTAATTTTACATTAAATTAAATACCGGAACTGAACTATTTGCTTCCTATTTTCATACGAGGTAGGCAGTGGCATTTAAATTATCAAATACCAGTTGAGTTGCAAGGAGCCAACCTACAACCAGGCAGAATTTGACACTGGCATTCAGGACCAGGTGAGTCATTCATTTAAGAGATTTCTGCCATGTCGCACCTGTATTATTAACTGGCAAGATGAAGGCCAATTTTTTTTCCACTTCCATCCCTTTTCCAGAGCCATACTATCAAATGCCATAGGTTGTGATTGTAAAATGGGAATGCCACTTCTTCTGGTACACTAAGCTCATGGGGAAAAAAACCCAGGGATCTCTGCAATCCATTCAATTTGTTAGCAACATCCTTATAAACCTTCTATTCAATGCCGTAAGAGTTAAAAAAAAACCCCAGTCATACTGAGGAACAAGGCATAAATTGTAATGTAAGAACAGTTAACAAGGAGGGAGATACTATTTATGTATATGTAATTCACAAATGTAACTAATTCCTTCCAAACATATTTCATTGTTACCACTTTTTCTATTGCAAGGATTAAGCCCCGGGAAGAACAGCAGCACAGAGAACAGAAGAGGGTGCAATTCCCGAACATCACAGGAATTCTGTAAACTAACCAAGAAGAAACTGACACAAAATTAGAAAGGTTATTCCAGTATGTTTTCCGGTTTTCACTATTATTACAAAAAACTTGGAAAATGCTGCAAAGAAGACTGGTGTCAGAGACTTTTTTTGCATTAGAAGGAATAGAACACTGCCTTTTTCCTGCCAATCATCTTTCTGCCTTTAAGGACAGACTGCATTTTACTCCTATACAGACACCTAAGTTGCCTTCTGTTTTTTTCTGATCTTTCTACTTAACAGAGATTTTAAAAACAATACACACATACACGGAAAATACTGTTCAGATGTACACAACCAACATTTTCGACTTGAGATGCCTCAGAAGTGCTTTTCTGCAAAGTTTGAGTATTCACTGCAAAGTTATTT
Source organism: Brachypodius melanocephalos (assembly GCA_013398615.1). NCBI lineage: Eukaryota > Metazoa > Chordata > Aves > Passeriformes > Pycnonotidae > Brachypodius > Brachypodius melanocephalos. Next base: position 23,802,600 of record VZSR01003807.1, on the reverse strand, counting down.
GTTGCATAAGCTGTATTTACTTATATAAGCCGAATAAGGCATAATCTTTTTAAGCTATTGTGCAGGATAACTGTACTAGAACATGCTCCAGGGGCAAAGAAGACCTCTGTGTAGCTGACAACACTTCTACAATGCTCACTTTCATGACTGCCGCTGACACAAACACAGTCATTGTCATAGCAAAATCTTATCGGTCAGCCCTAAGAGGAAGAAAAAAGCCCCAAGAGATTTCCTTCAGCATGTTTTGCATTGGGAAAAACCCACACCAGTCTTCTTTCTAAATCTGATGAGGTAAGCAGCATGTAAAATGGTAAAAAGGAGAAAAATAAAGCACACTGTTAATAATAATAATGAAAATAATAATAATAGCATTTAAAACAAACCAATCACAGTTCTCCAAGGAATTTAACATATCAAAAGCAACAAACTTTGCACATATTCTGCCTGAAAAAAACAGGGCAGCTGTTAACAACTACCACTCAAGTGAGGTTACTGCAAACAAATGCCCTAGGAGCAGACAGGCAAGCATTCTTGAGGTTTTACACCCTGCCCCCTCTATTACCAGTCCCCACTATTCAAACTGTTTCATTTTACCCTAAACCTGGGCTAACTGATCAGACCTGTCATTTGCTGTGTATTTCTCACTTCCTCTTACAGACTCCTAATTCCCCTAACGTGAAGAAAGTCAGAGATGAAGGAAGTGAGATGGAGTAACCATGCTTCATGCACAAGTGGTCTCTGCACATTGTTCTTCCTCACTGCTGCTTTTATACTGCCAAAGTTGATGTAAAAACTCCATCTGACTTAGCACAGAAACACAAGCAAGGCCCTGAAAAAGGTTTTCTGTAACAGCAAGCTTTTATGTTCTACTTCAAAGGGAACTTTTACAGAACTTACTTCTTATCAGTACACTGAAATCATGGCTAAAATAAAGGATGATATTAAATACATTAACTGGACTTTACACTTAGAAAAAAGTTTAATCTGTGCACACATTATAGTAGAAACAGGTCTGCTGAATAAAAACTTAGAACAAAGTATAAGCCCTCTAGGAATGGGCAGTCTTGTAAAACTGTTAAAAACCAGAGATTTACAAACTTCTCCATGGGGGATAAAAACAGTCTGCTCTGTCAAGCCCCAGGCTAGAACTCCAGGCAGTGGCATCGAGTTTTTTCTGGCTACAAGGGACTTGTGGTCTACATCCCAAATATCTGTCACTAAGTGCACTGCTCTGTCTATAGTGGAAAGGATTAAAAATGAGTCCTGTGATTTCTTCAGATAAGGCTGCAAAGGCTACTTGAATATGTACATTAAATACTGACTAGTAACAGAAGGTTTCCAGTGTTCACAGAAAAATAGTCTAAGGCTACAACTGTTCCTCTCTGGCTTTTCTGAAACTGATCTCACTCCTGCTCCCCTTCATGAGATCCTGAGTTACAAAACTGCTGAACACAGGCCAGAGAGCGTTCTTTGACATTACAGTAGCAAGGAAAAGTGAAAAGTCCTCCCCGAAATCCCTCAGCAAAGATGCACAGTGATTAGCATGCCCAGGTCTCATGATATTAACCTAGGTACAGCTGAGCATTGTATGATGCTCCTTGTTATTCTCATCAGAATGCCAGATATCCACCACACTCCAAAAATACAGATTACAGGATGCTAAAAACATCTACCTGATACTTCACCTGAGCATGATGCAAATGACATGGAATAAGAGGCAGAAACTGTACAGTGTTTGGCTGGGGGAGAGGTTAATTCCCTTCACAGCAGCTCCTCCAGTGCTTGTTTTGGTAACACAGCACTGCCTGTGCTTTTGCAGAGAAGCACTTACACGGCACCATGGCCTCTGCTGCCCCAGTGAGGGGTGCACAAGAGGTTGGGAGAGGACACAGCTGGGACAGCTGACCTGAAATACCAAAGAGATTCCATACTATATAATGTCATGCTCAGCAATGAAACTGAGGGGCAGGTTTTTTCCAAAGAATTTGCTGCTCAGAGACTGGCTGGGCATCAGTCTCCGTGTGGTGCTTTTACATCACAATGTTGATTCACTTTATGTTTCATTATTAAACTGTCTTTATCTCAACCCTGAAGTTTGGGAGTATTTTTCTTGGTTTTCTGCCCTTCTGATCCTCTCCCACATCCCACCATTTAAACATTCTGGTACAACTCAGTGACATAGCTCTAAAATACATCATATGACAGAAATAACTTTATGCACAGTAACCAAGCAAATGCCACTAAATTCTAAATAAGCAGAACTTATTTTCACTGAGTTATTTCCAATTAGAACAACAGAAGTAATTTTTCTGAAAAACGAGTACTGATGTTAGCTGAAGGCAAAATGCACCAAGTTCACTGCCCAGAACACTTCCACTAGCCAGAGGAAAATCCTGCTGGTATTTTTCATGTGAGGAAAACTGAGCATACTGTGAGAGCCTGTTATCACAAAAGAAGGCAAAGTATAAAGTTAAAGCAGAAGCTATTTCTCTCTGCAGAACATTCATGTATGAAACTGGTAAGTGCCTTTATTTTAGTTCAAGCCAGTTTCAAATTCAGAGTACACAAGCTCACATGGAATATGTCACTGTTACTTGAAGCAATTTCTCCATCTTATTTTAGTGGAAAATTATTAGCGTAATTTTTTCTTATTTGTTGAATTCTGGGAAGAGGCTACTAGAATCTGAAACAACCCTTAATCTTTATTTTTTTTAATCCTAAAACCCCTCAAAATAAACAGCCATTAACCTGAGCATTAATCTTTATATTCCCCACAGACAGCTCTACAGACATCTCATTCTAGTAAGCCATGGCAATACCACTTATAAGGACTAGAGACTAATACAGGCTTAATACAGGCACATTTCTGATGGTCAGGGCAGATAATATCCAAGTAACACAATAACTCTGACTCACAGAGGGCTGGACACTGCTTCATAACATGAGATTTGGCAAGCAGACAGGAAGGAAACAAGGAAAAATGCCTCCAACATGATTATTTTCTACCCTTCAAATAATCAAGCTACTTCACCAAACATATGCCAATACTTGCCAGGATCCAAGGGCATAGAGATTAATCTCAATTAAAATCAGTAACTTCTCTGAAAATCCATCATCATCCAAAATCACAGAACATAGCACATGGTGAGCACTGCCAGCAATCAAGATCTAGGCTCCTTGTGCTATTGCACTTTTGTGATACCCAAACTGATAGCACAATCTACGTTTGACCTATGCATTGTCAATCCCATTATCTCTAGCAGCAGAAGAAAACTCCTCTCAAGAAACTTCGTAATTAAATTCTGCCTCCTGAATTTCAGTTCTGCCTTTCACTGTATTGAAGAGTTACAGTTATTAACTTTTCTTTTTCTCCTTAATGGAAAAAAACCCCAAAAGCAAAGGCATTAGAATACCATGCTTGGGACCTGCTGGAAGAAAGAGTGCTTGATAGAGTAAAACCAAGTAACTTTGATTCTGTCTTTTCCATGTTCCTTAGCATATACGGAAATGCTACAATTCAATTGAAGTAATTAGGGTTTTTTAATTCCTTAAAAACATAATATATTCCCCTAAAAATGACAGACCAGAGACTCCTCTGGGTCTCATAAATTAAACCAAGTTCCTATTCTATCAGCTAAGCATTCCAGAGAAGTTCTTGGAGGGTTTTTACAAAAGCGGGTTCATTAAATTGGCAGAACACCAACTCCTAAAAAAACAGTAACTCTGATTCTCTGCATCCAATCTCTCCCTTCCAGGAAAGCAACATTCTATGAATTTTCACACTATCAGCTGGCAACTAGAAATGTTAAATCATTAATTGTATGTAACAATAAGGGAGAAAGATTTGGGGACTTTCCGCTGCACAACAAGCTTATCTTTTGAAGGAAAATGGCGTGGTCCACAAAAATCATGGGCCCTGTATCTTATCACATCAATATCTAGTTCTTACCCCTCCTGTTCAAAAGGCAAAACTCAGAATGTGCACAACAGAAAGAGCTCTGCTGGGGTTTAGAGACCATTTAATTTCTGCCAAGTCCCTGATTCTCTAATTAGGTAACCCAAATAAAAATAGTCTCAAAAACATTTAAAATATACACCTCATATTTCTTCTCTAAGTGCTACTGAAAGAATGGTTATACACAGGTATCACAATGGTTCTTAAAAATTAAGTGCAAAAGCTCATGTGAATCCAGAACAGGAAACAGACTGACAGGAAACAAAAACCCCAAGCACATTAACTGTAGTTCAAACCGATATAAAATGCCTTTTAATTTTTAAATTAAGAGCATTCTGAATTAAAAGTGTCAGATATACCCAAACTAACATCCCCAGTTTAAGGTTTATAAATTTCTGTCCTCAGCTCCCACAGTGCACATCAACATCATGCAATTTCAACAGTGAACTCCATGGCCTATTTAATTTCCTAATTTTCCTACCTTTGGACAACATAATATACAATCAACTGAATACATTTTAACATGAAAGCTTTCTTCCTCCTGTCTTTGTCAAAACCCGTCTCCCCTCCAAATCACACAGGTTTGAGCCAAACACAAGAGGTACTTGTCTTTTTTTTTAAACCCTGCATTTTCAAAGAGAATGAATGCTCCTGAAATTAGTATGATAAAGAAGATGAAAGAACATTTGAGATTTGAAAGAACATTTAAGATGTTATGAAAAAATCCCAGTAAAAAATGTATTTTAAATGCACCTGAGGTCCATTCTCTGCATGAGTGTATTTATTAGCAACTGTGTATCTGTACAAACAAACTCGGGTGCAATCTTCAGAATTGAAGAAGATGTTAATGCTAATTCTCAAATTAAGTTTTTTATTTTTAGTGGGCATAATAGAAAGGAAATAGCTAGGCCACAATTCATTATCTGAACATTGTTAAAAAGTGTAATAATCTATGAACTTGTGAAAAAAATTCCCTTCTGAAAAATCCCCAAGAGCTTCTTCCCAAACACCACATTGATAGCAGATGGCGAGGATCAAGCCTGCAATTACCAGTCTGGCCTGATAGTTCCACAGATGACAATGATACTCTTTTCTTTTCGTGGATGTGTGCAGGGGGCAGCTTGAGAGATGCAGACAACTAGGTATCACGGGCAACAACCCCTTCCACTAAAAATATAAAATCAATTTCTAGGCTGCTCATATGATTCCTCCATTACTCTTCATTTCACCATTAGGTTTCTCTCCTTTTTTCTTTAACACTGTATTTTCTACTACTTAAAGGTTTTTCAGACAAGCTGGTGGGAAATGCATAACATTAAGAATGTAGTAGAACTGACCACAGTTCATGAGGTTTGTATACAGCAATGCTTGACAATCTGTCACTGCAAACTTTCCCCTCTCTATTTTACTCTCCTGCCGCTGCACAGTCTGCCCCCACCCAGCCCTGAACAGATTATTCTCTTGCCCACAGAAGAGAACAGAACATCTGATGAGGAGCTGCTGTTTCATTTCCTCTCCTTCATCACACCCCTCAAATGGGGAAGCCCTCAAAAGGGGGGAGGGGAGGGCATGGTTTTAATTCAAATGCTGCGTCTTAAAATACTACTGTGCAGCATTTGGCTGGGAGTGATTAAATCTATATATAAATACACACCATGACAGTGCTTTATCCACCCTACATCTCTTGGAAAAAAAAACAAAAAAAAACAAAAAAAACCCAACAAAACCAAAAAAAACAACAAAAACCCTTCTGAATTAATAACCATTTACTATTTCAGTTTTACACCCAAAAACTTGAATATATGAGCAAAACCTTTATTTTGCCAAAGCCAACAACTGTTTACAAATGAAAGGCAGCAGAAAGCAAGTTATGAGCTGACAGATGCAACAGAAAGAGGGTGGAAAGGATTTTCTCACGTGCAAAAGAGGCCTGACAGACTTAACTGAAGCATTTGGACCTCTCCTCAGGAATGCTCAGCCCTCCACAGAGACTTCTGTGTTACACCGATTCCGCATTCCTTCCTTCACTTCTACCAATTCTTCCTGTTCTTCCTCATTCCAGCTACCCCTTTTAGCAAAATGTATCAGGCATAGAAAGATGCTGGGGAAAAGTATATCACAGTCCTGCTGTCATTCATTATCTGTTTCAAAAATCTTACTGGGCAATAAGTCAATGCGAGAAGGAAAGCTCAAGTCTTACTACAGCCTAGTTTCCCTCTCATTCCAGCTTAATTCCCGTGACGGATTGCATAGGGAGGGTGACAATGTTATGGAAACACTGCTGCTGTAGAGGCTGTAACCCTCCCTGATAAAATCACCTTTGACTAAGCATGATTTAATCCAAACTAAGTTCTGACAATCTTTAGATACTGTTGATTCTTCTCAAAGATCATTGACTATGTTCCAAACACCACGCAATAAAATGCAAATTCCTTCCCACCAAAACTGAAGATGAGAAGAGACAACATGCTTCCTCAGGGCACGATGAGCAAACTTTCCTTGCTGACACACACTATGTGACACACACAATGAGTAGCAGAAAGCATTGTCCTTTTATCAACTCCCTCAAAAGTTTCTGCTTTTTCTCACTTGTTTATCAAGTGCTGTAGTACAGGACACTACTCCTCTGTATAAATCTGGCACTTCTTGCAACTGCAATTATCAAAACGTGTAACACAAGTACCCTCTTTGTGGCAGAGACGCAAGTTAATGCACACAACTCATGTAGAACTAAATTAATCAACCCTCACCAAAACAATTACTCGGCTCCAGCAAGGAAACTGCAGGCACTCAACAGCTTTGCAAAAGTATGGTTAGCTTGTGAAAAACATCTTTAAAACGTTTTGGATTGTTTCTCTCTCAGAAACATACAAAACTTCACAGTGTCAACTCACCTTCCACACTGTCAGAACAGGAGGTACCAATCCCAGTGTCCCCACTGTCAGAAGCTATGCTGTGTCTTCTCACAGGATTGTTTTGATTGCTTGATGAAATCGTTGAGGACTGCCACAGGGATTCAGTACCAGGTAACCAGCTCACTGAAGAATAATCCGAGCCTATAAAAAAGAAAGCCAGAAGTCTGTCATTAGAGATACAATACAAAAGTCAGCAACAAAATATCTGTCAAGGTGAAAACTGAATCCTATGTTTCGTAGATGAAACTTGAGCCAGACTGTGTATGTGTCTTGGAGGGGGTTTTTCTGTTAATTAAAATCCTTTTGCTGGATGAAAGCTTCCCCAAAATTCCAACACATCTATTTTTAACTATTTAGAAACATGATCCTTAAACTTCTCTTGCACTCTTTAACAAGACACTTATCATACGATTCCTATCCTAGAGTTGATTCTCAATTCACAGCAGAATTTTGCACTGCAAGCCTTCAAATACAAAGCAATTAATTAATTTTAAGACCAAAACCAGTTGAAGATTTGGCCACTGAGATACAGTCCTTTTCTACTGTGCATAAACCACATGACCTAGGTGATAAAGCCAGCACTGAAATTCTCAACACGGGTATCTAAAGTAATTCCTTATGTAGCTGCACACAAGCTGCCTTTGTGAGACATGTATCCATCTAGTGGTTTGCTTCATTTTGGTTATTATTTAATTTAAATAATCACTAAAATATTACATTTTAAAACACAATTCAGCGCAGGAACTAGCTCCTCTATTCAAGGAGCTTTTAAAGTAAGCCACATATTCTCACAGTCAACCTCAAGGGATAATTTATAATGGAGTACAATCCCACAAGACCATTACAATTTCCAATAGCCAGCATCTAAATCTGAGCATTGTTTAAAGGCAGAATACTGATCACCACATTCATACTCTGAACCAGTACAAGCACATAAAGAACCATGGAAAAACGCACGGCTGCTCTTCATTTATATATAATCACGTACATACACCCCCTCTAGCACTTAGCTTTGTATAGCACTTTCAGCAGGAAATGACTCATGAAGAAGTATCAGCTCACATATAATGTCTCTTACGGTACATGGCATTATTTTTAGATCATTTAAACACTTTCAGCAGTGTCCATCTGAAGATGTAAGAGCAATTTGCCCCTGCAATGACATCTGCCATTTCCAGTTGTACTTGTTTTACAGTAAATTAAACAGTTCAGAAAACAACGCAAAAATTAAATATGTGGGTACATATGCAACCCCATCCCCACATACATGAATACATACATGGTTCCCATGTAGCAGCCAAACCACTAGACCTAGTAGCCAGAGTGGTAACAGCTGCTTGCCAAGACACTTGAAAATCGAGGAACACAGTAAATACTTAGTTACACGGTAAATTCCTTATGGTATGTGCTATTGAACCGTAACATGACATCTAAAACAGCCTTTTTTGTAGGTAGGCTCCTGAAGGCCTTAAATATGCCTGTCCATCACATTTACCTCAACTTCATCCTCCATTGAGATTACTGCCTCTTCTTCCCTTTAGCTCATTTGCCTACCTTTTCCCCCTGTAATTCAACATCACCCAATCCCCTTCATTCTACTTCAGCCATACTTTGTGCAATGTATTTCCTTCTCTCCCTTAAACTTAGTTTTTCCTCTCCAGAAGTCTCTTTAACTATTCCAGTGAGTATCTCTCAAGTCCAAGGGTGAGGGAGAAGACCAGAGGAGCCAGACATGAACGCAGGTGCCCATGGCTCACCAGTCACACCCTTTAAAGGTGTCCCAGCCAAGATTCCAATGGAATACCACTCCACGTGTCATTTTTTGTATCACTCTGCCTGTGTCATCATCTAATGTACTCAAGCATGACAGTTTTGCATACAGCTAGTGGGAAACTGGGACACTTCTTCTCCTACCATCCAGTACATTTTTCACTCATACTCTGGCTGCTTTGGAAACAGTAAATTTACCACCCCTCCCTCTGAACACGGCTCTTTTCCACAAGAATTCCACTTCATCCCTCTCAAGCTGCATCTAGCTATTCCAGCAAGAGTAAAACTGACTTATGAAAGGCCAAGCTAATTAAATCAGAGACAGTTCTGATTTAGGAGACATTTAAAATACATTTATAGAAAAGAAATTTAGATTCATTCATCCTTTATTATGCCGTTTTCCACTATACAACTCTTTGATGACATTTCAGCTTTTATGGTGTTACACAGGTGTTAAAAGAAATGCAGCAGATAATTTATTATGGAGTAGTGGTAGCATTAACACAGCATTAAGTGTCAAACCCTTTAGATCTCTTTGTTAGACAAATGCTCAGCATGTGAGCCTACAACTATCCATACACAAACACCCAAAAGGGAGAAGTACTTTTCACTCTGGTGGAACTTTGAGTAATAAAAGCTAAAAATACCACAGAATGAGAGTAACTTAAGAAAAGACTTTCAGAAGTCACCAACTCTACTTTTCAACTGAAAGCCAGATAATTAGATCAGACTACTCAGGGCTCCATCCAGCTGAGCCTTGAACACCTCCAAGGACAAGCACACTCACAGTAACGCTGGTTCTTCCAGCATTTTACCACCCTCCATTGCAAGAAAATTTTCCAAACATCTCAAGAGGCTCTCATGCTTCAAACATATTGTTGCAATATACTCCAAAAGATGCAAACAATCCAGTGCAACTAGACTCGGTTCACAAAGAGGGTTAACATACTAGAGGGGGCAGACAGTCATTCCCATCAGGATCTCTGGAGGTACTGTAAGTAGAGAAAATAACAGGCACCACAGAACACCCTGCAGTAATCTATTTTCAGTTTTAAACCTACACACAGACAGCCTGGGGACACACCAAGCCCCAGGCAGGGTGCTGAAGCACAGGTCCAGAAGGACATGCTGGCACATCACAGAATTAAAACTTTTGAAGCACCTTTGCACCCCAAGGCAGTTCAGCATCACTAAGTTAATTCATGAAGCCTGATCCTTGAGCTGGTAGGCCTGAAGAAGTAAGTGATGGTACACAACCATAGCTACACACAGACCAGCATGAGGCCAGCAAGACTTTCCAAGCTTTCACTCAGCACAGGCCAGCCAGATCCCATCTGGCTTCCCAGGGAAATAGACAAGTGGAAGAAAAATCACTGTATGATCACATAATAAGTATTTAGAAATTACATTGTTACTATTCTCTATTGTATTATGATTTTGTCATGACGGTCTTGTTCAACATATAGCTTATTTTCCTCTCTAATTCTTCTATTTTTTGGAAGTGCAGTATTTTGAAGTCTACTTGTACAGTGCTCTGGGCCCCAGAAGGGTCTCTTCACTCAGGCACTCCCCTCTCACTTCCCCTGGGATGCACAGCTGGCCGTGCACAGCAGCAACAGTGCACCCACAGTGCCATCACCAGGACCCCTTACAGCCATCCTGTACACAGAGGTGTGGACATGGGCCGGGGTGGAACAGTCTTTTTTCACTGAATTTCTACTGTTGAGGAGAAGCCTCTACGTTTAAAAAGGGTATGTCCCAAGAAAGACACTTGGTTTTATTTTTAATAGGTAAACAGTACCTATTAAAAATAATTTTTTTTAATTTGGGGTTTAACCTATTTTAGACATGTCAACAGAACATTATTGCTCATGATCACTTCAAGAAATGCTTTCTCTTTGCTCTCCTGACATTAAACATACTCCTTTTTCTTCTAAAAAGGAGAGCTAATGATATAATCCAGGACCCTACAGTTTTCAAAGTTTCACGGCACATCCACACAATTGTGTTACCTTACAGACCTAATGGAGATTCTGTTTCATAGAAGGTCATTACAAATATACAAGTGTCTGCATGAGAAAGTGAGTTCAATCTGCTTTGAAAAGCTGTATCATAAACAGCCAAGTACAAGCATCAAGATGGCAGACAAATCCAAATATTAAGTCTGAACACTAAGTAACCCATAAAATAAGATCTTAGAAACCTCATTAGTCTAAGACACTATTTAAAAATTAATATAGTACTTTCTTTATTTGAAACTTATCTTCTGAGCCAAGTCCTGAGGAGTACCCAATTGCTATGCACACCCCATTCTGTGCTCCCCATCTCCTTTTTGGACAGCTTTCTGCAAATGCATGATCTTTCATAAAGCAAACAGCCTACACTGAAAGAACCAAGTGTAAAAGGGGGAAGATACACACGAGTCCCCACACTGCTCAGCCAGCACATCTGCCTCACCCTGCTGCTCTCATCTTAAACCTACATCCATCTGCTCAAAATAGAGTGGGGTAAGAAAAGCAAGCAAGAATTTCTAATCAATATTTGTGCTGCTGAATTGTATATTAGCATCTGTCTATGATCATTCTTCACCGGGTTAGAAAAATCTGCCTTTCATAGGATTCACTAGAAGATAAAAAAGTAGTGTCATCAATTTCCAGGCTAAAATTTCCAACAAGCATAACAAAATACATGTAAGATCACAAAAAAATCTCAAAAGAAGACTTGTTTATACACTTGAATGCCTCCTTAAATTTGGTCAGTTAAATATACCAACACAGTCCTCTGTTTCCAGGCTAGGCATTTAAAACAGATCCCTTTACAACTAAATATATAAAGGGTAGGAACTAGATTATTTATTAAAAGGGAACAGTTGTTGAAATTTCACTCCACAAAAACATCTGTCTTCTTCTGTGTGTTACAGGATGTCATCTATTGCTGTTAGAAAGACTTAATGCTGGATCATTACCATGCTTAACTTCAGTGGCAGGCCCAGATCCCCTATGATGAACATACATAAAATAATAACATTCCTGTCTTTACATTTGGTTCCTAAAATACTTCTAATATGCTTCAATGTAAAGATTATTATTTTAAGTGACAACTATGATACTGTTACTTTACCTAGACACTGAATGGAAATCAACAGCAAAGACTTAACTGGGTTTCACAGCAGGTACATCCTGAACTAAGGATACTGATACTTCTATTCCACGCTGCGACTGACATGGGTTGTGACCAGAAGTGAATCATCCAGGACAGCCAGTGAAAATTCATAAAGTCAAAGGATTCTGAAGAAGACCTCTCTACAACACTATCAAAACTAACTATGTGAAGCTCACTCCAGTCATCATGGATGTGACCAAGCTGTATAATCACATTTCATGCCAGGATGGCACTGAAGTCTGCCTGAAGCCCTTTCAAGGAAAGAGAGTCAGCATTCAGCCCAAAGACACTGCCACAGTTAATTAGTTTACCCTCACCATCTGTACCTTTACCCAAAACCCTGCTAATTATGCACAAAGATCACATGACAGTATTTTGAAAGAAGTCAACCCACCTTCAACCCAGTTCTCCCACATCCACTGATATAATCCCCTGACATTGCTGAACTTATTCCAGTTGCATCTTCTACACACACCTCCCTTCTCAGTAAGTTCCTTAAGGTGTCATAGCCCTCTCTTGCTCTCTCTTCTGTCCCATAGGGCTGCATAAGCACACATATTTTCAAAAGGAAAAGTCTACAAACAAACCCACAAATGGTCTCTTGATACAGTTGCGGTATTGTATGAAAAAACTTACTTTGCTTGGAAAATGTTTGTTTGCTCATCATACCTGCAAGATCATAACTGCCACAAGATTAAAGAAAATCTCATTCTGGGGTGTGCTTCATGCACAACAAGCCTTCATGAATAATATCCTATCTTTTTTAACTGCTGAAAAGACAACACAGTGAGAAAAGGCAATGGAGGCAGGGGAACCCAAAATGCTAAAAAGCCTTTCCAAAGGGCAGACATCATACTTCAACACATTTATATAGGGCTTTAAAAAAAGCTGAGAGTTAGCAATAGAATGGTGTGACAGCAGCCTCCTTAAATCTAAGGTGACGCAAATAATAAGGTGCAGCCACTTAATCTGATATCCTGACACAATAAAAAGATCCTGGCGTGTCAGTGTTCCTTCCACAGAGGCAAAAAACCCTTTAATTTGATAAATAACTACTTCATAAATTATTTCAAAAATAATTCTTAAAAAATGGCATCCCAACCCTAACCTCCTAGACACATACTTCCTAGGTGCACTTCATCTCCATGATCCTTCTGCAAAACAAACTGCAACTTTTATTAACACCAATGTCCAAAACAAGTTCCAGGTCTACAATGCAGGCTTTTTCTCTTCCAGAGTGAGCAGAACATTGGAAAGAGGTTTCTAACATTTTCAGGGAAGGTGGCCAGATGACAGTTTCAGGATCCTATTTTTACAAATGCTCTGGAGATGGCAGAAACTCACAGCTCTACCAGCTGGCCATGAACTAAGATACCAGAAGGTCCTAGTCCCTCCTCACACATGAATGCAGCTGAGAGTAGGTGGATGATGCAGTTTAATCAAAGTGTAATAAGAAGCAGGGTAAAGTGGGATGAAATGACAGCCTGAACTATTGAATTTTTACATTTCAGTTTCTCAAAAGTACTTTACAGTGTCAGATAGCTAAAGTATGATTCATCCTAAGGACTCATATCCTTTATTAGTGTGCTTTCTTGACAGAGCCTGCAAGCTATTTAGCTAAGTTCTCATAGTTTTCCAGTTACAAACAGATTAGAACAATTCTAAGCATGAAGAAAGATAAAAATGTACAGATATAGAGGGAAGCAGGGAAAGAAAAATAGGAATGTGAGAGTTTAAACAGAAGAATATTGAGAGAGGCCTTTTTACTGACATTTTTACTTGTAGAGGCTGGTAAGACTGCCCAGAATACAAAGGTTTATGCCTGTCCTCTATTACTAATGTGCAAAAGAATTCACCTACTAGAGAGAGAAAAACGTAAAATAGTAGAGGAAAAAAATTAAAGTACAAGAAAGAAACCTTAAGAAAAAAATACTCAAAACACAATCCTCAAAGTACACACACACCTGACTAGCAATATCAAAACTGCCTCTACAAAAAAAAAGGGCCATGGTCATATTTTAAGGAACATGAACTTCTGCTTCAGTTTCCTAAGAATTAAATTTTAAGTAGACTGTGTCACCAAACCTCCAGCTTCTTTCGCCTCTCAAATTCCTTAATAAAGGTTAAACAGTTTCGGTTTTCTTCCTCCACAGAAGTGTCTAAATGTACAATCTCTCATCACAGATAATTACAACATTAAAACATTTGTCTTCTACACAGAACAGCATTCCAAAGTGAACCTTCACAAGGTCTGATTTTTATGACTTTACAAATGTGCACAGGACTGTGTAACAACAAGCTGCAAGGTATCCCATGCAGAAGGTATGCAATTTAAAAGAACAATGGCAACTAAAAATAATAAATAAGTCAATTGGACAGATGAGCTTCTGAGAATCTTGCCACAGCAGTTTAAAGACACAACCAGGTAGCTCACTCTCTATAACCCCTCACCAGAGTCTATAGAAAGTAAGAGGTGAACAGCTCTGTCTTTCCATCAAAGAGTCCAGCTGGCCAGCTTATGCCGCTGGCTAAAATGGGTCTGAGCTGGGAACGCTGTTTGACATCAGAGTTAATTGGATCTACTGCTCAGCTGCTGCGCAAAGGCTGCTCACCCTGCCCAGACACACGCTCATCCTGCTTCCCCTGCATAAGCCCTGCCACTCCAGAGCCTACAAAAAGTGGTTCAGGAACAAACTGTCCTTGCTTATGGAAAAGGTTATCTGCTAATTTGACTTTCTAAGCTTGCTCAGCAAGGCGTCAGACAAGAAGCAGTGCCACAGAGGGAGTGGGACCATACAGGTCTGATGCCCAGCAGCAACCAGGATTATCCTACTGCCAAACTGCACATTGAGGCAGATTCTAAACTGGAGCAAGATAGGCATAAATCTTTGGCTGCCTTCACTGAGGAGAACAAAATTAGTTCAGCTAGCAGAGAGCTGTGTTCAACTGTTAGCTAAAAAGGTGGAAAAATCCTTAAACTGACACAGGTATGTAATATTGGGCTTTGCCTTCCCTGACTTCTACTCTAGAAAGCATGTAAACCAAATACAAATTCTTAAAACACTTTATAATTCATACACAGACAGCATTTAGCTGTAGTTATTTAGCATCAAACCAATGATTAAATTCCAACCTTGACAGGAAAGAAGGAGGTTTGCTTTCATTTCATCATGGATAGGAGCAAGACCAAAAACTCAGTCCAGTTGTTGATGGCACTCCTGCGAATTTTCTGCTTCCAGATAGAACATTTGCATAAAACAGAACTTCAAAATACAAACTGCAGATGTTTCTTATTTCACGTTTGGCACACAGACTACAACTATTACCTCATGCCTGCTATGCTGGCCTGCCTCTTTGTTTTTGGACTCCATGCACTATTCACCCCATGGAAACACAAAATTATATTCCTGGTTTCCAGTCACTTCCATATAGCAACTACAGAGGAGAAGGCTACTTTTAAACCTGGAAAGTTTATCCACTGCAGTATGAAGAGGGGAACACCAAGGAAAATAAACACATTAAGTTATGCTTAAAGTTAATATAAACTTTGAACAGCAAGCCCTCAGGACATGCAGTCAGTTTTAAGGGTCTGTTAAAAAAGCTGCGTGCTTGTAGTTGATCAGCTGAATCCTCCTATCAAAAAATGTAACGATCACAGGTTATCATCTGTTTCACCCTTCTTACAGCTTAGCTTTACTGATATTCAAAACCAGGTAAGTTGTTCTCCAAGCTGTTTCTCATGCTAACATTTTTCATACAGAATTACCCTTGTGTTCTCTCTCTCTGTTTAAAGGCTTAATCCACACTCAGCAAAGTGGAACAAATAAGAGTCTAACAGTCTTACTTTAAAAAAGAAAAGTGCATAATTTCTCTCCTCTTTGTAGTCAAGTATCAGTTCTGAAGATATCCTTCTAAAATAAATAAAATAAATAAATAAATGGAAAAGACAGAGACTCCCCCAAAATAAAATTTCACTGAAATATTTTGCTCAAGTATGAAAAATGAAGGAAAAAATCTTAGGACTGTTATAAAGGTCTGACGTGCATTATAAACACAACAGGACCTACTTTGATATGCAAGTATCAGAAAACAGAGCCTCCAGGCTACAGGTTTAGTGCATGCTAACAGTAATATGCAAGGGAGTTCCCACATTGTTACATTTCAGTGGAAAGGATGAAATTCTGTCTTCACGTAAGACATCAGGAGATTTTTCCTTACAAACTTCCAGTGCCCATGTCACAGAGCATAACTTTTCCCCACACTTAGCTTTACAGCTTCCTCTCACACCTATTCAAGATAAGGAAGGACAATACCTTGGAAATTAGTAGTAGTTAAAAAAAGTCCTTCATACAGTATGCCATCAACTCTATTCAGGATACTTTCAGTCAAAACCAGCACATCTCGTGTTTCTGTTTTCACAACTACAATAATTTTCAATGTAAAGCTTTACATTACAATAATTCTACCAACCACACAAAAGCCTTGGTTCAATCAGTTTGGTAATTTCAGACGATGAAGAGAACAGAAAGGATTTAAGACTGCAACTGTTAGCTTTGGTTTTAGTAAGTAGCAAAAACGATGAAGTTTTGAGCAACGGTATTTCCCATGTCTTTTTGTGCTTTTATTTAGGTCACTACACTTTGTACTTTGTTTTCTTATTACCCACAGAACCACCAGGTCTTTGATCAGTGCTAGCCACTTTATACAAAGCATTAATTCTCAACTCTAAGAATGCCCCCAGAGGCATTGAGAATTGCCAAAAGGTCTAAATGTTGAAAGTAGGCATTCGGGAGAGAAGGCATCATATTTATAAGAAGGACAGGCTTTTTAAAAAAAATTTAAAGTTAATTTGTTTTGAAACATTCAAAAAAGTTGCAGCTTTCCACACCATCTGGAAACTATGCTAGGAAAGGAGTAAAACAAACATTAAAAACATAAGGATACCTTATAAGGAATCTCATTTCTGACTCCAGGATCATTCAAGAATGTTTCTCATCTGAATACCACACCACATCTCTAATGTATCAGAAAGCTGAAAGTATCTTTTTCTTTTTTAGTTGCATTTGCTAAATTTACTTCAGGTATTTTAAGAAAGGAAGAGGCAGTGAAGATCTTTATTGACATTACTTGCACTGTCCTTCCTCAGCAAGACTGATAGAGTCTCCTACCATCTCTTCAGCCATTATCCATTATTCTGGACTTGCTTAAACCTGTGAGTCTACTAATTGGTGGAAGTTACACTGTCCAATGGAATTAATGGCACTTTTTCCTGATCTTCACTTAACCTTCCTTGACCTTCCTGGTAAATCTGGGGATTAACTATATACTTCCTGATGTCATCTGCAGCAGCAAACCAAGGCTGTGCTGGGAGATTTCCATTGTCCACCAGCTGATTGAAGAGCCAGTCTATTTGACTCTAAATATCTCACACCTGCCAGACATCAGGATAGATGCTTCCTGCAGTGAAAAGGACAGATTCCTGTCACCAGGGTCAGGAAAGAGTAAATCCCTCATGCAGTATTTAACTTCAGTATTTTCCTGGTCCACCTTCCCCACTTTGCTGTGAGGTTGAGCAAGTGCTAGAGTGGGCACATGAGAGGCATACAAGTGGAGGTCACAGAAAGATGAGAGCAACTACCCACTAGATTATTTTAGCTGCGAAATGAATTCATGCCCTGCAATCCACCTGCATACACACCCCTTCAGGCAAAAAGAGTTTACCTGTCATATTTTCCCACATTTCAGAGACTATCACACCTTTAAAGAAAAAAGAATAAAAAAATCCTCAAAACTCAGCCTCTTTTCTTTGTGTTACTGACTCCTTTTACAGATGGGCCTTCTGAATCTCAAAAAAAAGCAGAGATCCGTGGGGAATGAGGAACAGAAAGATGCAGTGTCATTTACAGCACAGCCGGCTGCAGAGAAATAGGTCATTTGAGCGTGGCTGTGCAATCAATAGGATGTTCGCACTCAGGCAACCGAGCCAGATGCTGTGGAGGACAGTGCCCAGGGAAAGCCAGCATCCTCAGGGGCAATTCCACAGGGTCAGCAGTTTCTGGCTATATGAGAGATGATGTGTCAGGACTAACACACTTGTGAGCACATTTACAGGAGTTATTCCCTGCTGCAAGTTCTCCTCCTCTTCTTCAGCCATCCACCTCTAGGCCTCTGCAGCTGATCTGCAGCATCCCACAGGCCACATTTAGTGCCTTCTCAACTGCCCAAGACTGCAAGAAACTTCATGTAGCAGCCCAAGGTACGAGCCAGAACTTACTATACTTCAGTATACCTTCACTCAGTGTTGGCAGGAATAAACTTCAGGACACTGTATTTAGTATTATTCCAGGAAAGAAATATCAAAATATAATGGCTTCCTCCTGAAGAAGTTTTACGGAATGCAGCTGCCCAGACACTGGTGGGGGCTGCAGGGAGGCCTGTGTGAGGAGCGTTCAGGGCTGCCAGGCAATGGGCACCGCCGGTTCCAGACAGCTCCAAGGCAGCCACAGCAGGGTTCAGCTGAGCCCCACTGCCATGCCTCAGGGAAAGCATTTGTTCAGAAAGAGCAAAACACTTCCCATGAGCAATCAGCAAGGGAGAACAAGAGTGTGAGAAACAGCCCTGCGAAGCCACAGGGAAGAGCAGGAGCTCTGAGCAGAGGTACTCTGTAAGGCCCTGGAGAGACCAGGCTGGAGCAGGGCAACAGCACGAGGAAAGAGTGTGAAAAGGAGTCGACATGGACTGACACCATGGCCACGTCTGTTCTGCCTGTCTTCATCTCAACAGGAGCTTTTCCATCCTGTTTTCTCTCCTGTCTCACTGAGGGCTGGGAGCAGCAAGCAGCTGAGTAGCGAGCCAAGGCTAACCCGTGGCAAAAGCCAGTAAGAAAGCCACTTTTTGAATCACGGTGAATACGTCTGAATGAGTTTTAAAGCTGATCACAACCACAATGAGACTGTTTCATTGTCAGCGTACAATTCTAAGACACATTTGGCCACCCAAGAGATTACTGACAACTACAACCAAGTCAGCACTTTTTCAGCCAAAGAACCACCAGCACAGGAAATGACAATTAGTTTAACTCTCTAACTACTAAACCACAGGCAAGCTGTATGTTAAAAACAAGCATCCAAAGAGTACACAAGACAGAGTAGTTTTTATTTAACAAGAAGAGTACTATTTCTCTTCTCCTTAACTAAAGTGTCTACAACAAACAAGTTTTGCTTTCACCAATGGTACATGATCACCCCGGCTACAACCTCAACTCACGCAATTTAGGAGGCTTTCAGCTATTCTCTACCACCATGCACCATACTTTGAAACACATGGGTTCTTTAACAAGTATTAAGTGTCTGGCTAAAATCTTAGCATAAATTATTTTGCACTGTAAGAATCAATATTTGATTGACATAAATTCTAGACTTTATTTGGAAAATCTACAGGTGCTATTTTCCTACTAGCACTTCCTTCATCACCTCCCCCTAGGCCAGACAGAATGGCTCAGGCTGCTTTTTACTATATATTTATTCTATAGAACTCCTTAAAACAAATGCATTATTCTCAAAATTATTAAAGTAATAACTAGTTCCTTTAATTAAAATTTTTAGAGCAAAGAATTACTGCAACCACAAGTCTATATTCAGTCAGTTCAAGTGTAACACACAGGAGATCAGAATAACTGCTAAACCCAAAGCTATAATATACCCTTACATCCATCATTCTTCTCCTGCCAAGCAGTTAAGATATAAGTGTTCTGCACACATTAAAAGAGTGGGTGCTATATCCATAAAAGTGAGTTGCCTGAAGGGAGGAAAAAAAAAGGTGTTGTTTTTGAAGGGAAGTAAGTAGCTTCTGTTCACCATCACTCAAACACAGAATGTCATTTGACCCCATAGTGATCAGTGAAAGACAGCAGAGGCCATTCTAGCAGCCTGTCTTGCAGCTGGAACATTACATTCTTAAGTTTGGGTGAACAACCTTTGTAATGCACCATATACAAACACATTTATACACTTATAACTGGTAACCAATTTGAAATCTATGCTTGGACTAGCTCACCATTTATTATTGTCTTGCCTAGCCCTTAAAGATAAACCTGCCTTTTCAAGATACTTCCAAAGCTGTACCATCCCTGGCTGCACATCTCCAATAGCAGAGCAAGAAAACCTGTTACAGAAACAAAACCACCGGACTTCTGTCTCCTCCTCCACTCCAAAGCATGAAAATGAATGTCGTGAGGCCCATCTTCCCCATCTTGCCTGGCTGTGTTAGGCAGCTGCCTGTGAAGCCCACATGTACCCCAAGAAGGCAGTGCCCCACAGGTCTTACAATGTGTTGGGACCTTATTGCTGCTGACACTTTCCTTGTGACATCATTAAATAATCTTTCAGACCCACTTCTGTCACACTGCCAGTGAAGCTCACGCACAAGGGACACAGGGCAAATCACACTGCCAGGCCTCCAGGAGCAGAGGGGTGCAGGCTACTATTTTTAGGGAGTGCCAATAAAATCCTTTTGATGTCCAATATTAGCAATAGGCAGTAATGGACAGCAGAAAGAAGCCTGACTAGGGGTGGCACAGTTTACTGAAAGTAATAAATACACATTAGTTCATTTCAAAGAGTACTTGTTTCACTTTCCACAGGCATCTGTTGGACACACATGGCCTAACCACATCCAGATGAGCACTTCCATAGTCTTAAAAGAGTTATTAACCAAGTGTGCATTTCAAAGGCTGGTCTAGATAAACAAGCAAATGGATTAAAATGTTGTATGCCCTTCACTGCAGTTAAATCTCTACAGCACGCGAGTAACTGCTGTCTTTATAGAGGTACGAACTATGCTGCAAGGGTTTCATGAACAGTTACATGTACAAGAAGACTTGTAGATTAGAGTCTACAAGATTTAAGTCAACCATATACACTTCAAAAGCAATAATTTAATTTTGCAGGACAGGCACTGAGACTGTAAGGAGCTGAAATTACTTTGCATGAGCAGCAAACTCATTAAATTCACTGATTATACAAGAAGCACCTACCCAAAAAAAAATAATCTCAGCGGGATGCAAACAAGACAGCAATTTTTTTTAGAGAAGACTCTCCTATTGAACCAAAAAACACGTACCATTTGGAAATGAGAAGAAAGAATAAAACTGAAGGTCACAAATTTAATATGCCCCAGAACTGTCCTTGCCTGTTACATTTCAAGATAACCAGAATTAATTTGCATCTATTACTAAAAAACTGGTAATTAACCTGTGTAAATAGAATAGCTCAGTAAGCACCTAGCTTTCTAAGGGAACTGTATGATTTTTGAAAGCAAGACTTTTAAATACCCATATTCATAGATAACTAAAGTCAATCTTTAGTTGAAGAAGAGATGGCAAAATAGAAGGTTTTTCAATATAAAAGTATGGTTTACCAAGACTTATCAAGTCATGAACTGTAATACTCCCACACCAATTAGAACCTACATCAAGCAGCTGCCACTGAAGTATTAAACATATCTTGACAGAAGAAAGGTTCCTTCAGCTTAAGAAATAAGTGCCTGAACTCCTGCTTCCTAGTAGGACACTACTCTTCTGCTACAAAATACTTTTCCCAGGAACAGCTTCCTTACCAAGAAAAAAAAAATCTAACGCGGCAGTAACAATAGCACAGAACCTTAGTAGCAGTCACTCCTTCAATACAAATATCTGCATGGAGCTAATTAACTTCCACATCTTCAGACAGATTACAAACCACACAAAACAGGTTCTCAACTGTTTCCCAGTAGGACAGATGAAGGAGGGCACTCCTCTGTCGGAAATTATAACGCACGCATCATCCCTCAAGGTTAAACCTCTACCTACTTGCGTTCTAATTAACCACCACTTTTTGTCAGTTTATCTTATCTCAAATTAGATCTTTTTTCTAACAGTTTTGCTACCTTACACTTCTACTGCTTACAGAGAAACATACATTTAAATAATCAGGGCTAATACAAGTTCAAAAGACAAAAAGGGATGGGGAGGAACTAGAAGCAATACACAAAATTTTTCTCAAGTCTCACAGACGTTCTGAAAAACAAGCAAAGCAAAATATGAATCCAGTAATTCACTGGGATTGCTGATAATTTCAACACAGTACTGAAACATTTTATTTGACTCAAAACAAAAGAGAAAACAATGTATCAAATGTCACAATCTAAAGTTTTCTGAAACAAGTGAAAAATGAACACCAGCAACCTTTGTAATGGTCTGAAGTTAGTGTCAAGAGCATACGGTGATATTACCTTTTAATATTCCTGTCCCAAAGACAAACAATCAAGAACTGAAACACCCTAAATTCCTGCAGTTTCCATCAAATTAACTGATATTTCCACACCTATTGTTCAGAATACCCACTATCTTTGCAAGCTGTAGTACAAAGATAATGTAACTCCATTCTTTTGCAGGAAGCATGAAATAATTTTTAAAAATGCTCCAACAAGGCAAATATGTTATACACAGAAAATCATAACTTAATCACAGTACAGAAAA
The DNA here is from genome assembly GCA_013398615.1 of Brachypodius melanocephalos. Lineage (NCBI taxonomy): Eukaryota > Metazoa > Chordata > Aves > Passeriformes > Pycnonotidae > Brachypodius > Brachypodius melanocephalos. Next base: position 23,780,282 of record VZSR01003807.1, on the reverse strand, counting down.
AAAAGAACAATGCCTTCTTTCACCTTATAGGGATGAACATTAGCCTACTTGTAGAGATTCAGGCAGCTGCTGAGAATGTCTTAGCAGCTCTTGTATTTGCAAAAAAAACCCCTGTCAGTCTAAAGTAAAACAATCTCACCATTTAAATATGTCAGCTAACTGTATAGACATTATACAGTCATCTTCTGCAAACCCAAAATTACAACGTGAATCCAAATTTCTAAAGGAGAGAAATTACTTCAATAGCACTACTTTGCACTTGCAATGGCAGAGCCAAACCACAGACCTCCACTTGTGATCAATTGCTTCAATAAATCAAAACATGACAAAATATTTGCACAAGCCCTGACAGAGTAGGACAGGTGATACACTCGGTACTATTTTCAAATCCTGAAAAAGGCATCCCCAAGAGCCGGTACCTTTCCTTACCTGCCCAAAAGCAATGCTTACACGGCTCTGCAGCCAATTCACCAGTTTTGCTCTGCCAGTTTGACAGCCGTGACAGGGAAAGTCAGCCCATCGCTTACACAGAGGTCTTTCCCCTGAAACAACCTAACTCCAAGCATTAACATTTCAACGCATCCTTGCCAGCCCGCAGGAACCAGGCTCTAATTAATGCAGAGACAGAAAAGTGGTGGAGAAAAAAAGAGAAAAGAAAAAAAAATCCAAACCAGGACTCGACCCATTTGTTCCGGTCTAAATTTAAAACGAAAAAGCACCAAGAACAGCAAGCTTCCAGACACTGCTTAAGGGTATACTAACATAAGTCGGGGATGGAAGAGAAAGCCCAAAACACGGAAACGGATTATGTAGGTTAAGCTCAGCTTTGTCATCCGCTGCAAGGTCCAGCTAAGGAAACGCTGAGCCCCCGGCTGGGGCCGATTCGGCGCCAGCGGCACCGGGCCGGCCCCCGCGCCCCCTCCGGGCGCCACGTCCCCCTCCGGGCGCCGGGCGTGGGGCAGGGGCCGCGCCGCTTCCCGCGCACGGTGGGGACGGAGCCGCTTCCTCCGGCGTCCCCGCGGGGACTCGGGGGGGAGCCGGGCCGGGCCGGGGGAGGGGAAGCGGCGCGGGCCCCTGTGCCTCCCCCCCGCCCCAGCCCCTTCCCTCCTTAGCGCTCCTTACCCTCCTTGTAGCCGCGCAAGCCAGGCTGGGGGTGCAGCCCGCCCCACATGGTGCCGCGCCGGGCCGGGCCGGGGGACCGCCGCTCTCCGGCGGGAGGGCTGGCGGCCCGGATGGGCGGCGGAGGCGGCCGCTGCCGCTGCCGCTG
>VZSR01003807.1:23744331-23778915 GCA_013398615.1 Brachypodius melanocephalos | reverse complement strand
GGGCCGGGGAGGTGTTTGTGGGCTCGGGTTTGGTCACATATTCACCGCCCGCTCACCCTGGGCTTGTGGAAGGGGCTGTAAGAAAGCACTGAACTGACAGCACTTAGCGTGGTATAAAGGTGATCGGAAAAGGAAAGTGAAATGCCTGACTCCAGAGATGCGGCATTGGAAATACCAAAGGCCAGTATGCGCAGGCTTGAGTAAGTAGAGTTCATAATAAAATCACTGTTTCCTCCTTCTTATGTTTGTTTTAGTAAGAAAACGATGTGGAAATAGAGAAGAATCGTGACACCCGTTTGAACCACCAGTTCCACCAAAAGATCCACAGTAACATCAAAAAGTTTAAGCCACAGGACTGGGAACAAAATGCTCCTGTCAGCAATAATTCAAACCCAGTAAGAGGCGCATCCCCCTCCATGCTGCTTTGAGTGTGCTCCAAATACTTCAAAGTAATTCTGCAATAGCAGCCTTCCTGTTACTGTTGCTTGCAACTGCAGCCCAGTGGTCCCCATGTAAACTACTTTATGAACAAGACCCTGACTCAATCAGCAATCCACATTATCAGACAAAAACAAAGAGAAGAGAAAGCTCTTGGACAGCTTCTAACTTTGGCATAGCCATATAAGATTACAAAATGTGCATCCACCAAAAGAAGAAGAGCAATGCTTCAGACAGCATTGTAGATTATGATGGACATGATAGTTTAGGGAGGTGAGGTGAACCAGGATCAGTTCTGTGTTTGTGTGGAGAAATTCACAATCAATAAATAAAATTGTGTTCAAAGATTTCCTGCTGACCCAATGCATTTTTAATTAGTAGCTGATGATCACAGAATAGCTTTTATCTCTTTGGAAAGTTTAAAATGTTTTATTTCAGCACAAGTCATGTTTTATTTATGCCTAGCTTGGTATTCATAATGTACTCAGTAAAACAGGCCTCAGATGTACTGAGCCTGTGGAAATAATGCATATTGTTGTTTCATCCTCTTTCTTATTTGTATAAAGCCCTTGCACACTCACTGAAGACCTGACATGATGTGCATTCCTCACCAGCTTGTTTTAACTTCAGAGTGTCCGTGGATGTTCTGTAGGTAGAGAAACACAGACTTTAAATGTTACCAAATACTGAATAAAAACCCCAAATAATAAAACTGCAGGAGATCCTGTCAAAACCTTCAGTCTGTTGCTAGAAGTCCTTGAATGATAAAAGGTCAGAAGCACTTTCAAGAACCCACAAATACTGGTTTACAGCAGAACACCAAAGCAGGAACTAAATTTTTTGTTGACATCACCTCAGTGAAAATGTCCAGCCTTCAACCCTGAAGCCATCGTCAATACTGAAGAATATTTGCAAGAGAGATACATGGTAGGTAAACATGAATATTAGAAGAAATAATAAAAGCTAAAGTATATTGCAAAACTTTGAAGACAAAGAAACACCTAAACAGCTTAGTTCAAGACCTCTTTAAAGGACTTGCCTATGTGTAACATTTGTAACATACTATTTTGGTGGATTAGCTTGAGTACTTAGCATATTTACAGGAGGATGCAGTGAGCTGTAAGGAAGCTGAATTTTAAGACGGGAAAGTTATCTAGCTGCAGGTGAGAAGAAAAATTGCCTCATGACTGCTAAGCTCTGGAGTTTATGGTGCTGTCCTGAAATGCAGCTGCAAGAATCCAGAGGCATATCATGACTGCAAGAAAGCTACATGCCTGGAAAAGGTGTGGTAACTGTTCTCCTATCTTATAAATGTCACTGTGGTGGTTTTGTGTAATTTGTATTGCTGTTCATAGAAGCTTTGCAATTTCTTACGTATCTCCTGTCTAGCCATGAACAATACCACAGAAGGAAAAAAAAAAGATAAAAAGGCCAAGCTGAGGGTGGCAGAACACAGCCAGGTAGTCTGGCTGAATCCCCTCTGACCACAGGGCTGTGTCTTCCACTGGGACATCTGTGTTTTGACAGTGCTACTGCTCAGAGCAGAAAGGAAAAAACAACTGTGCTTAAGTTTAAGCAGTCAGATAACAAAACCTGAGACACTTTCATTGTTATGATTGGATTTTAAGTTATTTTTATAGAAACTGAGTGTAATTAGTAAAGCTTTTTCACTACAAATGACCACAGTCTATCTATTTGGAAACCAGGCCAAACTGAAGTAGTTTTACTCTATAAATAAATTTTAACTTGTTAATGCTTTAGTCTTTGTCCAGCAATGTTTTACAGCTGCACTCTGCTTCTGTTTACAGTTCTAGACCTGGAGCAGTATTTGTTTTAGATTTTCAAAAATCTCTTGAAAAAACATGATGACTGGTCTGGACCTCCTGAAACAAACAAACAAACAAACCCCCAAACCCCCCCCAAAACAAACAAACAAACAAACAACAACAACAACAAAAAGCCCAACAAACCAGGAGCTTGTGCCATTTAATGCTGCTGAAGCAATCCCCTATTTTCATGTGGATCTCAGCTTGGCAATGCAGTAGGCCCTGAGGACACCCTAAGTCCCTCTTCTTAGCAAGAACTCTTACATCTCTTGGGTTGATAAGAATTAAGAGCCTGACAATCTGTGTTCTAGTGTGTTCTATCCCTCACTCAAGAGGGATCTCAAGGTCCTGGTACTCATGGAAAACAGCAGCACAGTATGAGGGGAAACGCATGTAACCTTACACGTGAATAAAACTCTAAGTGGAAACAGCCTGCATCCCCAGGTAATTACTGTGAAATGTGATGCTCCAGACAGAATGGACTCAATTTCTTAGTGTCTGAAAAGCCTTCTCCCCACCTCTTTTTTTTCTGACACAAACTCCACCTTCTTGGCAGAATGAACCAGAGGAGAACGGCAATAGAAAGTAACAGCTTAAGCATGGTGCTAGGCAGATGCTGTCTCACTAAAGTCAGTTGGAGCATGTCTTATCCAATGGTTTGTGATCTGTCTCCAGGTTCAGAAATCACATCCCTTTTTTTCCCCTCAGTAAAAACATAATGCTTGAAGTGGAGTTAAGCTGAAGCGTAACCCATGAAAATAGCTAACAAATTTTCATTTGACTAAAGCCAGAAATAAGTTCAATGTTTCTTCCACACACTTGGTTTCACATTTAATAAAATTAAAATATTATTTAAAAATACCCAAATGCAAATACCTGAACATTGTTCTAAGGGAATGCAGACCATTTTCCCTATCTAATATAATAATATTAAAATGCACACATTAGGCATATGTGCATTCTATCAAAAAACAACAGCAGTATTTCTGCAAGCATATCTACATTTTAAATAACTTTGAAATTAAAATCACAAATTTTCAGTTGCTGAAAATAAGTACAGCAAGTTGCTTCAGTAAGTACAGCAATTCTTTCCCTCCACCCACAACCTTTTCAGTTGAACACTGTGTCCTAGCAAAGTCTTAGCAGTTTTTAACAAGCCTTAGAACAATTCCTCCTGTTTTCAAAAAAACCCCATGTATGTTACAAAGCAAGATGTTAAACTGTATTGAGAGTGACTATAATTAAGAACAGATTATTTTACCTAAGGAACTGCACACCTGCTGGTAGGGGCATGCTGGCCTACAAAAGACTGAAATGTTTTGTTCAAAGTACACAGAGTGCACTGCACAGCATTAACAATAAATTGTGTCATCTAATATCTGCAAAGTAGGCATCGTGAAATAACATGATGTATACTATGTTCTTATTTTTGCCTTTTCTACAAGCAAATGAGAGTGCACGTCTCACAGAGGAGCACAAGGTGATACCAGTTTGAATTTGCTTTACACTGCGCTTTTGCTAACAGCTTATACCATGGGAGAGAGTCAAACCAAGCAGCTCGCTGTTACCAACATGGCTATGGTTTATTGCCAACATCCTGAAATTGCAGATTCTTCTTAATGTTCCAGCTTTCAGAGTCAGATTTTCACCTGACTATGAGAAATTATTTACATCAGTACTAAAAGACCATTTGGTGTCAGGAATTTTTCACCTTTTGTGTGTGTGTGTGTGTGTATCATAATAATTTTAAATAAGTCACAGAGAATTAAATCATCTTTGTGTTATCAACTCAGTACAGGAAGAACAAGCACAGGAGTAGCATCCAGTGACATCTAACCAGTAACTTATGAAGATAAACAGGAATATCCCAGGTGTATTTTTCTCAAGGGGAAATTTTTTGAGTTCTGCTATTCTATTTTGCCTTTCATCCATCCTCCCTTCTTCCCAAAGGCAGTAGAAAAAAAGTGGAAATATAAATGGTTTGGGAGGAGATGGAGAGAATATGTTAAAACCAACAGGCCAGAGGCAGGTCTTCTCCCAGGGGGCTTCCACATTTGGTTCCTATAAAATTTAAGTGCCTGTACCAGGGCAGCCAGGGAGCCTCTTTCCCTGGACTTACTACAATATCCAGCTACCTTTCAAGACATGCTTACAAAAAAAAATGTTTTTTAGAAATTGATTCTTTTGCTCTACTGCATGACTTTTTCACAGAATCTCCAGTTCTTTTTTTCTTGAGCCCCCTTGAGTCACCTTCACTTTCTGTGAACACACAATCTGATTTTAGGAGCACCAATACTTTTGTATTTGTTTCTCTGTGCTAAAACTTCTGCTGAAGCCCAGGAAGCACCAGCAGTGCTGCAGTTCTGGGATTTGATCCCACTGCTACTGACAATGCTCAAGTTTTTATAGCTGGCATTTTACTTCAAGGCAGACTTGTTTGACTCCATGTTACACACAGACAAATGAGTTCGGAAGGATGATGCATCCAAAACTGCATCATATCACTACACAATAATTTGCAGCGTTTTTAAATCTTCTTTATGTATGTTAAACTCCACCTCAAATGTGAAATAACTGCTGTATTAGAAGCACAAAAACAGCATTTAGCCTGACCTGTGTAAACCTACCTGCTTTAATGGTTAATCAAAAAGCACCCCCTTGTATGTAGTCACTGAAACAAAGGATCAGACCATGTAGTTCAGGTTCCTGGCCTTTTTCCACCTCAGTGTTGAAAGGAGAAAGTCCTGTTTCCCTTTTGCAACAAACATCCCCAATGAATTATATAACTTTGCAGTAAATCAGAAATTTAAATCCTAAGTAACTGTTACAGGAAGACCAAACACTCTCCAGCACAACCAGCCAGCGATGCAATGTTGTATGAATACTTGAAAATGGAAATTTCTTCCAAGTGGCCATCATTATCTGCTTATAGCCTGGAATATGTTGTTTGTTTATTCCAAGTCAGAAATACAACCTATGAACATTACCAGTCAGAAAATTATCTGTCTCTTGTGTTTCAGCCAAACCCAATATTGCTGCAAAGGGATGAAATTTCAGTAAAGTCAATGGAGTTATGCCAGTGCTTAGTTTAGCCAGCTCAGTACTGTCATATGTTCATATGTAAAAGTCGGATGGAAAAATTTATTTCATGCCGTAACTATAAATACTATAGCTTAATGAGGCTCCCTACCCCATTTTTTTCTCCATTGACTTTTATTCTACAAAAATCACTGACATTGATTCTACAATAATTCATTACACACTGTATGCTAGAATAAGGTATCACTATTATAATAATTTTTTTTTTCCTCTCAGCAGTGAGAATTTCATAACTACAATGACAAAGTATTTTATGCTGTTAGAATAAAATCCATTTTAATTGGGCACTTTTGTATGCACTCATCACAACCCCTGCAGATGTCTCAGAACTTGTTCCCTGTACAACGCTCAAGGACCAGCAGCCATCAGCCATGGCACTGCTGAGAACTGCCCGATGTGCAGGACAGGCAGCCTTAGAAAACACTCTGGCTCTGTAAAGCATAATTTGCTTATGTCCTGTGCCTTGTATCTTTCTCACAGTAAACTAATAAACATATAGAACACACATTTTTAGATAAACTCTTTTTACCCAAGAAGGTAGAAAATTACTGAAATGCATAGATTGGGCTGGTTTGTACTGACCAACAGTGCCTATCAGACTTATTTCATGGGAGCTCAGGGTTAGTATATGACATATATGAATCCATCACAGTATCCTTAGACTGTTTTGCTTTTGACTTAAAATTAACACAGACAAGAGTGTTTATTAAAAGTAACTTTGCAGCTCTGGCTTGGCTGTAAGATCATTCTACTTTTAACACATTACATGAGTGACCAAATTGATCTGAGAGGTGTAAACATGTAACCTGATCTTTGGTCACTTAGAAAACAACAAGAAATCATGCTCCTAAGTGAGCATGTAACTTGCAATATATATGAATAAAAGAAGCTTAGAAGTTTAAGTATTGCTGCTTGAGTTGTTGGGGACAGTCCCACTTGTATAGGAATCCCACAGTTTAGAAATTGCACATCATGTAGTGCATTGCTGTACTATTCTAATATTATGAGTAAGAATATCTGGTTAAATCCATTAAAATGAAAATGAAGAATCACAGTTGCAATTTTCTGGGTAGTGCAGGACAGTATGATACAAATATGCTCTATACTTTGACCATTTAGTTCTTGGTCTTACTACCTTCTGAGCCAAGTATCAGAAGGTCAATCCAGAACATGAGAATGTCTCCAGGGCTTCTGAAAGAAATTGCCATCTGTTCACAAGGTAAGAAGCTTGAAAGACCCAAACAAAATGCATTGATAAGAAAAAATAAAAATCTTAACTAAAAATCTGGATCTGGTTCATCCTTCCAAAACAACATTACGTACAAGCTTCCAAAGTGAAAATTACAAAAAAAAAAAAACAAAACCCAAAAAAACACCTGAAACAGGAGATGACAAGCAGTTAGGAAGCCAAAATGGAGAGCAACAAAAATGCATTAAGGAAGTGCAAGAGGCCGTCATACACACGACTCCCATCTGCACACTACCCCAGCAAATGAAGTCAGTTCATTCATGAAAGTCCTCGCTCAATGACAGCACTGACAATATGTCAACCGAGCCTTTCATGGTGTTGGTCCTGCTGGAACACAGCCCCAGCAGTCACCATGGCAAGATCTTTACTTAGCACAGCCACTGCAGTTAACAGATAGAACAGGAAAAATAAGAATAAGAAGACAGCTATAATAAAGTATCTTGAAATACATGACAATAATCCCTGTCTTTCACTTCCGTCTTTGAAGATGGTTGCAGCAAGGATAAACTCTCAAAACTTGGATTAAAAACACAAGAAAACCACGCATGTTGCATGATATTAAGGTAGAAGTTGGGGGTTAATTTTAAAAATGATAAATTGAATCATGTATTTCCAATACACATTTGCTGCATTTTTATGTTACTGCTTTCAAATGTTACTGGTAGGCAGGAACACATAACCTCTGAAAGCTGACTCTAACAGACCTCTAGAGTAAACTGAAATATCTAAAGCCCTAGAAGTATGTTGCAAACTCTAAAGGCTCTACAACCTAACCATATGTACTCAGTGCTATATATCTTTGAGCTTATACATTCCAGTTTAAGTAAACCAGTCTCCCTTGCACAGAGATAAGGAAACCAAGCTGTGTAAAACAAAGCTACCAACCATTCCACTTGAATCTATATTTAGTGTTTGCTGCATCATGCTTTAATTGCTGAAACTGCCTCTACAAAACCATTTTAAAAATCACCAGAAAAAATGCCATTATGAGGCACATGGAATATTTAGAATAAAACTTCCCCTTGAAAAATATATGCATGAGTTCTGAAACACAAAGTAGTTCTAAAATCAGATGAATCATCAACATTTTGTTTCCATCAGGTACATGTTCCCAATATAAAAAATACAAAGAACAAAAATATACTGAAACTCTCTTGAAGCTCACCATGGTGAACAAAACAGAATCTGTTGGAAATTCAAATTTGTATGAACAGAGAAGAAAAGAAAATGTTGCAAGATTAGTTCCCTCTTTAAAAAGAGGAGATAAGTTAGTAAATACAGTAACTTCCATTGAGCTGCCAAGTGAGCCAGGTTGGATAAGCAGATCCAATCTCTAATTTAAGAGGCTGTGAATTGTGTTTCCTCATCTAATGAAGTCCCTTATTTTCCCTTACTTTTTTTTTTAGCATATTTTTTCATATGATTTTCAAATACAATTTTACATGAAGTATATATAGGTAGTCAAACTGGACCATACGGTAAAAGACTTTGCTAAAGACTCATTTATTTAAAATACAAATGAGAAGTCACTGAAATGGATGGTTTTTGTAGAGTCCTTATCAACCATACCTCCAGCTGAAGGGATTTCTCACAGAAATTCTTTTTGCTGTCCCAAGTGGTGACTGCAATATAGGATTTTACAGCCCCTGAAACTCCGCCACACCAAATATTTCCACAGCACGGGCCTCAGACTGCACACTGCAGGTCCTCCCTGCCTGGTAGTGATTCCTTATAAAGCAGCACAATATGGACTTACAAGTTCTGTGGTTGGATTTACGAGAAAAAAAGGGCAGATAGAAGAGTTACTGGTTCTGTGTTGAAGAGGACAAGGGCTCAAGGTCCTTGTGGCACTGGTCTGTGGGCAAGCTCTGCTTGCTACATGTGCAGGGTTTGCAGACCCACTTGCAAAGGCTTGAAAAGTAATTTCATAGAACCATAGAATCACAGAATGGTTTGGATTGGAAGTGACCTTAAAGATCACCTAGTTCCAACCCTCCTGCCACATTGAACCAGACTGCGTCGCTCAAAGCCCTGTCCAGCCTGGCCCCAAACTGGGCATCCACTGCTTCCTAATACCTAATCTAAACCTGCCCTGTGTCAGTTTAAAGCCATCATCCTTTGTCCTATCAATTTGATTGACTGCACCTCAGTAATGACTCCAATGATTGTATGAAGGATGAATAAGCACATTAGGACCATAGAACAAATGATCGAATTAGTTGTGCAACTTAAATCATACAGTTTACCACCCCAGCAGAGGACAGTTTTGAAGGAATTCAGGGTAAGGTTTTTCCCCAAGCCTTCATCCCCCATATGGTGAGCTCTTTGCAAGATCTGTCACAGAGAGAGAGAGAGAGAGAAAGAGAGAGAGAGAGAGAGAGAGAGAGAGAGAGAGAGAGAGAGAGAGAGAGAGAGAGAGAGAGAGAGAGAGAGAGAGAGAGAGAGAGAGAGAGAGAGAGAGAGAGAGAGAGTTCTCAGGAAGAACAAAAAGCCAGATTTCTGAATGTGCTCTTCCCTCACCCACACCCTTATCAGCTCTATTTTTAAATACAAAGCTAGCTCCATAGAATCTTCTGAGATTTGACAGTTGGTCACACTGTTACAGATTAAACAGAAGAGTGGGAGACTTGGCTGGACTTACTGCTCAGCACAGCAAAGAGGGAGACCTGCCCCTGTGAGCATGTCATGGTGTCAGGAAGTAGCATTTGCTGGATGGCAAATGAGCTTGATAAAGGCCTGCCCCTGTTCAGGACACACAACACAAATCCTTTCATCATATTTCAGCTCTGATGAGCCACTGCCAACAGCTTTAGCCCTGCTCAACCACTGCAAATGAGTAGGCAACTCATTTACTGCCTTGCTTGTATCTGCAGAATAGCTGGCAAGTGCATCATCAGAGTTATTCATGGCAATCCATGTGTGGGTGTGTGTTGAGGCTTTCAAAGAGATGGTGTAAAATATCGGTTCCCTCAGGCCTTCATGGTATAGAGCCTCTCCTCAAAATCTTTCACTCTTATTCTGCTTTGCAGTTTCAGACATCGTTTCCAAACTTGTGGGACTGAGCCCTGCTATGGCCATTTCAAAGATGATGAAAACTGTGCACACAGCAGCCCACTATGGAGTTGGGGAGGGAGTCCAGGGCTCTCCAGTGTTAGTGTTTTCCTGTTAGACAGTGCTAAATGTGCTTAGTATCCATAGACTTGTTTATTCATAGCTCAGTGAACTGATGTTTTGATTAAAATTGATTTTCTTGTTACAGTGCTGTCACTGTTATTAACCAGTTTCAATTCCTTTAAAAATAAACAGGGAGAATCCAAGCAGTTCAGTTACCTCTGTGCTGTACACAGCTGTTACAAAAAGTATCAAAGAATAGATAAAATTAAAAATCAATGGACTTTTTAGAAAATTACTGTTTTCTTAATACAACTAAATACTATTGTCTGAACCCTTTAATACTACCCAGCTGGCTAATAGAGAAAGAACAGTTATATTAGACAGAAGATTTTTATTAAGAACAGCTTTAGTTTTTCAAACAGCACAGGTTTTTCTGGCTGGCAGAGTATCAGCTTGCCTAGTGAAAACTGTTTTCCCTTGGAAAGAAGAGACGGGTATAGGATGTACCCAGGAAAAGACAATTCTTTTTGGCTGACCTAAGCAGAAGTATTGGCTTGGGACTCTGAAAAGAGTTCTTTCTTACTGCGGGTAAGTTGTTCAGCAGCTATACAGATGGACTGGGTTTTTTTTTTTTTTTGTAGGGGGGTTGTTTTATGGGGCTTTTTGGGGGGGTTTGTTGTGGGGGACTTGGTGTTTGGTTTTGGTTTTGTTTTTCTTCCCGAAAGAAAAAAAAAGGGAGGTTGAAATTAGCAGCAAGCTTATAACAGATTTTGGAACCTTAGCAGATGGTAATGAGGAGAGTCATGGGAGATATAGTAAAGAAGGTGATTTTCCACATCTGCAGAATAGGAATGATGGAAATTAAGAAGACAATTCTGAAATAACCTTGACTCCCAGACTTTATTAAGGCATAGTTAGTTTTTCAGAAATAAGAAACAGGCTCCTGGTAGGAGGTCTGAATTTTTATTTGCCTCTTGAACAGCATGAAGTGAGCTGTCAGTTCTCACTAAATAGCAACAGTCAAGTGTAATGTTCTGGAGCTACACAGAAACATATACACGCACATATATATGTACAATGAATGAATAGGAATGTGACAATATCAGGTTTTGGAGTTTCTATGTTCTCTTCAAAAACTCTTCAGTTCAGAAACGATTCCAACTTTCTTTGATGTAAAAGTTTTAGGCAGAAAAATAAGTAGATTGATGAGTCTTTTCTTGCTTGCTTACATGAAGTCTGGGCAGTCAGTAGAAAGAAAGGAGAAAAGGAGAACCAGAAAAAGGGTGAGAAGAAAGTTCTGAAAACCTGCACATGTGCTTCATCTTGGAGAGGGTAGGAGAGAAGTTTGGAGAGTAACATTATACTAATTCCTCTTTGGAATAATTTATAAAATTGGATATGCAGATAATTCACATACTGTAAGCAAAATTGGCCTGGAGACCACACAACCCAGCAGACTGCAGAGCTTCCAGAAGGCCCAGCTGTTCCTGTCCTTCAGGACACATCCTTGCTCTGTGCTTACAAGCCGAGTCACCGTAAACAAAGAGAAATTCAAACCAAGCAGCCAACCCTGCTCACTGTCTATACACAGGGATTTCTGAGAAAGATGAAGAGCCATCCCAGCTAGTCTGAAAGCAAAAGGACATTCCTTCCTTCAATTTGCATTGTCCTTACTCTTACTTGATATGGATCATTGTTAGATGAGATAAAGATAAAACAGAAAGCCATGGAAAAAACCTAATAGACATATTCCCTTCTCGGCATTAATATAAACAATGAAGCAGTTACTTTGGTTACCTTGTTTGTGATCTGTCCTTGTTCTCATTAGGAAGGCTTACAATTCCATTGAGAGTCCCCCTCCATAGTGAAACAGTGTTCAAACACAGCTATGCATTTCCAAGTGGCAAGATAGCAAACACATGTTAACAATTTCCTTCTCAAGACCTAGATGCTGCAAGTGAAAAATCATGCCTTGGCTTTCTGCCTGCTTCTGTCTGGCTTAATTAGCTGATCACACCAACAATCTCAGCTAAAATGATTCTCAGTAAAAGGGTAGGTGGGAGCTGCTTGAGCAGAACTGGTGAAGCTTTACACTGAGCTACTACCCTAGCAAGATCCAAGAAGAAAGGATCAAGGGGCTTTGGCTCAGCACCTTCCTTATTCAGACAGAATTTGAATTTTTGGAGACTGAAAGCAGGATTCTGAATAAAGCCTGATGCCTTCTAAAACTGCAATAAACTTGCAGCTACACAAGTTCAGACATTGGTTTTGGGGAATTGTTCCGGTCACTGTAGAGAAAGAGAACCCCTGTAAAACAGAGAGCTAATCTTTATCACAATCTCCCAAAGTGCTTTGGATTTAGAATCACTTTGTAGCAGTCAAAATTACATTGAAGAGGAAGAATCATAAACATTTGTTATGATTTGTCCATTGTCTTAGCTTTATTTTTTTTCCAGTGATTGAGTGTCATCAGCTCAGTCATAAAAGATGATATTTTCCCTACCTCCTTACTACTTGGTGGTTGCACTACACAGCATGGTAGCCCCACTTCTGTAGTGTATTCAACAGCACAGAACTCATGTTTCAGTGCTCTGCCTGGAGGACTGTACAAAATAAATTTTTCCATGGTAATCAAGTCAAAATGACATGTCCCCATTTCCTAATGCAACCCTGAAAGTGCTGAGCAGCAGTAAAACGAACGCTTAACAGCATTTATGGTTTAAACACACTTAAACCAAAAATCCTAAAGCCTTTACAAAAACAAACTGCACTTCTCAATCATCTTGCTGGAATTTTACAGTGTTCATCACAAAGATCTTCCAGCTACAGATTATTTTTAGTTCAAGTTTCAACTCAGTAATTTAATGCATACAGACTGAAAGTGCATCCAATCAGCATAGTCAGTTTTAATTGTTTGAATTTTTTTTTTCACAGTTTAGGATATGATGCATAGATCTCCAGTGAAGACATGATGGTTTATTCGCATCGTCCCACAGATGAAGAGAGTCCCATGTGTTTATTCAGTGCAGGGCTGGTTTACTTCAGCAGACGAGTACATATTAGCAAACTGAAAAGGAATGCAGCAGCCCATCTCCTATAAACACCATTTGGCTATTTAAGCCTACACTGCACTAGAAATAGAATTATATCTCACAAACACCACCAAATGCCGGAGCATATAATTTATTCACTGCACGCTATATTATTTTCAAATCAGATTTTATCTGTCTCTTACTATATAAAGCTGGGGAAATATTCTCATACACATGGAACACTTCTACACTGAGGAATTATACCACTTTGGAATCAATTTACAGGCTGTGCATTGAAGATCAATCTACAAGGCAGATTCAGATTTTGATTTGGGTCTTGCTTCTGGTTCAATGACTGACCTCAGATGTGTTCCAAGCATTTGTTTTTCACATTGCCTTTCACTGAGACTTTGCTGGCTCTGCTTTTCTTTGTCTTATACCATCTTCTGTTTCCATCCCTCATATCTCTTGCTTGCTTAAACACAGCCTCTGGAATACTGTCTTCTCCAAGTTAAGAACAAGCATCTCCAGTATCTCTTAACATTCCCACAAATGCTGTTCATCCAGATGAAGACCCTGCTATCAGGTCTGTAGTCTGCAAACCTTCTTACAATGCTCCCTTCTTTTGGCCAAGTAAGGATCATAATCCGTTTTAGTGCCTCAACATGTAAAGATGATTCAAATTAAAAAAAAAAAAAAAGGTACATTTGATGCAGGCAGATAATGAAGCCTTAGGACACAACCCTGTCTAATCTATCTATTTCAAATTGGGAGTTTGAAACATACTTTGGACTGTACAGTTTTGCACACAGAGGATATGCTCTGATCTTTTATGCCTCCTCCTTTAGTTAAGCTAGGTTTTCACACCGACAGCAGAGCTATTGTGTGCATGACATTTACTGCTGGAAATGGATGCTGCATCTTGGCAATGAATGGAAAATCTGAGCATTAGCAATGAAAAGATATCTTCAGAGTGTTCCTTGGTCTCTTGTTAGTCATTCAACGTAGAGGAATTCAGCACAGAGGAAACACGCTTGGTGAATGTCAGTGTTCCCAGCTCTGCCTGAAGAAAGAAAAATCCTGCTGTAAAACAGAGTATGGGCACTGAGCACGACAGGATCCAGATTTTCAGTGCACACCAATGAAAACCTTCCCGACAGCAGAGTTCCAGCAACCCAGCTGGAGTTTATTTGGGAAACGTGCAGTTTTCCACATAGGAAAGCAGATTGGGATGCTTGTTTTCAGTTGTGTGGAAAAATCTAATTGCTCTGACTAATTTGTATTTAGATGCAGCTTTATAGCCTGCAGCAAGAAGACATAGTCAAGAGGCTGGAAAGTATAGTGTCATCTGAACCAGAAGTTCCCCATTTTTTTATAACCTTCCTCAAGAATGGTGTCCATGGTCTATGTCTGACTGGATTCCCAGGAGACAACACAAGCTCTTTGTACAGGTATGGCTCTAAGGCTTTGCCTTCACTTTACCCTTTCACCAGGTTTATATCACTTACCAGCTTCACCTGAGTATGCTTTTCTGTCTGTCTATATCAATGTCCTCTGCTGACACAACAAACCCTTTCCCAGCTGAATACAATTCCCACTATGCAGCCTTTTCAAAAGTAATTCACAGCCTGGGTCGCATCCCAAATGCTGAGTGTGTGCCTGGCCACTGTATGCACAGACTGGCACCACGAGGGGATGGGAGCCAGCTCCAGGCTCTGCCTGCCACAGACTCCCTCTGGATCTGATGCTTGTGCAGGGATCCACAGCTTTATTCCTTGCAGTGGCTCTGTAGGTAACGATCTGAGGATGCGCAGAATGAGCCACAGAACCTACACAATTTAAAACTAACCTGGGTTGCTCACAAAAGCATGTAATACACTGGCTTTCTAATCTAGAATTTGTATGTTTTTCAAGCCAGAACCAAATAAAAAGAAAGAGCTTATACAAGGCACAATATGGTTGTTGTAATCTCCCTGCCCTTAGCAATGCTGTGAGGATGACGCTCTTCTGACTGATGTGTTGTGTAATGATCTTTTGCATATAATTCTTCATGCAATTAGACTGAAAGTTGCTGTCTAAAAGATCTGTTGAGCATTTATGCTCTGTGTTTTCTCATTTTATTGATACTGAAAAATAGGGGATATATCCAGCCAGTCAAGGTGACACTCAAAGTTGCTCTTTTTGCAGTACCAACTATTATAAATGTTACTTACAGCAGCTGTATTTAGCCTCATGCTGGCAACACAGATGAAAAAGGAACACACGTTTCGGTTGTTTACAGATTCTAAACGAAAGATGATTATTTGGCTACAGGAAAATGATCTAACAACTTATCTAAAACCTGCTTCCTTTCAGTTTCAAGAACTCAGGGAAGGAGAGGGAGAAGTTCAGAGAATTTTTTGCAGTTCTTAAAGAAGACTAAACTTAAGCAGAAGCAATCAAGGATTTGACTTTCAGAAATTGTTATTTTAATTAATGTTAAGAAAGAATAAAAGTTTCTGCCTTTCCTTTATGTCATTATTACATTATACCATTACATATGGGCTTTTTGTTAGACGAAATTTTTCCGGTGAATCATGATGAGGTATAGCCTTGGCTCTTAAATGATATATAATTGTTTAATATTTACATTTTTTTCACACATTTTTTGCTAAATAAATTCCAGTACTTACTGAACAGTGTTTACTGCATGATGCAGTTTTTAAATCTGCACAAAACCAACTCTGCATACAAATATTTCAGTGGAAGAGTTAAAGCTGTAGTAACTTGGCACCAGAGCAACAGAATGTGAGGCAAGTTTTTATATTGGACAAGCAAGAAAATGTGGTTATTTGAAAGAAGTAATTTAGGATAAATAAAATATTTATGCAAGCCAAAATTTAATCAAGGCACTTGCTTCAAGAAGTGTATTTACATGGGTGCTAGTATACTTAAAAAACCCTCAAAGGACACACATGAACATAAATTGAGACAAATGCATTTACAAATCACGTTACAGGTCAGTGAACAAAAGACGTTGCCCTTGACACATAGTCACTGGTCTATAAAGAGAGATGTCTGTTTAATCTTAGCCTGATTTCCAGTGGACAGATGGCATTATTTTGCGAAGCCTGTGGTATCACAAGGCCTTACATCAACATTGTCACATCTGTAAAGTAACAATTCCCTAATAGGTAACAGGTTCCAGACTTGGTGATTTTTACCCCTAGAACTCCCCAAAAGGATATGTGGGAATATTAATGGGAAGGCAGCACCGCTGCCTTTTTTGGATGGTGCACTCCCGTTCACTTTGCTATCCATCAAGCGCGGCATGGATGGGCAATGCCGTGCAGCTCCCCAGGACACTGCAGGGAGGAGAGAGAACCATCACAGAAAATTACATCAGCTGTCCTGCAGAGCATGAACGATAGAGCCAGCAGGGCCCAGTGCACCTTCCTTTATGCCATCATGATGCCATTTGATGGAAACCAGCTGCTCTCCTCATGTTCCTCACACTATACCCAGCCCTGCCACCAGAACATGGAGACAAGCCCCAAGCGTCTGGTGCTCTTGTGCTTTATTTTGTTTTCAGCAATTTCATATACTTATGTAGATTGATGTTCTTGTAATTAAAACAAAGAATCACTATCAACAAATCTCTCAGACCTTTAACAAAATTTAAACTGATTTCCATAAGCTATGTCAGCATAGACAATACAGTATTAAACCTAGTAAAAAAAGACTTTTAAAAATATATTTGCCGATTTCACAAGGAAATACATCTGAATACATCTCTAGTGGCACTCCATCTCTAGTTATTCAGAAACTTCCTGTCAGAAATGAATTCTCTTGGCTTGCTTTACCAGAGGAATCACTGCATACATGCCAAATCAACAAATCACTGGGTAATTCATAATGACGGCTTATCAAGTAACTGATAGAAAGTGTTGCGTGTGTAGGAGGACTAGACTAATCTTAGCAAAGAGAGGGATAAATGTTCAACCCCCCCATTCCTAGATTTGCATTATTAGTGCCCTTATTGATGCCTAGCATCAGTGGGATAACACTTTGTTTATGTTGGGGGTTTTTTTCTGAAGAAAATAAATCAGGATCAGTTTGGACGTGGCCTCGTTCCCAGCTGAGCTAGGTGGATCCCTGGGTGTTCTAACAGGTGTTAGAACTTCTCAGGTGTTCCCTGAGCTGCACAGGGTTCTGAGGAGTCTGGCTCCTGGCAAAGTCCCTGGCCCCAAAGCTTCCCCACAGCTGCCTCCCAGACTTGTCTTCCAGGTGAAGAGTTGCCCGCTGTACTGCCTGGATGCCCATTGGAGCATGGGTGGCCTGGCAGCAAACTGAGCCAGCAGGCAGAGAGCCACATCACGGGTAAAGTCAGCTCTGAGCCAGGCTGCCTCCTCACTTGCTTCTTTGCTGAACTTGAAAGCAAAATGGACATCTTGCTGTGGAAAACCTCGATGCATCCAGCGTTATCCTGCTGGAGAGGCCTGCCCAGAGGCACCTCAGCACTGCTCCTGCTGCCTGGCAGAGTCACTGTGGAATAGAAAGGTGTCCAGCCAGAAGAGGGACAAGCTTTACCCTTGGAACAGCAGGCTTTTTGGTGGGAGTCATACTGCTCCTGAGCCAGGAAATGTCTGGGAACCAGGTTCTTTCCTCCTTAGACTGCACCTTGTCTCCCAGACAAGGTCTTTTCTCAAAAGTGATTGTCGCACTAAATTCTCCTAGGAGGAAGAGATTTTGTTTTTTTTTAATTTGTTCTGAGATAGCAAAACATACTAACAAAAGAGATTTCACAAAAATACTTCTATATTTTTCTGGAGCACGCACAAAACTGTTGTATTTGGCAACGAATTTGACAGTCACTTGTGTTGTTCAACTCTTTACCTTTAAATAACACTCCTAAATACTCCTGTACTGTTTTATCTGCCTGTTCCATGATGCCTCTGCAGGAAAAATTACCTCATATATTTGCACCTCCCATATTTCCACACTGTAAAGTTCATCATTAGAAAATAAACAGGAAAAACCACCCCTTTGAATTTTGCACAGCCCAAAGCATCTCTCAAAACAAGAGCACTGAACAAAATCTTCCTGTCATTTTATTTTTTACTTCCAGGGCCAGGTTTGGACCATTTTTTGTACATGAGTCAGTGTACAATACAGGAAGTGCAGAAAGGCAGGAGCTGCAGTCTACTCAGTAGTGGTAAGACTCTATAGGGCCAATCTAGAGAAAGCCACACAGGAATCCCAATAAAGAGATGTTGTTTTACATAGACTACATATCTATTGCACCAGTAGCTTTCTGGTTTCTTTCCCCTCCTTATGTTTTTACATCATTCCTCTTAGTACTGAAAAAAAATCAGGCTTAATCCTGAGACTCCTGTGAAAGTTTTGACACAGACCTGCATATAAATCTTGTGAAGCCAAATGTGATTTCTATGATTCTAAGATTTTTTATTCTTTGTTCAATTCTCACCTTTTACTGTCTTCTTCATAAACAGTTATACATAAGTGCAGGATTTGTTTTGTTTGATCTCAAATCAAATTTAATTTGCAGCTGCTTCAGAAAAGGAACAGACCATTTGTGCTGAAAGTTGTCTCCTCCTGCTGCCTTCGCTTCCCCATGATCGATGGCACATTGATATCCTGAAGCAAAGGGCCCTGCTGTTTCTTCTGTGTGATCTGAGGTGGTGAAAGTGCTTTGTTATCTGATTGCCAAAAAACCCCAAGCCAGCAAACCCAGGGATCTAAACTAGCTCAAAAGGAGCTTAACAAACCAGCTTCTGTGGAGAGCTGCTGTCTTTCTCTACAGATCACAAAAATATATAATGGATCAAGAAGATAACAGGTATGTATTCTTACATTTATTCTAAAATGTCCTACATACAAAACTATTTACTATATATTATATAGTATACATACTATTTCAAGCCCTACATGAAACATTTGCTAGTTTTATACACTGTTGTAGGAACACTAGAAAACATTTTTGCAAATTAAACAATGTTAAAGTTTTCACCTTTTTGTCCTGTTGAGCTAGTATTTCATGGGTTTGCATGCTGAGTCTCTTCTTTCAAATTATTCTGTGCAAGTTGCTGACAGGTGTATAATATCTGCACAGTGGAAATAAAGCATTTAAAATCATGGAGCCATATTCTGCACACACTTACTCTACTGTAAATCCCAAGTAACTCTGCTGACTTCATTTAAACTAGATTTATAATGAAATTCAGAAATTGTCCTGTACTTCCACTGATTAAGTTTCAAAGTCATTTACTTATGACCTTTGCTGAGTACAAAGATATTTTAGACAGTGTTACATAAGCGTCTTGCTAGATACAGTATGACTTCTGTTAAAAAACAATGCTGGCAACAATTACAGTTTCTCCTTCAATCTTCTTTAGTACTGCTAGAACCAGAAAAAAATACTACCCTTTATTGAAAGCTCTACAATACTATTTTCACTTATGATCCTGTTCTCTGGCTCAAAGAAACACAAAAGTTACATCTAGAAGCAACTTACTTGGTGACATAGTTTATCCCCTGTAAAATATCATGATTTTTAAAATTTTATTTAACATTACTGTCTTCAGCATCCTCTCAAATGTCCTGAAGAATACAGCTTCTAGCACTTCTTAAGGAACTAGTCTACAGACTTGCCAGGATCTCAGTATGCTGACTTGGGCTCTGTGAAACTGTAGCCCAGTCCAGGGCTGTTAGTAGTAGTAGTAGTAAAGCAGTTTTCTCTTTAGTAAAAAAAAAGTAAGGAATGAAGTAAGACAAACCCCAAACCCTAAAACAGTATCAAGCCCTTGAGATCTACCTGAGACAATACTATCAATACTACCTCTGGAATTTTATTGCTTTGCACTACCCTAAATGTTTTCCCTCTGGAAAGCACTCTCCATAGCCTCTGTCATGGAGCACTGAATCCATCTCATAGCTTCACTAGGTGATGCTAGACCCACCAAGCATTCCTAACAGGATAGATGGGCCCTGAACCCTGGCTTGTTTTTGACACTACACCTGCACAACTCATTCACAGCTGGGAGCAGTTCTGGAGTTTTGCAGTATCAGTGGAATTGCACTGGGGTGGTGCGTTCAAGCAGAGGCTGCACACAAGTTTTGCAACACGAATATAGGGAGTGGAGGTCAGAAAGATCATTAATTCATACATGTAAATATATACTGCATTCTCTGACTCTCTTCTTTTTTTGTCTGGTCAGTTATTGGTGGCAATTTTTCAATCTGCATAGGGCATATTTTGAACTTGCAAAGCCCTTTTGGCTACATGGACAAGGAATTACTCCCTGTGTTACACTTCCATTCATGCTATTGATCAAGGTGGACTCATCAGAATCACAGAATAAGGGACCCTCAGAGATCATTGAGTCCCACTCCCAGCCCTGCACAGCATCATCTCAAGCCTTTTCAGTCATTTTCTGTGGCAAAATAAATCCTTGCTGCCACAAGCCCATGTGCATGACATACTGTGTGCTCTTACCCTTCACCTCAGCATTTACTTTTACCATGCTGTTTAATTTCATCTCAGCATTTATGCACTGCAGGAAATTATTAACACATGAAACCTCTCTTTTCACAGATATGATCTACTAATTAAACAGAGTTAATTATCTCAGCCTTTATAACTGTGATTAATTCCAACAAGTTAACCTTTATTTTCCTTCTATGTTCAGTACAGGGAACTGCTTTGGGTGCTTGCTTATGCCACTAAAACCTCTGCCTGAACACTGCCTCCAAGCAGCTGAGGAAGGAGGGACTGGTTGTCTCCACAGAAGCTTTCCTGCTCTCTAGCTCTGCAAGTTCCCCAAATCCAGGAGCTTGGGCCAAACAGAGAATAGGCTGAAAAAAGATGCCTCCTATCTCAGCTTCACAGTTACTTCTTCAAGTCCTGGCAATGTGAGCCAAAAGTTCCCTGACGCACAAGAAGAAAGAAGGGCTTAGGAAACGTAAATGGCAGATTGCTCCAGCCAAAACACAGAATATGGCTTGAACATTGGTGGAAAAATTGTATCTCGTGTGACAGGTGTCCTGAATGTGAGTTAAGAAAGACTTGGGACTTGGCCCTTGTGTGGCTCCACTTAAGAACTGCCAAAGCTCATCTGACAGACACCTACAATGATACAACCAATTCAGAATCACAGAATCATTTAGGTTGGAAAAGGTCTTTAAGATCATCGACTACAACCATAAACCTAACATTGCCAAAACCACCAGTGGAAATTGATTCCATTTCAATTAGTTATTGTTATTTTTCTGCTTCTATTTTGAAACCACTTAGGGCTACCCACTGCAGCTGATACCTGATCACAGTGGAACTACAAGCTCAAGAAAATTAACTTAACCTATGTAAAGGAGTGCTGATTCTTTAAGCTGGAGTCTGTCTGCTGTGAGTAACTTAGTGTGCAGTAGCCAGAGTGTGAATTTGCAGCTCACAAACTCATCTGCACAAGGCTTTTGCATAGTCACTGGGAAAGCAGAGTAAGTTACTGTAATATATGTTGTATTCTAAGAACACCCATAAAGAATGTAGTTCAAAGTAGCTAATGAACTATATATTCACATTCTGGTATCCACTTATTTATGCCATGTATTAATATACATCCTAAATTAGAAACCATATGAGTTGGTGAACCCCATGTTTCCTTGTGTGCTAGGGCAAAAATGAAACCAGAAGCACTAATAGGTTAAGGTAGCAATAGGAGAGGAGGGACTTTACTCCAGCAATCCACACAAGCACCAGCACTCAGTTCTTCTCCCATCCAGCTTCTCCCTCTTCTCTCCCCTCCACCAAAGCTCAGTGTCCTGCCCCATGGCTCAGGGGTCCAGCCCTGTTCCCAGGTTTGGTCCCTCATTTCCCTGCTTCTTCAGGGCTTACTGCAGCCCAGTGATGGCCCCAGCCTGGCCCAGCAGAGCAGCCTGTTTCCTGCAGCCCTCCTGACTTTCCACTGAACTGCCCTATGATCGTCACAGTTAAACAAATAAAAGAATTTCCAGTTTAGAGAGTTTAATTATCTTTGATTTAATGCTTGTCAAAAGGTTTTTCCTCCTGATATAACTGATGCGAAATTCCAGGAAATGATCAGTTAAACCCAAGGAGAGTCTGAGTGGGCACTTGTGCTGGCTGGACACACAGAGCATCCAGCCACGACAGTCCCAGAATACATTGCCATGTTAGAGCATGATGCTTGAACTTTTCATGATACTATTTTCTGCCATATTCTAACTCATAATATGGAATTTTCCCTGTCTCCCCAAGCCACAGCCATGGGATCTCACTGGTTGCTGGCCTTGTGGGAGAAGGGTGAGGTGGGTGCCCCACACTGAGTCAGAGAACCCCATGGAGGTGTTACATATCACTTGGCCTCCAGCCTGGGTTATGTACCTCTCCAGATGCCAGTGCCAGGCTGTGAGTCCTGATGCAGGAACTGTGGCCCTTGTGGCATCTGCTCTGCTTCCCAGGCTTAAAAGCAGGGAATGAAAGGAGAATAAAAGCCCCTCTTCAAAGCGGACTCTTTCTGACACCCCATGTCTGTTGAATAATCTCAGTCTCTTGGCTGGGGTCTGTGGAGTAGTGCCAGCAGGAATACCAACACAGGGTTACTCTTCCTCACCATCTCCAGCAGTATTGCTCACTAGAGATGTGTTTCTTTCACATGTGTAAGATAATTTCCAAAACAAAGGTTCTAAATACATATTACTAATCTCATTTGGATTCTGTCCAGAACAACTAAACAAAAGCCTTTTAAATAATAAGATAATAATAGCAAAATCATACTATTGTATTTTAGAAATATTTATTCAAAACCTTAAGAAATAACGGCTCAAAATACTCAGGCACGTTGTATCATTTGGGCACATATTTTATGGGGTTTTTTTGAGATTAACCCTTTGATGATATGTTTTCCTGCTCAGTTTCCTAAGAGCCTGGCTGGTTTTTTTTTCCTATTCCTTGCCCCTCTGTGGGTAATCAATTCTCTTTGCAGCTTCCTCCTCACTCTACTTGCATATCCCCTTCTGGGGTCATGCCTTCACCTTCTCACCATCTGCCTTGCTCAGGTGTTTGCTTAAAGAAGCTTTTCTTGCTCTTCTGACTGATGTGTTGTGTAATGATCTTTTGCATATAATTCTTCATGCAATTAGACTGAAAGTTGCTGTCTAAAAGATCTGTTGAGCATTTATGCTCTGTGTTTTCTCATTTTATTGATACTGAAAAATAGGGGATATATCCAGCCAGTCAAGGTGACACTCAAAGTTGCTCTTTTTGCAGTACCAACTATTATAAATGTTACTTACAGCAGCTGTATTTAGCCTCATGCTGGCAACACAGATGAAAAAGGAACACACGTTTCGGTTGTTTACAGATTCTAAACGAAAGATGATTATTTGGCTACAGGAAAATGATCTAACAACTTATCTAAGGCCCTCTGAACTGATGGCCCTCTCTGCTACCCTCCAGCTCTGCCCCTAAGAGCTTTGGAATACTGAATTAGTGAGTGTGGACAGTGTAATTTTGAAAGGTGCCAGGCAGTTTACATAGGATGGAAAGATACACAGCATCAAAGCCTCTGCAGAAGTAGAGACACCTCCTGGCCTGAAAACAGAGCTCTTTTACAAGAGTTTCTGTGCTTAACCTTTTATATTGTTCTGTTCTTTAAGTTACAATAAAAGTGAATTCTGTTATTTGAAACACGGGGTGAGGAGGCTGCTGTGTAAAAGGTGATCAGAAAAGGTCAACCTGTTTCCTTGAATGTCCAGCAGAAGGACAGGGTTGTGTCCCCCAAAAATCATCCTGTGTCCAGGAGGCTTTTGTTTCCTGCCTTTATTACTGCACATGAGGTGCATTTTACATGCAGGGTAGCTCTCCAAACACCATTTGTACTGATTTGTGCTTCTATTCCATAGAAATGGTGACTGTTGTGCAAAGTGTTTCCAGCAGATTAATGGCCGGATGGGAGCAAATGGTGGTCCATAAGTAAGGTGAAGCGTATTAACTTCAAACAGTCACTAAATCTTTAGGAAATGCCCTGACCTCTGTTGGTTATAACTGGGAAAAAAAATCTCAGGCATTTTTTCTCTATGACATAACCACCACTGGTATGCATAGAATATATATTAGTAAATCCTTTGGCTCTCTCTCTGTACTCTAGTCAACATAATTTGCCATTTTGGGGGAAATAAGTGCTAATGTGCTAGGAAGAGTGAGGGAAGGAAATCATTATTGCTTTGAAAACCACAGTCAGAAATGAAAGCTCAGTTTGTCATTTTCTAAAGTGTCTTTACTTCCCTTAGCATCCCTTTTTAAATTCTTACTGTTGTTTGGAACTTTAGGCTCCAATCCTTGGAGCCATTTACTTCATTCCTTTCCCTGGGTAGCTCCTGTTATTTTTACCTTGGGGGGATTCATCAGAATACAACCATAGGGTGTTAGTGTGACAGATGTGTGTGCAGAGGAGAAAATGAGAGCAGAAATGCATCATCAGTGTTTGAAAAGGATGTTATGGCACAGACAAACAGAAAGCAGCTCTGCATGTAGATGGTGATGGACAAAATGGGCAAAACTACACCTCTGCTTGAAGAGGGAGTTATAAAAGTGAGAAGCTTAAAAGGAAGGTAGCTACTTCCACTTAATTCTTAGCATTTCACTGAGGTTTTTATTGTGCAACCTTTTCTCCCCTGTGCATTTCATCCAGTCTGTGCTCCTCCTACCAATCTGCTTTATGGACATTTTATTGCTTTTAAGAACCTCTCAGAAGACACTTCAGCTTATGTGAGGACTAACAAGATTTCAATGCCCTATGTCCTTGTTCCTCACAAGACATCACTGCACAAACTCTTCCAAGGAATTCTTTCAGAAGGGACACCATGCTGTTGCCCATGAATCTAAGGGCGGCAGATGGAAAAATTAAAACTATGATGACACTAAGTGATACAAGTTAATTAAATAAGGCAGAGGAGTATTTTAACAAATGCTATCCTGCCACACAAGTCAGCAGTATTTTAAAGATATTGCTATTGTATTTCCATCAGAGTCAGCAGTAGATGCAACAGTCTTTGGATAAGATCCTCTGCCTCCTGGCAGGATGTTGAGAAGGAGATGGAGGCAAGACCAGTGCCTGAAATGACTTGGAGGATGATGAAAGCATTGTTTAGTCCAGCCCAAATTTAGATACTGATGATACACATTGGAAAATATCTTCTCTTTAAAACCTTTGGTAGCAACATTTTTGATTGAAGGCAAACACTAGGTCTGTATTATAGAGCAACTTCTGTTAACAGGGTCCAAGGAGAGTTGTAAGATCTGACAGATCTGCTCCAGTCATTTATAGGTAGAACTAAATTGCAACACATGCCACTCTTTCTATCCTTTCCTGTTAATCCTCTTCTCTGCTTTCTCAAAACCATTCACAAATGCTATGTTCACTAACAGTGAAATTTGCTTTTTTAACAGGTGCTGCATGGACTTAGACTCATAGAACCATAGAATAAGCTGAGCTGGAAATGACCCATCAGGATCATCAAATACAACTCCTGGCCCTGCACGAGACACTCCAAGAGTCACACCATGTGCTTGAGAGTGTTGTCAAAACATTTCTTGAATTCTGTCAGGCTGGTGCTGTGACCACTTCCCTGTTCCAGTGCCCATTAGTCCATGCATTCCCAGGGACTTATAAACCACAAGTTGAAAGCTGATAAACTCCCTCTGTAGAGGCCTTGCATAAGCCAAGAGCACCTCCACTGTACAATCCCTCATGGTTTCCTTACACAATTTCAATCATCTGTGATCAAGCTGCCTTTGCACAAAAGATGATCCACCTCAGCCACAGCACTTGTTACTATCTGTGGAATTCTCATTTCTCCATTGCCACTGTTTTCTACATACTAATCAGCATTTTAACTCACCAGTCTGCAGAAGCTGTTGCCTTTACTCTTCAAACCTCTATTCTCTGTGTTCACAAAACAAATCTTCATACTGTGACCCTTTCTGGCATTATAACTCCGTTAAGGAATTCCTCCAAGAGGGCTGGGAAGGAGCTAAGAGGTAACAGACAT
This sequence comes from Brachypodius melanocephalos, assembly GCA_013398615.1. Lineage (NCBI taxonomy): Eukaryota > Metazoa > Chordata > Aves > Passeriformes > Pycnonotidae > Brachypodius > Brachypodius melanocephalos. The sequence goes on along the minus strand of VZSR01003807.1, from coordinate 23,753,092 downwards.
CCTATCTACTGCTAATTATAATTTTAAACCGATTGCTTGGCCTGTGTTTTTTGTCAAGACCACTGATCTTACCACACCTGAGAAGTTTTTGGGAGCCAAGCTTGTCTGCTTCCACTAATTTCACAGCAGTGCTTTGTGAACCACAGAGTGCTTTGCTAAGGCAGACCTAACAGCTCATAGCTGTTTGAAAAGGACCTAATTTCACTGATCAGCCCTCTCTGGTGACTTGTGCAGCTTAGCAGTTCACTTTACTTAGGAACTAATAGCAGAACTGACTTTCCTCATTCTTTATTTAAGAATATTTTTTTCTGTGTATTACATAGCCCACGTGCCTTCCTGAAGAGACCAGCTCCTCTTCCCCTGGATCATTTTGCTCAGAGCCATCCACTCTCTGGACCTTTTGTTTTCACTGATTTCTGGATGGTATTCTTTCTCTGCTACAATGCAATCCTCCTCATCATCATTCTGCTTGTAGACTTCTATACTTTAAATATTATCTTGTCTTTACAGTGTCTTTTCATGAGATCATCAAATGTTCAGCATTAGTGTTCTGGGGTCTGCTGCATAGTGCTTCCTTCTTAGTCCTCACTACTTTGAATACCTCTCTCACCTTGAAAAATCTGAAGATAATTCTGCAACTTCAAAGTTCCTCAAACAACGATTTATTTTCACTTCATCTGTTTGCTTGCATTTTCCGCCAGGTTTTGGGGTTTTTTCCACTCATAGTGTGCACGCCCCTTCACCGTGTACCCTGCCTCTGCCTTTCCACAGACCAGGATATCTTCTACTGTTTGAGGGTACCTTAATCACTTTCATGGCATATTCAAGACAGAACTTTTTAAGGACCTCTAGATATTCCTCTGCATTTTGTTCTGGCTTTGTGTCAAAAGACTGTGGTTCACCATCTTCCCACAGTCCAGCTTTTTCATAGGTATCTCTGGCATGTTCTACTAATGCCTGGATTTCCCCTCATGGCTTGTGCTGCTATGAAGCCCCAGGAGATTTGCTGGAACCTTTGTCACTCAGATAAACAAGAGGCAAATGAGTTTTAGGGAAGAATCACTCATGATGCTGTCAATGCAAGATGTTTTTTTCAGGTCAATTTTCTGTTTAGTTTGAGCATAGTAATGCACATGTAGATGATGAAGCTTTTGAAGAGAAACAATCATTCACTTACTGGGTTTTGGCTGCAGTTACCCCTGCAAGCTGTCGGCACCTGGATAGTTCAAACAGCATGTGGCACACAAACATTTCTCTCAAACTGCTTTCTAGACCCCTTGCAGCAGAGCCATTTGGTCTCCTGAAACACACAGATAGTATGAAGGGATTTCATATAGGTGAGGCACACAACAGACACAGAACAGCTAAACTCTGAGCTCCTCTAGCACCTTCTCAAGTTTCTTCAAAACAGAATCTGTGAGTGACAGAGTCAGGGGGCTTACCAACTCCAAACTTCATTATCTCAACAACAACAACAACAACAAACCCCCATCAAAACCAAAAACACCCTAAAAATCACATAACTAAAACTTCAGAGAGACTTTTTAAAATAAAAAGTCTGTATGATACCGCTCTGTATAAACTCTTAGCAGAAGCATCTAGTTCAGAGTAGGCATGAATTTTATGAAAGGTACATCAAAGGATCCAGCAAAGGATCTAAACTTACATGCATTGTGATACAAAACCCATTCTGTGAATTAGAGGAGCACTGGGCAAAGAGACAAGCACAGAATCATGTGGCAGACCAAATGCATTATTTATTATTTAGTAGGGCTTCTGTAATACAATCCCGTACATTGACTTATTTATGAAGTGAAGTAAGAAAGATATTGAATTCTTGTGTGAAGAAAATAAGGTTTTATATTCAGCTACTCTGCCAGCAAAAATTGAAACTAACAAACATGAGCTGAAAAGAGGGCATAACATCCTTAGCCACTGCTTAGAAAATATTGACTGCAGCACATCAAAGCAAATGAAGGAAGTTGCATACAGTAATGGTGAAAGATGACACCCAGCTTCTGGTTTCTCAGGCCGCCAAAGAGCTTGTGCATTAAAGGCAGCAGGAATGAGAGCTCCCTTTTGCATGAAACTCATCCTCCTCCTGAGCATTCACAGCAAACCATTCACACCACTGCCAGGCTTGGCACTGACCGAGATTTGGGCTGGCACCGCCAACACTAAGCTACAATAATCCTTTAAAATAAAATTTGCCACCAGGCAGCAGGAAGGTGACTCAGAGTGCAAGATCCTGTTCTCCACACTTGTCTGACCATGAGACCCTGCTGGCACTGTCAGCAGTGATGCCCATGAGCACCAAATCTAGTGGCAGTTTCTCTTATATGAAGCTTTTTAGAGACTCACAGGAGACAGGGGAGACAAGATGAATAGTGGCATTGAAAAACACCCTCTCTCTTCTTTGCATCAGAGTGAGAGTGCCCATATAGTGTCTGTGACTCTCCTGGAGAGCAGCTTTCTGGCTTCCCACTGTCTGGCATTGTATTCCTAATTCTGCAGCCGAAGTACCTAACTCTCACAGTTCACTGAAATAGAGCATGATACCCAAGGGCTGTACATTTCTCTCTGCTTGGTCTCAGAAATGGAAATTAGTCCCCATTACTGAGGCTACCATTATAAGCTTCTGCATTTTGCAATTCTTCACATAAACTGTAGGGATTGTCTTGGGCCTTTGCATGTCACTTCATGATTTAAATTAGTGTGTTTAGGGTAGTACTTTACTTAACCTTAAGCAGAATGAATCCTTAAAGTGATGCTACACCTAAACCTGAAGTATCACTGATGAGCATACAGCTAAAGAATTTATTTTCTCTATTATTAATTTCACACACTAAATCATAACTTTTCTTTTGCATTTGCCACTTTTCAAGTTGATGGCTTCCTTTCCTTTCCTTTCCTTTCCTTTCCTTTCCTTTCCTTTCCTTTCCTTTCCTTTCCTTTCCTTTCCTTTCCTTTCCTTTCCTTTCCTTTCCTTTCCTTTCCTTTCCTTTCCTTTCCTTTCCTTTCCTTTCCTTTCCTTTCCTTTCCTTTCCTTTCCTTTCCTTTCCTTTCCTTTCCTTTCCTTTCCTTTCCTTTCCTTTCCTTCTCACTTTTTCTAGAAGTAACAGCAGAAGACTCATTTGAGTAAACTAAAACTGAAAAACTGATCAGACGCATGTTAAAGAAATTAAAACTTTTTGTGTGAGTGGAAAGAAGAGTGCCACAATTGATTTATCACTTTTAAAAGCGGTGGTGCATGGCATCAAGGGCTTCCAGACCCAGAGGAAAACTGGGAGTGCAAAGAACCCGCTGAGGCTCTGCACTTCTGCCTGAAAAGAACGGCCCCTCTGTGGCTTGCTCTGTGCTGGCTTAGTTCCCGCATTACCAGCAAAACAACTGCCTAGCAACTCAGCTTTTCCCACAACATTTCCTGTGTGCCCAGAAAAAAAGGATAGCACCTCATATTCTCTCTGGATAATCCCCTTGCTTGAGGCTGTGTCCAGCCCTCTGTACACATGGGGAGCTGTAACCAACAAAGCAACTGCTGTCGTGACAGAGAGGGCGGGCAAAGTCAAAGCAGTCCCCTGATCCCTGCTGCAAGTTGTGCAGGTTATCTGCTCATCAGAGAGACAGCAAACTTGCTGCTTCCCTCCCCTGCATCATCTCCCCAAACAAAGGCAGGAAGCTATGGCTGTCAGCAAAAAGGTACAGACATCCTTCCTGTCGAGAACCCTGTTTTGTGAACTGCGGGGGAGCTCTCTAGCACACACTTCACAACTGTTGGGAGAGTCCATCTGAAGGTGTAAATAATTCAGCACTTTAAGAAAACAGTGCTGGCTTAAACACGTGGAAGTGCTTTTTTCAGTTACTGCCTTTAAGAAACATTTAGAGTTATACGGCAGATTTACTAATAGTCACATTTTCTTATCTGACATCACAGCTGCAGCAGCATCTTGCAACTCAAGATTTAAGTCACTTCCTTCACAATTTCATCACCAGTGAAAAAAGAGCTGCCTTGAATCTTCTGCAGCTGTTTCTGAGCAACATGCTGAGGGGACTGCAGAATACACAGTTTTGCAGAATACACAGAAGCACAAACTTCTCATCCCTCCAAATGTTTGAGAAGCACTGTAAATAAGCTCTAACCAACATAATTGAGAAAGCACTCTTATCCAAACACACAGAAATTAGGGCAGCAACTTACTTGCCGTCTTCATAACTTCCTCAGGAACATTGTCTTTTCAAATGAGTGCAACAGGAAATTGTGGTGATTACGGGAGAGCTGCACGGCTGCAGCTCAAACCACGCTCTGCGAAGTGCAGAGGCAGTCAGTGTGGATTGGTAACAACAACAACAGGCAGCCACCTCCCCTCCTTCTTGTACTTTGCATGTAAATCTTAAACTGACGCCACGTGGAGAGGAGTGACTTCAACAAAGATCTACTAGAAATATGTCTGTGAAAAGGCTTTACTACCCAGAGCTCTGTGCTCAGAATTGCAGTGTTTCCCTCTGTGAAGTGCTCTGAGACCTACAGGTGAGAAGCATCCTAGGTCTGCTACGCTTTAACACTGATTTTATCTGGACAGGTATTCACGGTCTTTATTAAAGGCAATACTGACCTTTAGTTCCTCTTTGTCACACAGGGATGAACTTGGACCTCTTGCCCTGCTTTTTGCTGCAGTGTGATAGAGCTGTGCACACTCAGGGGTTCAATAGGTCCGCAAACATCTCCCCATGCCCTTGCATTTTCTGCTGAGGCAGAACATTGTCCGTAAGTTAGCCAGGACCCTGCTGCTACCTTCTTGAACAGGGTTTCATCGTAGGGCAGACTGACACTGTCTCACTGAGTCCGTGCCAGTGTCCCACAGCCTTTTAGATAGGAACTACAATTTCTTTTATGTTCCTGAATTAGCATCTGACAGATGCAGAAAGCTGCCACTAATATGCAGCTCACAGAAATATGCATTTAAGACTAGGAACTCATGGAAAAGCTCTGATAGCATCAGATACTGCAGGCACATGGCATGTCTTTGATAACTGGATTGCCTCACCAGGGTTTATACTTTCAGCTCTGCATTTTTGTCGCTCAGTTTAGCACCCATTGAATAGTTAGATAAGGTAGAGATTACAGTTAGATAAGGAAGAGGTTAGCAGCAGAGCAACAAACTACTCATGCAAGTGGATGAAATGTTGACCACAAAATTGTAACTGCAAGAGCAGTTGAAACATCTTGCAGAGAGGTTGTGGTTGCAAAAGACATCAAATTACAGAAAAGAGCAGTGATACAGGACTGCTGAAGGGCAGATCTAGCCTACAGAACCTGTGTTTCTGGGCATGAGTCAAGAAACTTTCAGAATTCCTCCAGGAACTCCATCTGACTCTGCAGGGTTGGTGCATAGGGAAAAGTGTTTGTGTGCAAGCTGAGTCAGCTCCATGGCAGACTCCAGGAGGTCCTGCTTACACAACTACATGTCACACTAAAAACCACTGGAGATACACATGTAAAAGGAAACATCTGTGCCAGCAAGTTAGCAATTCTGTCTTGCACAACACAAGTCAAAAGGCATGGAAGGAGAAGTTTAACCTAGCTTTGGTGAAATCCATCTGGTTTCTTTGCATTTTTCCCATTAAATATAGACAGTTTTTCCTTGCTGCATCTGCAGATAGTCTGAACAGCAGTGTCTGGAAAAACATGGGTTTTACTTCCATAGAACCTCTGCCTGCACCAAGCACACCTGCTGTGTGGGTTATTTGACACCCTAGGTGATTTTGCCACTTTTTGAAGAACCTGCAAATGGAGACAAAAAGCAGCATTTCCCCCCCACCTCTACTACCATCTTATCAGCAGATAATGGTAGCAGGAGATTTGACAAGAATGGTGAATATTACTCGCTGACTAAGGTGAAGAGGCTGGCCCCTGACAAGTCAGACACCTGTGTAATTGATCCAGAATTAAAGGTCTGTTTGTCCTTGAGTTTCATCTTTCATTTCCTGTCTAGGTTCTTCTTATTGCCTTAACCCTCTCTTTCCTTTACAGGAAAAAAGTGACTCTTCACTTTCCAGCTTCCTCACTTCTCTCTTCTTCCTAGAATCACACAATCGTTTTGGTTGGAATGCACCTTTAAATGCCAACTAGCCCAAGCCCCCTGAATTGAGCAGGGACATCTTCCACTGGACCAGGTTGCTCAGAGCTCTGTCCAACTCGACCTTGAAAATTTCCAGGGATGGTGCATCCACCACCTTCTGAGCAATCTGTGCCAGTGTTTTACCAGAATTTTTTTTTTTCCTTATATGTAATCTAAATCTATTTTCTTTCAGTTTAAAACCATTGCCTTTTGTCCTATAGCTACAGCCCCTACTAAAAAGTTTGACTGCATGACCTGCTCTTATTAAGAAGGCTTCTAGCAAGTAAATATACAAATTTCTTTAAAAAATAAGGCCTTTTAATGTTTTGATTGTTTCTCTTTCTCCCCATACTTTTCCCTTCAGAATGGACTTTATAATGCAATCCTTGTGATTGCTCTCTCCCTTCTCTCCTTGTCCCCCAGCCTTTTCAGATATAACCATCATTTCTCTTTCTTCAGTTTAACATTGCTGACCCTCTGTGGAAGTTCATCCAGCTGCTCTGTCCTCTCTCTCAGCCCATCACTCTGGCCACAGATTACCAGTAATTTTGAGCTGTACTGCAGGAATGTAACTGACCTGCAGTGTGAGATGGAAAAGAGGATCCAGCTGCAACATGCTAGGGACCAGCTTCCCAAAATAACCCTGGCTTTTAAATGACTGGCTTTCTATTTAACTTCAGAGACCCAATCCTTGCATGAAACTCCCAACAGCTAAAGGAAAAGGCACCTAAACTGTTACAAGCAGTTCAGTTCACAGGGAAGAGATGCCAACACAGCTGCAGAGGAGGTGCCAACTTTGGCCTCAGCATGGGATGGGGTTCTCTTAATTCTGTGTGTTGGAAGTGTTGCTCTTTGCACTGAATATTTACATATTTACACCGTGTCTCTTTTTGCTCTTGATGTTTAAGCTTTCACCTGGGTTTGGGGAAACCCAGTTACTGTTTGGCTATTTAATGATTCACGAGAGTAGATAGAAGAACCTAAGTCTTCCTTTCCTCCCTTGATCTAGACCAGTGGTCTAGTCATAAAGTTGTTGCCTTGCTCTAATGACTACATAAAGCTGTTCCATTTTGCAATGAAAAGGTTAAAACTACCTCCTATAGCACTATGTAGCTAATTTAAGCATTCATAATAGATGTGAGTTCAGAAACTCATTACCAGAAAATGAACTTGAACTTACACAGGTGTTTGAACTATTGTTTCAAGGGCAAATTATTGTGTACATTGAACCAGATTCATTGAATACCAAATGCACCTGGTTGTACCACTGAGTTCAGCAGATATTTGCTTAAAATAGAGACCTCAGTGTAGCTTAGCTACATGCACTAGGTAGCAACAGACTGTACACAAAACATACACTTAACTCCTGAGGGAACTTCACTGCTGGAAAATTGGCACAGAGGAACTCCCTTTTGTGCTGTACAGAAGAACTGCAGGGGTTTTGAAGATATAAATTTTTAACTCTGATACCCAAGTCTTTGTTTTTCTGATGCAATACTCTTGAGGCTAAATGAAACTCTGAAATATGTTTCCTTGCTAGGGGATACATCTCCTCCTGGGATTTATGGGGTTTACACACTGCCACTTTCTCTTGGGATCCAGACAATTGTTCAGATAATTATTGTTAAGATAAATATTGATCTAGCTACCACTGATTGCATTTGGGTAATGTTAAGACATTATCTGCCTGTGGATCCCTCCCTGCATTTATACAACTCCTTTCAATTGGTGAAACACCTTGTTCTCCTCACCCAAATAAAGATTACTGCAAATACAACTGGAACAAATGGAACAAGTCCTTTGGAACAAATTTTTCTTTGGAACAAATTCTAACTGTTCTCTGAATGTTCAGATCAGCTAAACCAGATCTGGAGCTCAGGTCTATAATTTACCTCTGGAAGTGAAGACTGTAGAAGTTCAGTGGATGCAGAGACAAATATCTGCGTGCTAAATAATTACTCTAAACAGTCTGTTTCAATAAACACTGTCCAAAACAAAAGCAAAACACAGGAATTCATATTAAAATTTTGGTTCTCCAGAGCTGATAGAACTGTCTATAGTAAATAGGTGTTTATACAAGTTTACTCTTTGAATGGATAAGGAATTGTTTTGGAGTTCAGCCTTTTCGTTAAGCAAAGCTCTTTCTTTACATTATGTTCTCATTAATGGACACATTCCTGAGCAACATTTTAAAAATACAGTTATTGCTTTGTACTTAGTTTCTTTAATTCAAACCATATGGGTTCACTGTGGGGGAAGAGACAAGGATAAGTTTAAAACCAAACATGGCATCAAGTCCTGCACTGTTCTAAAAAGGGAGGGATTTTCATTTGAAGTGCGCTTCTTAAGGAAAACTGAAGAAGATATGAATCACAGAAATGTTTCAGAGCTGCTCCTCCTCCATTCCTCATAAAGATTTGTTTCCCACAGTATATTGCTAGTTCTTTGCAATCAATAAAAAACAACTCCTTTAAAAATTCAAAATTGATTTTTGGACAGTTAAAAGACAACATCCAAACAATTTCATGTCATCTTTTAAGGAAATTTATTAACACAGCTGGAAATAATCATTCATTCAGCAGGAATCCCCATAGTGCATCTTATAGGAAAGAAAGAAAGAAAAATAAAGAAAGAAAGAAAGA
>VZSR01003807.1:23650649-23744231 GCA_013398615.1 Brachypodius melanocephalos | reverse complement strand
AGGAAGGAAGGAAGGAAGGAAGGAAGGAAGGAAGGAAGGCTTGTCTCACTAGAATAATTCAGAGCATTGTAAAGGAATGGTTAAAAAATTACAGTGACTTTAGAAATGTGGCCACACTAATATTATGATGCAAAAATATGTACAACACAAAGAAAATAAATTCCACTTCTTTTGTTGACCTCAGCAAGAATACAAAATGTGGAATGTCAGATTGTTCTGTTTCTGTTATTTCACTTTGCTGGTTACATATCTGTTTATTCTGACCTTTTTTAGCCTAAGCAAAAGTTCAAATTCCATTGATGTAAAACATGTCTTTATACAGAAAGTTGTCAGCAAGGGCCACACTTCTGTGGTTTTGCTTTTCTCAGACTTGCTGTTAATCACATTGTTTTCACGGACAACTTAAGTTTCTGTGGTTTTCTAAATTTCTTGAGACCTGTGGAGACCACATGAGAGAGAAGGAACCACTGATCCTACTCCACATTGTCTGTGATGAAAAAATTATTAATTTGGTTGTTTTCCCTTGCAATTTACAGAAACCAGTGCAACTCACAGCATTCTCCAGGTTTCTTTTGAGTAAAACTTCACTTGAAAGACATATTTGATTGTTATGGGCAATTTGTGAAAACTCATTGAAAATTCAGGTACCAAAGTCTTTTGGCAGCCCATACTTGTGCTTCTTCCTATAATATTTGATTCAGTAGAATAAAATTCCTTTTAGTGGGAGGTAAACATAGAACCTAAAATTGTAGAGTAATGGTTCAGAGAAGACATGTATATTAAATAGCACTCTTTTATTCATATATGTGAGGAGGGTTTATGTATGGATCTCCTCAAGGACTTATGAAATTGTATTGAATTGATGGGGTAACATTGGACATGGACATTGAATTTGTTTCAACATGCATATCCACTTCATCTGATGACAAAATGTTACCTATAGGACATACTTAGGTGCTGGAATTTTTTTATGATGTGGGACATCCAACAAAAATACAGGTAGAATCTATTACCATATATATAAAAGCTTCTTTCTAGGAAATGCAGAATTTAATGTGAAATGTGAATTTAATGTGAAAAGCTTTTGCTCCAATTAAACCCACTCTTTCTCTCAACCCACTACTTTTGTCAGAATTTAGGTCTCCGTAGAGACATAGCAAAAATATTTAGTCATAGAGAATCTCAACATTACAACTTATTTAAAACATTAAAAAATAGATTTTGTATTTCTAAATCCAGGCATAGTCTATATTTCTCTTCTCTGCTGAAGAACTACATTGATTCTCCAGATCAGGGCTTCAGATACCTTTTTATCAGTTAACAGTATCAGATAAATTTTCCTCCCCAAAGTCATATGCTGATAAAATACTATGTTTCTCATCTTATCTTTCATCCAATTTTTCAGTCACATTCTCCATCATTGTTCCCTGAGATTCTTAGCATTGGACAATATTGCTTCAAAGTGAGGTACTTCAAATATTAACAAGTGATCACACTAAGGAATTAAAGCATAGATCATTGGAATTTTGGCATCAATAGCTTGCCTCCCTCATCCACTAACTCCCAGTGACAGTAGTAGCTGTTTTTTTTAAAGATACACTTTGCATTTCCAACTCATAGCCTATGCTTCAAATTAAGTGCGAGTTATTCAGGTGACAAAAGGTTTTAGTACTAACAACCAACACAAAATGATTGCATAAATTGCAGTGCATGATCCTGCAGTGACAAAGATGAAGCAATTAACTTAAAAAGCAGTCTTGGTTCAGCCTGAAGCAGCATCTCTATGCCAAAACCCCAGTACATGCTATGTCAGTACTGTCTGCTGCAGTAGCCTTTCCTAAGTAAGAGGCTTCTCTGGTATCCATATAAATGAATACAGGAATACTTGTACAGGCCAATTCTCTTTGGGCCTGCCAGTTATTATATTTCCAGGTAGAAGTAATTCAGAAAGAAAGAAGCACAGGATGCTGTGACAATCACTGGTAACTCCCACTGCTGACACTTGGCTGTAGGGTCTTTTTGCAACTGCTGGGAAATAATTCAGGTTGAGAGTGCAGGAAATTCCTGTCAATGAATTTTTTACCAACTGTAAGTTATTGATTGAGTGAATAAACAGAGAATCACAACAACTGACTGTTTAGGTTACAGTGCTATTGCCAACCTTTTACTTATGGAGAATTCACAGTGTGAAGTAAAATCAATTGCTAAGCAATGGGCCATGAAAAGAAACTAGAAAGTGCAGGATGTGGGAACAGTAAGAAATGTGCATGTTGGAGTCACTCAGACTCAGTTAATGGTTGGACTTGATGATCTTAAAGGTCCTTTCCAACCTAAATGGTTCTGTGATTCTGTGTGCAACTGCTAGAGACAGGCACTCTGCCTGAGGGCAATAAAGTCCTCAGAGACTAATTATAGATACAAAGAAAGACAGGAAAATTAAGTACTTTTAACTACTGGACATTTACCTTTGTGGTTTACTAGTCAGTGTTCACTGCAATGTTAAGCCCTGTAACGTGGTCCAGGGGGACCAGGAATGGAGCTTGTAATGGATATACTTTTAAATGTTGTTAGAGGAATTACTATGTCAAATTCACTGGAATAATGGAGGAGAAGCCATACAAGAGGCAGTGCAAGTGCAGCAGTGACCCAACCCAAGCTGACTTTGGTGCCCAGTGACTCCACACAACAAACTCTGAGTGATCACCATAACCCAGGGAGCCCAAAGCCATGGACTAACACAGTGGACATTTGTGGACATTGTATGGACATTCTACAGGAGTCAACCATAAACTAAAGGAATGATACCTGTGTATTATACCAGAGGATACGAAGGGGTGTGGTGGTTAATGACTGTATTTGATAATGTGGGATCTGACCATGATGTAAATGCTATGGAATAAGAGATGGAGAATGTAATGGTTTTGGCTGGGGTAGAGTTAGTTTTCCTCATAGCATGTAGTATGAGGAGGCTGTGCTTTGGATTTCTGGGATCACTACTGATGATATTGTTTTTGTTATTGCTGAGCTGGGCTTACACAAAACCTTCCTGCCTTTCTCTCAACCAGTGAGTAGGCTGGGGGTAAACAAGCAGGGGGGAGGTGACACAGCTGGGACAGCTGACCCGAAATGACTGAAGGGTTATTCCATACAACATGGCATCATGACCAGCATGCAAATGAAAGGGAAAGAAGAAAGAAGGGCCAGGGGACACATTCAGAGTGATGGTGTTTGTCTTCCCAAGTAACCATTACACATGACAGGGCTCTGCTTTCCTGGGGATGTCTGAACATGGGAAGTGGTGAATGAATTCCTTGTTTTGCTTTGCTTGTGTGTGCACTGCTTTTGTTTTATCTATTAAACTTTATCTCAACGCACAAGTTCTCATTTTCACTCCTCTGATTCTCTTTCCTACTCCCCTGGAGATTTATGGGGCTTAGTTGGTGGGGGGGGGGGGGGGGGGGGGGGGGGGGGGGGGGTTAAACCACATTAGATATATTCACTTGACTTTTCCAAACATACCCATTTGTATGTAATGAATGGCCATTATTTCTATGTATGGCCAAGGAATACCATCAAACTGAAACTCACATTACTTCTAAAGAGAGTCCCACATTGGTGAACTCCTTTCATCATCTGGTTTAATGGCCAGATGACAAAAAGCCTGTCCCCAACAGCTGTGAAAGCCACATTTATTGCTTAATGAATCCCCTGAGTCTGGGGACCTTCTCTGTAAACAATTTTACTGGAAGTATTATAAGTAAAATGGTGCCATTTGGGAATTCTTATTCTACACTGACAAAAATTTGATCAGAAAAGAACTGTGAAACAACTTACCAGAGATGATTTAGCATAAAAACAACTGTGATGGGAATCAGGTCTGCTGGTCCTTTTCCTTCTCTGTTTCCTAGAGCACATGAATGGAAAGATTTAGTACCAAAAGTATTTGCTTGCTGACTCCTTTAGAAAATGTATCAGCTGCTTAAAATGTACCAACTCCGTGCTACCAAAAAGAGTTACATCTGTATGGCATGAAATGAAAAAGATAATTCTCTCTAGGGGCTCTGTTAGCAATTGCCCAGTTCTGCTCTCAAGGTACATGTTGTTACTCTCTGCTGTGAAAGGGCTTTGCAGGGCATTGTCTGCTGTCCCAGGGATTTCAGAGTGGGAAGCTGCTGGGATAGCCACAGATCTCTCCTCTCATACAGATGAGAATCACATTAAACTCTCTGGAATCATAGACATGCTTCAAATCAGAATTTAGCTTTTGCTGTAAATTGGGCTGATGCGTGGGGCAGTGACTTGGTTTAACCTAATCATTGTAAGAAAACTTGGTTGCAGTCACACATAGCAGAAAAACCTAAAGGAAGAGAGAGAGGAAGAAAGAGAAAAGAAGGGAGGAGATATACATCAAAGAAAGGTGGTCATCATAACACACTTATTTGTAAGTAGGAAACACTGGAGCCAGGCAAGAAAGCAACCAAAAAGGGAAACCAGAAGCCAAATCCTCTGCTTCTAAGAAGGGGCAAAAATATCAATACTGAACTTGTATGTCCAATTCAGCTGCTGGGCTCTGCCCAGGAGGATCTCATGACCCCACTGCAGACCATGGGATGGCAGGGGTGCAGCACAGCTGGCAGGAATACCTGCTGTGCCAGACCCAGCAAAGACTCCCAATAGCCTCCTTCCTACTTCCTCATGCAGCTCTGTGTTCCATTTCCACGTAAATATGAAGTGGGGGATTTCACTGAAACTATTGCAACTAATTACAAACACAAAGATAGCGGGATTTTCCGTGAACAGCCTGGAAAGACCAAAGCAACATTTGTTTTATTTAATTTAAAAAGCTGCTACTTTTCTCAGTTCCAAGAAAACTGAAGTGATGGCAAGAAATGTGATATGCAGATTGCCTGAACTGGTGTTAATTATTTTTTAATCACTGAAAATTAAATTAGGTTTTAAATAGACATTATTAATTCTTGTCTTGGTTGTCCAAAGACAATGTAACAAGCTAACAGATATTGAATTATAATTACAAGAATATATAATTATATCAATTTTAGAGACTATAAGAAGGATATACTGGCTGTTCAATACAGAATTTATTCAATTTACAGCAGAGATTATTTAACCAAAACAATAAAAAATATGTAAAATATTATCTTTCATCCTAAACGAATTTGTTTCTTTCTTTTCATTTTTAACTACCCTGGAGGTCCTGTTTCCATGTTTCCATACACTGCTATCATGGTTTAACCTCAGCCATCAACTAAAGATTTATTTTTCTACCAATTTTACAAATCTGATGGTCTTTGGTCATGACCATCAGGAAAAAGGCAGTGTTAGATCTCTGGATACTAATAACTGCAGCCTAAGAAGGTTTAGGCAGCACAGCTTGAGTGCATCCATTCTGCTTTGTAGCACTTCCATGGTCATAGAACTTTGTGGAGTACTTGGATGCCTGGTTTATAAAATTTAACCCATTTTAATTAAGATAATAGCTCTCTTTTTAGTGGCATTAGATTATTGTATTTTGAGGGAGACCAACAGCAGTCTGCACCTGGCTCCACTAAAGTCAGTGTCAGTATTTATATATCAGGTATAGGAAACAGACTGGTCAGACTCAAGTAATGCTTAAATCTCTGATTATAGTACAGTTGAAAAAAGATCAAAACAAATGAGATATTCAGGAGATTCAGCTTTCAGTGCTTTATCTGCTTCAGACACTGAGAAAATAGAAAGACAATAAGGCACTGTAACTGCTCTCAAGAGCAGCACCCTCTGACAGTGCCTTTCATCAGTTGTATAGGAAAAAGATCAGTCAGAGAATCTTAAAGCTGATCTCCTTGGTGAGCCTGGTATCAGCTGGCAGCCATCAAGGACCATGCTAGAGACCCTGTTTCATACCTGGATCTGAAGTTAAAGTAACAGTAAACACTTGGTGGTCTTCCACGGCATGTTTGGGATGGTTTTTTGCCTGTGATACACCTACTAATTCCCTTCTGAACTCTTGGAGAATGCCTCCACAAATTTCGTTCTCTGTAGAGGGATTAAGAAGGACCCATTTAGATTTCTCTAGATTCCTACCTGTACCTCACTATGTCAGTAGTGTCACACAAGCCATGATCCAAAGTGCTTTGGCAGCAGGTGACAAATCCAGGTAGATACTCTGCAAAGACTTCTGTAGTATCTGGACAATATAAGTAAGAGGGAAAAAAAAAAAAAAAAGAGGGAAGGAGAAAGCAACCTTCATCCCCTCCACCACCAATCATATATCACTGCTAATCACTCTGAAGGCATGGAGAAAAATCTGCAATGTACTGGGCATTTTGTGGAATGACACTGGATCTACAATGGGGAAGAAATGTCCATTGTCTTCTGGAGTGCCAAGATGCCAGAGGCACTCTGTGTGACAGACTAAAGCACTCATTTTCTCTGACAAATCCCTCTGCAATCACTACAAAGCCCAGCAGAGGCCAGATTAATATCTAGGAATTCTGTCATTTTTTCTGGTCATTGTTGGTCTAGCACATATTTAACAAAATACAAAGCCTTCTGAATTCCTCATTAAAGGGTACAAGGGAATTCTCAGAAGATGAATAGGAAATACTGCTATGTAACAGATACAATATTGAAAGTAGTCCAGCATTAAATTCCATCTGAAAAAAAACCCCAAAAAAACCCCAATACATTTCTACAAGCAGAAAGAAAGTGGGAAAGAAACACTTTTTTTTCCCTTTCTTTTTAAAAAATCCTCTAACTGCTGACCTTGAGCTTAGCTGAAGACGTGTGAAAGACAAGAGAAGAAACTTCATTTAAACAAATACAAAGCTGATTTGCAGTCCATTTGTTGACAGCCCTGTAACACTGTCTGGCAAACAGAGACCAATCTGGATAAGAAATCTGTTCGATTAGCATGGAAAGATGGCTACAGATGGAAGTGGCTGTGTGGAGGAGCCCAGCCAGCCAGTGACAGGGTTGCTTTCCTTAGGAGGTCCAAAGTTGAAACAAAACGATGGGGCCAAAATTTTATTTTGCATCAAAGCATGTCACGATTTTCAGCCATCTGCACCCCAGTATTCTCATGAGAGACAGCAACCTTTGACATGCCAGCTTTTGCTAAAAGAAGAGGAGTGGTTAATTGGATTCCTAATCCATTAGTACTAATCTTTTCACTGAAGTGCCAGCAAGTGTGATTTATCGTCTTTGCTTCCCCTGCTGCTTTATGTGGCTCTGTAAAACTGGAGCACAGGGTTGGTTGCTGCTGCTCACACTCCTCTGGTGTGGTCTCCAAAAGCTCTACATAACCTGAACTAATGACCTACAAGATGCTGCAGAAGTCTCTGGCTAAATTCAGCCATATAGGGACAGGATTTACTTGTAGGTAAATCCATGCTCTGGTACTTTGGAAGAAGTAATGCATATTTACATGGGAGCTGAATTTGGTGTACAGTTTTAAAATTCCTTTCTGAGTATTATTTATTGCAATCCACAGAAATGAAAAGTGGTTTGGATTTTGTTTTTTTGGGTTTGGGTTTTTTTCCTATGTAGGGATGAGGAGGTTTTATAAATGAGATTGTATAATTAGACTTTGTTCCTCAGATGAAAAGATGCAAACGATGCAAAGTATATTGCTGCTTTACTCCTTTAATGACTCAACCACATATGGGTAATTATGAAGCCACATTTTTTTCAATTTAATGGGCCAGAGCAAGAAGGGGTACATTGGAAGCATCCACAAGCCCAGATTATTCAAGACCTGTGTGCATATATAATCTGAACCCCTCAAAACTACTCCCATTCTGCTCTTTCATTCTCTCCCACAACTCATTAGCCAAGAAGAGTTTGCCCTCAGTTCTCATTCTGAGCATAGGAAAAAAGTTTTGGAGGAGAGAAAAGGTGCTACAATAGTTCAAGATCTACAGGTAAAATGCATAAACCTGAGCTAAGTGTTTTAAAACACCATGCATTTAGAGAAGTCCCAGGTGGTCTCACTGAAACATCCATGTTGAAGCGAAACTTTCCAGCATTCAGTTGAATGTCTGAGGGTTTATGGATTTAAGAATGGATTTTTAGGAGGATATATCACTAACAGCTGTCACATTTGGGGAGCTCACAGTCTGAGAATTCTTTTATGTAGAGCATTACTGCACTGGGTTACCTGAAACAAGTGAAAAAGCGTGAACAATGAAGGGAGAATATGGACAAATGAGAAACAAGGGAGATGAGGGTACTCAAGCCACACAAGAAGCCGTATATGATGCAAATAAATGCTGCTGTTCACATCTGTTGGGGGAAGCTGAGGCAGAAACACTGGCTAATGGTCTTGGAACATGGTCCTGTATGTAACAGACCAGCAGCTGTCTGCAGTGTCTCCACTGTGGTTTCCCCTGTGGCTATGACCTGAGTTGCAACTGGTGACAGAACTACGAGGAAATGTGTAAGCAGGCCAAGAATTGAGGTTATTCAGACAAGCCTGTGATAAGATGAGGACAGCAGCAAGGTCAGTTGGATGGAATCAGACTACAAGAAAAGCTTGGTTTCCTGCCTTGGAGCAGAAATAGTAACTTCTACACCACCAGCCCCCACTCTCATTATTTGTAAGCAAACTGAAGTCCTCCAGCTACAGTCTCTGCAGCAGTTTAGGAGAATTCCTGGTAGAAAGTTGAAAAGTAGGTATCCTTAAACGAAACGTGGTCTCACTGTCATGAGTGACTGACACAGGATCAGCCCTCTGAACCAGGTCTAGGGTCATGATTGAAATAAAGAATGGGGAATACCAGCATTGTGTCCTGCCAGTCTAGAGGTGGCTGTGATGTCCTGTGACTTTGGCAAGGTACATCAAGGGGACCTGCCTTCTTCAAAACATATAGCAATACTAAGAAGGGAAGACTTAGTCAATCTGGTATGGAGCTGCCACTTTCGGTGGGAGCAGGAAGAGTGCCCACAAATGTGTGTATGGACTAGAATCTCTTTCTGCCCTGACATCTAAGCTAGTTTTGAAGGTTTAAGGGATGCTTTTAGTTGTCTGGGGAAACCAGCACTGTTTGTATTCCAAGTTTGAGTCCCATAGCTATGGTTTTTAACTAAATACATGCATAATGTTAGCAGGACAGCTGTGGAAGTGCAGAAACCAATGCGTGCAACACCTACTTGAGAAGCTCAGGAAGTTGTCAAGCCATTAGTTTTAAGATGGCTTTGGCATGTCTACATCGACTGCAATAACAATATATTTTGTCACAGTCCTGCTTATTCCTGCTTATATTCACCTTTTGATAGTATCCTGCTTGTTTACACAGAACACAATGAGCCTTGCTGCCCTTTACCTCAGGAATCAGTGTAATATTAGACATTTTCATCAGCCAGCATTGGATAGCCCAGCACATACTTTAACTTTGCTGTAAGCCTGAGATATTCAGTTACTGAAAAAAGCTTGATTGCTTTCTATGCTTGTCTGTTATGCCCACCAGTCTCAGTTACAATTTAGCTATTTCCCCAGCTGAACAATGCTAATGACTTTAGAAAGACAGTTAAGTGGAAGATAAATTTCAATTAGCAGGTAAAAACCTTAAGGTAAGCTGTGGTAGGGCATATATTATTTTTGTTTGAACTGTTCATACAAATTGCTATTTATAACTGTGCAGTGTACGGTGAAGATGAAAGAAAACACTCCTTCTCCAGTTTCTAGCCACCCTCTACCAAAATTCAATTATCTCCCACATCTTCCCAGGACACTAGTATAGAGCTGAGGGAAAAAAACATGAATAACAGAATCATTAAAGTTGGAAAAGATTTCCAAGGTCATCTAGTCTGAGCTTTGACAGAACACCACCATATCAACTAAGCCATAGCCCTAAGTGCCACATCCAGTAGTTTCTTGAACAGGGAAGATGAAAAGAAATTCTTCCATAATGCTGCCATTCCTAACTGGGCTGCCAAGTTCTAGTTGGGCTTCCAGCTCTAAATGCTTGAGAGGGTGGCAGAATGAGTGCTAGCTATTACACATAATGGGTATGGTTTCCTGTGATCATCACTGAAAAATTGTTCAAAATCCAGTATGAGGTTTTAGCCACAGAAATTCCATTGGACAGGCTACTCTCCAACAGGAGCAAACTGCTGACATGCACTATGCAGTTCTAGGCAGACCCTAATTCACAGCAGTATCAGAATAACTTGAGGATTATATCTCTGCCTCCTCTGCTTCAGAACACAGTCCAGACTCTAATTCTGGGGATGGAGGGAACTTCTAGAGATGATTTCATTACAGATCAGAGTGAGTTTTGTCTTTGGTGTTTGCTAATGTCCTATTTTTCCCCATCTTGTTTTCCTCATGCTGGCCACAGAGCTGAGCAGTGAACACATGCCTGACACTGGCTCCTGTTTTCTGGTTTAAAAAAAGACAGAAATTGGAGTATAGTTCAATAGGAGGTGAGGCAGACAAAAGCATTTGCAAAGACAGGCCCAAAATGGATGAAAGGGCATATACAGAATCCCACCATTCTGGAGTGCAGCCTGTGCTGTACTGCAGGAACTAACTCCAGGAAGGACCCCATGGAGAAAAGCCTTCAGTGTGCTGAAGAGGGTGAATTCATAGAGTTGTTACTCTCCCTTTTCCTCCTGTCAGATAAATGAGTAGCAGGGAATGTAGGAAACTGTATTTGTGTGAAGGATTCTATGTCCTGGCCCATTGAGTGATCAGACAAGTAACAGGAGCTCTAAAAAAAGCATATTCTTAGAAACTGCGTCATCTGAACAGATGCAGTGCTGTTAAAGTTCACTGGATAAACTAGGTTTTATTTTCTACAGCATCTCTTTAAATACAGTAACAAGAAGTCAGCAGGTCCATGGGTGCATACCTACTGGAATGTTTTGCTGCACATTAATAACTCCACAGCACAAGGTTCCAGCTACGTCGGCCAAAACAAACATAAAACAGTTTTTGGTTTCCATCCCACACATCCCCTCTGGGAATTACGTTGAAACTTCCTGTTTTCCCCACTACCTGCCTTGCATTTCACAGCCTACAAATGTGAGCTAGTGAAGAGCTTTCAGAGATCATACTTGGAAGGAAACCAAAGAGCAAGAAAACAGCTCCAGACTAACACAAATGGCTGAAAAACCTGCCTGTGAAATATGGGCAGGAAAAGGGGCTTATGAAAAGGACACCATTCATCCAGGATTCCTTTTCAAAATGACTGTACCAAAGCAACAAGGCCCCAGCACTGAACTCCTACATGGAACTGCACCCCAGCAGCCTCCTGGCTCTTCACAGACATCCTCACAGTACTCTGTGCCTGCAGGCACCAAGAGGAAAAGCAGCGCTGTCCCTGCCCTGTGATTTCAAAGGAAGGTGGAAACAAACATTTGTTTTACTGAACAGTGATACTTCTCCATATACAAACACCTTGATTGGGCTGCAGGCTGCAGTCATGTTGTCTGTTCCTTCCTTGCTTCTGCATCAGCACAGGAGAAGAAGAGTCTGAAATTCTGAGGTGGCCACTTATCATGGAATCATAGAACCATAGAACCATAGAACCATAGAATCATAGAACCATAGAATCATAGAACCATAGAATCATAGAACCATAGAACCATAGAACCATAGAATCATAGAATCATAGAACCATAGAATCATAGAACCATAGAACCATAGAATCATAGAATGGCCTGGGTTGGAAGGGATGTTGAAGATCACCTAGTTCCAAACCCCCTGTCGTGAGCAGGAACACCTTTCTCCAGATCATCTTGCTCAGAGCTCCATTCAACTTGGCCTTGAGCACTTCCACAGATGGGGCATCCACAAATTCTCTGAGCAACCTGTTTCAGTGCCTCACTGCCTTCAGAGTAAAACTTTTTGTCCTAATATCTAATCTAAACCTGGCCTCTCTCACTCTGAAGCTCTTCTCCCTTGTCTTGTTACTACATGCTCTTGTAAATGCTCTCTTTCCCCTTGACGATTACCATTATTGATTTTCTAGAGAGTAGACTTCCACTTTATTAAAAAAATACGATAATGTTCAACAAACCTTTGGTGAGCAGTGGGCTGCTATTCCACATCAATTCAGCCAGTAGTGAGGGACAGTAAAGTCTAAAACAATTTAGTGTTTCTTCATGGACTAAACTTCAATCTGACTGGGCTTCAGAGGCTGCCACTTCTCTGTGTGACATTTAGGTGCTGATGTCTTAAACAAGCAAAATCTTGTGCACAGCCTGGTAACCACCACTGTACCACCAGCCTAAAAGTTGGACCACTTTTCAAATCATAGAACATGGTGAGTTGGAAGAGAACAACAAGGATCACTGAAGTCCAGCTCCTGGCCCTGCACAGGACACCCCAAGAATCACCATGTGCCTTTCAAACATTTCTTGAGCTCTGTCAGTCTTGGTGCTGTAACCACTTTCGTGGAGAGCCTCTTTCAGTACTCAACCACCTTTTTCTAATATTTAATCTAAACCTCTTTATTTCGTTACTTTAAACAAGAGAAAACAGATTTTTAGCCATTTATTATTAGCAGTGAAAAACTTCACATGCTCACAAACATTTTAAGGCAGCTTTGGCCCAAAAAAAAGATCATCACCATCTTTCCCTGTAGGATATAAACCTCATGAGTATTTTTAAATCTGCTCCACTTTTTTTGGTCCCCAATTCAGAAAAAATTAGGACATTCATTTATGACCTATTTTCTATTATTAGGAACCAATCAGTTTGCGGTAGTAACAGATAATAGAGTCAAATGCTGTGATAACAGGAAAGACAACATATTGACATGGATTGCAATTAAAAAAAATCAACAGAAAACTTTTTTTACAGCTTCTGGGAAGCAGATGGTTGTTATACAAACAAATACCAAAAAATATCAGGTAGATTTTTTTTTTCCCTGCACGTCAGGTTTTTTGTTTGTGGTGAAAAGTTTCTTTTAATCACAAGTGCAATTATATTTCATCGATGGGTTGAACCTGTGTGGGTGTCAGGTGCACACCAAAGCTGCTCTGTTTAGCCTGTGATGATAACTGGTGAGTGATCTGTCCCTGTCCTTATCCCACCCCATGAGCCTTTCTTTATGTTGGTCTTGGGCATTTTCAGCATCTGATGGAGCCCCATGTCCAGTCCACTGTTTGTGAACTTCTGAGCCTCTCATCTGCTTCTCTCCAGGTAAGTACTTCCAGTTCATTTGCTTCCTGCCACAGCTGGAATTTCTCTCCTAGCCTAAGCAGATCCATTTTGGGGTCCTCCCCATTCTGGTCCTCCCACAACACATCAGTCTCTGTCTCTGCCTGTTGGAGCAAGCACTTGCACTGAGACCTCTCACTACCACCTCAGAATGTCTTTTTGACATCTTGCAACTATTTCCCGTCTCAGAGTTTTTCATTTTTTCTGCAGCATCTACTCCTTCTCTAATGGCCTCGTTCAGCTCACTGCCACACAAAACCTGGGCTAGATAGACCTTTGGTCAGGTTCTCCATCACTGCTTTAATGCATATCTGTCCCTGAGCCTGCCACCTCCCTTCATTCTGTCCCTGCATACCTGCAAGTGGTTACAACAAGAAAAGAAGGGATACAGAAATTTTTGCCCTTGTTTTCTTCATTCTCTCCCAGCATGTTTGGTAAAAACTGTCCTTCTCTTTGGCACTCCTATAAACCACTTTGGAAGTGGTGCCTTTGTTGGGGATCCAGTTGGCTGCCCTTCCCCAGGAGGAAGGGATGTGTGCCAAGGAGCATGGCTGGGCAAGGCTGAAAACCTCCTCTGAAACCTCTTTTATCATTGCTGAGGGCTCCAACAAGGGCCATACCCATGTGACCGGCAGCCCTGAATGCAGGGGCATTGCAGGAGGTGGAGAATGCTCTGCCAGAGTGCTGCTCACACATCTCTCTCCCAGGGAGGAAACCACCGGGCAACGGGGGTTAAGTGATTCGTGCTCTGCTTGTATATTTCCAAAATCCACCATCTTTGCCTCTCTTGAGGCATAAAATAAAATGTTATTCACAACAACGTTTCATTTGATATAATGGTTTATAAAAACCTTCCCTTTAAGGTCCTGAAGGGAAAATAACACTGAATGTTAATGTGTTAACATGTTTCACAAACCTGAAATCTTCATATTGTAACCCAGGGAGCCTGTGATGTGAGTACCCTTCTCTCTGCAGCACCTTAGTTAGTAGAGATATTTTTTCTTCACAACTAGGTGAGTGAGTAGTCAACAATGTTTTAGCACTGTTTTACTAATATAAACTCTAACAGATTTCCCTGAGTTTTGGTAAAGCTACCAAACAAGGACAAACCGACTGATTCCTGGCAGGTCTGTCTGGAACAAATGGTGGAGGCAGCTCTGTGGTCAGCAGACTTGCTGTTCCTAATGGGGAGTCTCTTTACCAGCCTGACTGAATTACAGAAGAGTGCTACCAAGGAATTTACAGTTACAAGGAGGTTTATAATAAAGAGAATAATGCAGGAAAAAAAAAAAAAAAACAAAAACAAACCAAAAAACAACAAAGTGACTTTTTGAAGATTACCAGCAAGCTAAGTCCACAGCACAGACATTGCTGTGACTGTATATTTTGCAGATGCATCTAACCTAGCATTAAAAGCTGCCAGCAACCTAGTAACAGCATGACAGATGTTCAGAGCCTCACACTGATGCTATTCTGTAAAATCAGTGGCAGCACGAAGAGTAAAACTGTAAGGCTACATCTCCAGTAGTAAATAAAACAGGCTAGACACTTTTCCATAACCTGAAGCAATGCAGCATGGCCTGACACACGTACACAAATCTGAACTGTTCCCTTTTGCCTCCAGACATGATGGTCATATCTGAACCACCCATTAGGAAAGGTCTGAGGCATCCAAGCCTTTTTGTTTTCAGCAGTATTGCATATCTGGGAAATCTGTGCCACAGAGCACTGTAACAATTAAGACACATGATTGCAGACCAGTGCCCTGGTCCTGTTCTATTTTCTAGTGTAGAGACATAGCCTATGGGTATTCTATGGCCTTCCAAAGCCTTTTAAAAGGCTCTCTGGGGCTCTCTCATACTTTGTCAGTTTTAGTTGCCCCAATGGGTCCTCAGACCTTGCCTGAGAAAACAGCAGTGCTTTACATCTCACTCATAAATACACAAAGGGCTTGACTTGGGAACATCGAGTCATGAACAGCTCTTAGAGTATCACACATCAACCATAATAAACAACCAAAGATGTTAGAAAACAGAAGTAATAACCATGGCTGCCTAGTCTGTGAGAGGATTTGGAAATGAGAAGGAACTGGAGGAAGTAAATGGGATAATTTTGGTGAACAGTCCCCACTGGATCCTGGGGTCAGAATGTTAATACATTTGTAACAACATAGACTTGTCATAATGATGAGCTCCAGCAGGGACATCCCCCCATTCACCCATGCCTTCCAGGGATATTACAGGTGCATCCCCAGCTGGTTTTGCTAAACCCAGCCGTGTGTCACAAGGAACATCACATCTTCCCTCTCTGTGATGTGAAGTGATGCTGCTTGTTGGAAAAACACAGCAAAGTGGTTGTGCATGTGGTTGGTTTGTTTTTTAATCACCATTCTTCATATTGCTATAAGCTCTAAAAAGTTATGTTGAAATCAAGTAGAAAACCTAAAATATTTTCTGTATTTCTCTAGACCAGAAAAAAACTATGGATAAAATACAATTCTCTCGTTCTCCTGACGTTATTGCTAACACACAAATTGCTGACTGGATTCAAAGCTTGCTGAATTTAAGAAGAGCTTTAACACCAAGAAAATGGCCTCAACTTCCTGACTATTGATGTACTCATTTTGAAAACCTCAACATCTATGAATCTGTGGGCTTCTTAGACTTAGTGCTTAAAACTAGAGAGAACAATAATAGAAAAACTATGTGATTAATTGCATTTATTAAGGGTCAGTTCAATTTTGAATCTACCTTTTGAATTCTGTTGGAAAAAGCAATGTACAATTCAATTAGGATTTGATGATACCACTGCTGATGCCACAGGCACAGCCCATATCCCCTCAGGAAGGGCAGGAGCTTCCCTGCTGAAAGGCCTGATGTGCATTAGTGCAGTGGTTTGTGGGTTGCTGAAAGCTTTTAAATTACATGTTTCCAGAGTAAAAGAGTATGCATGTGGAAAGAAAAATGGAAATAGGAAAAAGAAAATCAGAAGATAGTCCATCTGGAGGTGCTTGGGGTTGGATAGCAGGCCAGGCCTGCCTGCAGAGGCGCAGAGGCTTTTGGAGACACAGGGATCCTATTCCAGCTGTGCTGTGTGTGGGGTGAGTGCAGAGCCTGCCTTTGTCACAGGCTGAGGTCAGGCCGTGGGAATGTAAGAGAAGAGAAGCCAGATCAAAAGCAGGGTCTCTTCTATGTGTTTCTCCCTCAAATCCCATGCTCAGGGGGCAGGCTTGTTGCAGTGTGTATCTCAGATATACTGAGCTGGAAAATTGTGGTACTGGAGGTTACACAGCTGCAAATTAGGTAAGAACCAGGCACGAAGTTCTAAACTGATGAAAAAGAGGAGCAACAAGAAAAACAGATGCCCAGTGAAGTGAACAATTACCTTTTTAACACTGATCTTGGACTGATTGGATGGTGGAAGCAGGAGAGAGGGTAAAGTTATAGAGAAAAATCATCTTGAGAACATCTTGATTTTTAAGAAAGAATATTCCTTTGGGCAGGCTTGATGTAAGACAGAGCGAACTTGAGGAGCCAATTCCTGAAATTAGCTCTGCTGAAAAGCACTTGTGGAGGGAATTCAGCTGTGGTTTGAGAGCACAAGGACTTCCAGGAATTAATCTGATCTCCCAGCTCTGCCTGGCACCACGTCAGAGGGAGAGGAGCTGGGACATGAGCAGGCTTTGAGCTGAAGGTATCAGATGGAAGTTTTGCTTCTCCATTCTCTGTAAGACAGGCTGACTTCAGAAAGCACCATATTTAAAAGAAATAGTTTGTGACACAACTTCAACACATTTAAAATGCACAAAAAATCAGAACCTAACTGTTTAGTAATTATTCTTTGCAGTGTGACAAATAATGTTTCAATATTTGCATGCACAGGCATCAGTAAACATCTTGAAAAACAAGCCTAAAGCACTTAATTTACACCTAAATTAGTGGCTTGCTGTTGAGATATTCTAGGTGCCCAGCCATCATCCTTACTCCAGAGGAAGCTCTTGGAAGCAAATCAAAAAGAGTAGGGGAAGAGGGGAACAAAACAGATTGCTGGAGGCAGATCCTGTGCTGTGATTATTTGGGCGCAACACAGTCACCACACAATCAGAAGTTGGTGATGGGAAGCTCCAAATTGCACAAATGGCTTCCAGCTCTTTTTTTTTTTTTGTAGAGCAGAGTGTGCAGAAATCGAGCAGCCGGCAGCAAATCAAACATTTACTGCCTCCTTGTCTGCAAAATGAATGCTGACACCCTTTCCTGCATCTGGGGCTGCCTCAGCACGAGCAGAGTCGTGAAGGAGTGCATCATCACATTAATTCTTTGGCAGAATGTGGAGGGACATCAAGGGCACTGCCACACTGCTTCAGAGGGACATTCATCGCCCCCACAACTGTCTGGACCCCTTGTGCACAGAGAGCAGCTGATGAGGGACTGCACAGCCAGCCCTCAGGAGCTTTCTCCCCTTCTGTCTCACCCAAGAAAAAGAAGCAGCCCCATCAGACCGGATATTTTAGCGGTATGACATGACCAGGAGCAAAATGCCATATGTCTTCTGTCTTCATTGTGATAAAAGCTGAGGGGAGCAGACACGGCTTTTTACAAGTTCCTGATGTTCAAAGGCCTTGGGAAATATAAGAAAATTAAAATGAAGCCAAAAGGGAGAGCTAAGCATGGTTTTCTGCCCACACTTCACTTACTCGGCATTTCTGTCACTGGGCCAGTGAGGGCTGGGATCTGCTTCTCCACAGAGACAAAGGTTTAAGTGCTGTGAAGAAGGTACTGATTTTTTTTTTCCACATTAGCTGAAACAAAACATACTTACTCAAGGACTTTTTTGAGGTCAGTAGCATATGAATGGCACCTTCCACATCCCAAATTAGATGAATATCTAGATTAGATTAGTAGTTAAGCAGTATCAGAAGCAAGAAAGTGGCATCAAGATCTGCAGCCATTGTTCAATGAATTTGAACAGTGAGGAAGAGGGTTGAAATTTATATAATCTGCTTCATCTGGGACTAGCTAGCTTGACTAAGCAGAAGATGAAAGACATGAAATGGAATTTACATAATGGAATAAACTTTGCTCATTTGCTGAGCTGGAAGAAGTTTCACATGGAAATTTAGGAAAATGCATATAAATAATTTCTATTATTTATTTTTTCTAGAAAAGCTGAACAGAAATTCTTTAAATAAATGGTATTGCATGCCATTTATTTAAATGCCAACTTCTGCCTTAAAATTTAAGTTTAAATTAACTTAAATATATAAAAATTGTTTTAGAATATAGAACAGTCTAAAAAAGTATCCTTATGCAGTGGCAAATTCTATTATCATTTTACTCTTGAGGATTGTTGAGAGAGAAAGAGAGGAATTCCTAACAGAAGGGAATGAAAATCGTCAAAGGATTTATATGTTAACAAATACGATTCTACCAAAGATCATCTATTTCAGAGAAAAGCACCATCTGTCACCCTCATACACACACACACACACACAAAAAAAAAAAAAAAAAAAAAAAAAAAAAAAAAAAAAAAAAAAAAAAAAAAAAAAAAAAAAAAAAAAAAAAAGGCGGGGGGAAACCAGATTTTGGAGCTCCCTCTGCTGGAAGCATTTACTTGTCTTTGGCTTTCCCCTGGTGCACCTACCACGAATCCATCACCTTTTCAGCAATAAACTGCACGTTTCACTTTACATGTCATATCAAGGAAGAAGAGATTTCTTTCCTCTCTACACAAGAAGATCAAATGCACGTAAACCAGTACTGCTCACTCCACAACTGGAAAAAAATCCACAAGCAGGATTTAAAGATTGACTGTACTACCAGTGGGATTTCTTTTGCTGTTTTTCCTCTCTTTTTTGAACACAGGAATTCATACTTACAAAGCTTCTTCCATCACAACCCTGGTCCTCTTTTTTCTCTCTACCAAATCCACAGGGAATCAGAAAATTACTCTTTAAAAATACAAAAGGGCATTCTCAATAACATCACTGCAGGAACAAGCCTTAAAAATATCATGCCAAACACTGTATTACTCATGGCAGTCATGCAGCAGAGCTGACACAATTGTGACAAGTTCACACCCAAAATTGTATCTGTAAACGTCATTGGGCAGTGCCCCAAATGCCTGGTTTCACTGTAGATGCCCTGCAAAACAAACACAATACAAACATTTTGGGATGAGAGCACGTCAGAAGTGTGTCAGCTCAGGCAGGGTGTCATTTTAAAGAGACATCTTAGAAAAGGAAGAAGCATGAAGTGGAAGGAGATTTTTTCTTTACCAACCATAAAATCCATTTAAATGCCTTCCTCAACGGGGTCTTTTGTCAGTTTTTATCACCTTTGTCCCTTTTTCTTCCAGCCTTTTGCCTGCAGACAGGCAAGGATGCTGGATTGAGCTACCCAGTGTATCAGCTGCCCTGCTCAAAGCATCACCATTCAGCTCAGTGACTGCCTAACCAGGCTGGTGTGAGACACACTTGGCACACACAGCTCATTGGCAAGTCTGGGTATGCTCAACTTCACAGGGATTTTTTTTTTAATGGGTTTTTTATGTATGTTCATCCTCTGAGATCCAGCATACACACACATATATATGTACATTCTATCAATACAGAATGGATACAAACCCACAGTGGAAGAGATAAGAAGTGAAAGAGCATTCTTGGGGATACGCACAGGTGGGTGCTTTCAGGAGACAGATCCAAGGTGAAAAGAGCTATGTAAAAATAAGAGTCAGAAAAGCACAAAATCATAGATTGAGGTTACGAGGGCAGCACTAAAGAAAGTGAAAAATGAAGTAAAAAGTGAAAAATGGGGTCACTGAGAAGGAATTAAAGGTAGGACAGCAAAGGCAGGAAGGAGGGACAAAGGAAGAATGCCACCACATCTCACAGTCCCTTTTCTGAGAACTCCCCCCTCTCCCCCAGCATCAACCTACATAGAAAAGAACATAAGTCACTTTTTTTCTTATCTAGACAAGAAAAAGAAAAGCTTTCTAGCTTCTCGTTACTTTTCATCATTTATTCCCACAAATACAAACCCTCCCTTTTAACACTGGGTTTAAATACTTTGCTGCAAATCTGAAAACTCTGTGTGATATATTTTGGTCATTAACATTATTCACTGCTGTATTGTAGATATTGTCCAAGATAAGATGGAGATATCATCAGCAAGGTCTAACCCACTGCCAGCAGAGGCACTGCTGCTACAAATTAAGAGAGAGTGGCTTAAATCAATATGCTACTAAACAGACCACATTCCACTTTAATAATTACATTAGACTGCTGAATTTATAGTAATTATTTTAGTAACACTGCTTCTTTGAATATAAGATCATATCTGATAACTTCATTTAACTTATTTCATTTACTCTCTTCAAAATGAGTAGTAATAGGGATGTAATCTCCAGGACAGCTGTTAAAGACTAATATTTATTTCTTGGGTACAGTTACAGGGGATATACTTACAGAAGGGTCATATCACTGCTTAGGGTTAGGGGTCAATGTGCATTAATTTTAGGAGTTTCATCCTTTCATCTTTCCTCTCTCTTTAAATATCAAATGCAAAAGAAATATACAACTATTAAAAGTATCACCTTGACACTTAATCACAGGGGAAGAATGAATTCAAATAGTGAGAAGAGGCTTCATAAAGTGAGTCAGAAGAGTGCATTTTTCCCTTTAGTCAGTACTGATTTCCCCTGGCATGCAGACCAACAATTGCTTTATGTCTTCAGGGTACTATTTTCATGGCTGCTGAGCTGGGTCCATTCTTGGGATCCCCTTGGATACAGCTGGCGGCTGCAGCTGCCAGCAGCTGCTTAGGCAGACTGCAGCTTGCAGCACCACAGCACGGCCACGAGAAAGCCCCAAGGAACAAAAGGCTGCTGTTCCCAAACAGGTGTTTATTTTCTAACCTCCTGCCCCTGTGTTCTATTTCCAACACACAAGCATGGTTCAGTTATATTTTGTTGCACGGCCTTTTCCATTACATCTGGCTTTGGTAGTTATTTTGCCCCGCTCAATTAAATCTGTGGGTGGGATAGCACAGGAAACTGATCTGCCTGAGAGAGCCTGAAAGCTAACTGATGGTCTGGCCTTTAAATCCATGGAATCATAGGATTTTTTTGGGTTGAAATTCTTCAAAGATTATCTAGTTCCAAGCACCTTGCCATGGGCAGGGACACCTTCCACTAGACCAGGTTGCTAAAAGCCCCATCCAACCTGATCTTGAATCCAGGTCCCTGTATGTGGGACTGTATTCTGCTTTGCTGCCCCCAAAAAACTGTGGGTATTCTTCAGAGAGGTCATGGCATAGGGAGGATGCCTTATTTTCAAGTTTTGGGGATGACAGCTGTGCAAACTCCTGACAGATCAACAGAGGCCTACACTGGTTATATTTGAAAAGCCAGAAGACACAAACAGATATTGCCAGTTCAGTGGTAGATGGTGGTGTTGTTGTCATGTCCAGAGGGTTAGTCCTATTAAACAGCAACAGCTAAATATGATTTATTTCTTATCAAGAATTCCCTTTCTGTTTTGTAGACACCAAAAGAAGAGGGTACCTACTTGCACACAAGATATTGACTAACAAATAAAGGATTATACAAGAGTGTGACAATGCGTGTGACGATAGGTAACAAGAATTCTTTAAGGAAGTTGGTATGAGATGCTGAAATATCAGCAGCTTCTGTTTGATTACAAGTCTTGGAAGACTACACAGTGTAGAACACACTTTGGAAGAAAAAAATGGAGAGTCCACATTGGCAAGCTATCAGCTCACATGAAAGAGAGATGCTGTCTGCTGGCCTTTTCATTTTGGCAGGTTTATTTTTACATTAGTTTCTTAAGAAATATCCAGTTCCAAGAAGCTGAAAGATTATAGAGGAAAACCATCTCTTTTTAGTCCAACCATTTTTGTCATCAACGCCCCAGAGCTTATTGTCTGAGTGAGCATAAACTGCGTAATGCTGTCTAAAAATAAGCCCATACACCATATTTAGTACCAGAAAATAAATCTCTTTAGTGTAGGAAGAACATATTCACTGATATTCTTACTGATTCCATCAAGCTTTTAAAACTAAACCTAGCTGGGTTTGAGTTACTTTTCCTTTCCAGTCTACCTCTCACATGTTCTCCTCTGTTGTCTCCCCAGAAGATCAGCAGCCTCATCACCAGAACATTCTGCAACCTGAGGCAACAAGGCATAAAGTTTTCACATCCCAAGATGTTATATGCTACAGTGAAGGAAACTGGCTTCCTGTGACCTCCCTTTACAATATAATGAGCGAGAAGGTTCCTAGTGGAGTCACTGTTCCCTCAATTCTCTATCAGACTTCAGCCATATTGGGGCAGAAAGGCTGTTTGACACTGTTAAGTGTCAAATTTACCTCTCCCAAAAGCAAAAAATGATGGTGAACATGTCAGGGACTGTATAAGAATAATCTTAAGAAGGAATATTATTAATCAAGATCTCACTTTATGACGGAGTGCTCTAACCCCTGTGTTTCAGGGGATTTCACAGCTGAATTCCTGACAGAAGCTTGTAGTGCTGCCTTCCAGGGCTGTATCCAGATTTTTCCCAGGGAATCAAGCATATGGACAAATGAAAAGGGATGGTGCGTGTTAACATCTAAACAGGACAAAGATGGGATGCCTTTGGGGCATGTTCCTAGACCCAGGACATAGAAAGTGCTCCCATGTGTTATGCTTTACACACAGCTGAAAGTACCTAAGGAACATCTGCATGTTGCATGCACATCAAAAACGTTCTTTCACATGATGTTTCAAATCATTTATCTAATCAGTTTTTCCAAATTGCAGCCAGAAAAAGCTATCTATATGCTTGCAGAATATCAGTTCTGAAAGCCACCCCTTTCTTCAGCTTCTGCTTGATCATAAGACCATTATAATTGA
This sequence comes from Brachypodius melanocephalos, assembly GCA_013398615.1. Classification (NCBI taxonomy): domain Eukaryota; kingdom Metazoa; phylum Chordata; class Aves; order Passeriformes; family Pycnonotidae; genus Brachypodius; species Brachypodius melanocephalos. Next base: position 23,721,153 of record VZSR01003807.1, on the reverse strand, counting down.
GATAATATAATAAATACTGTAATTCTGACTGCCACTTCATTTTCTGCATGAATTTCAGCATACTAGTTTTGATTAATTTAAAACCCAGTATCTCTGCTTATGCTCTCTCCTAGCAAACAGACACTCCAGATCCAGAAACAGACAGTTAAATTTAATAAACATGTAATGCTCATATCCTGTAGAGTTTAAACTGACACCATGGCCCAATTAAGCTTTTTGGCATCACAAACACTCTCAGTTTAGGGAGGGTGGTGGTTCTGTGGCAATAATAGGAACCAGATATTACTTGTATTTTTTGTCTGGTTTAGATATCTCAAATAGAACAGTTAAGAGGCTCCAACAGTGGCAGTTTGGATGAAGAAGTAAAATTAAACTAGACTGAGAGTCTACAGCAATATCAACCTGGGGACACTGTGAGTTCATGAAACAATTGTTTTTATCTAGTTTAGATTCCCTGATATGAGTTCAGCATGTTAAGACTAAAAATAAAGATTATATCTGGATTTTTAAAAAACATGTGTATGATGTTTAGATTAGATCCCTGAAATTTCTTATTAAACTATATAAGGTGCTTCCTATATTTAATATTTTAAAATTAGTTAGAGATCTGAAGTTAACATATCCATCACTCATGAACTTCTAATAACAAAGCCTGTTGGGAACACAATTGTAACCTGGATATATGAGGATTATGTTTAAAGTAAAGCCCACTAACTCACTTACACTCTCAAAAGAAACCATGCTATCCTGAGTCCTGAACAGAGAAACAGAGTTCATTGACTCAGAATGGGAATTGTTCAGTGAATGAACAATGAACTGTTTAAAATCTGCCACTTGTGTGTCTTTGTACAAGGCACAGCTGGCAAATACATGGCGCACTGGGATACAATACCTAAAGGTTTATCTGTACTGGAATACCTCTGTATATGTAGGCACCTGTGATCCGTGTGTATCCTCCCTCACCAGAGGAAGGGAACCTCTGGAGTGCCCCCAGTGGTGCACTGTCCTCTCCCAATTTGCCTTTAAGACCTTCAGTGATGACACTGCCACAGTCTCTCTATGGTCACTGATGGCTGAACTCTGTGCTGAAAGCACCTGCACAAGCTTTGCTCAGGGATCTGCTGGTGGGCAGATCTGCAGTGTCCTCAGGCTTGCACCTGGATGTGACACAGAATCACAGAGCCACTGAGGCTGGAAAGAACCTCCAACCTCCAAGATCATCAAGTCCAACCTTTGACTGAATACCACCATATCAACTAGACCATGGCACTGTCACCTACAGTCATTTCTTGGACACTTCCAGTGGTAGTGACTGCCACTTCCCTGGGCAGCCCATTTCAATGCTTAACCACCCTTACAGTGAAGAAATTCTTCCTGACGTCCAACCTGAAGCTCCCCTGAATGTCTAGAACCTGTCATGAAGTGGCAGATACAGGCAGTCTGCCCAGGCCCTGCTCCTGCTTGGGCCACACCTGAGTGCCCAAAGCAGCAGGCACAGCTGGTTCCCACCCAGCACAGCCTGAGAGCCAGGCTCAGCCAGCAGAGTAGATAGAGGTGCCTGTTGGGAGGAACTGTCAGCAAAGCAGTGAAGAAGGCCTGCTGATTAAGAAACTGTTGAAAACCTTTAAGCTGAAGTTAAAAGCAATCAGGATTGTATTACAGATACAATCCAGATGCTGGAGTTTCAATTTACACCTCATATCAGTGCAAGGCAAAAGCCTTGATAATTCTGTCCCCAGATCCCAGAGGTCCCAGCCCAGTTTTGCTGATGAGCCAACTGTCATTACTTCTGGGTGTGTTAGATAGTGGTAGGGAGCAAACTGGCTGAATTCTGTGGAGTTTTAATCACCCACCAAACAAGCATTTGAAAGGGAGGGAAGCATTAGGATTCAGTAACACTCTCCTTAGCCAAAACATTCATGGGCCACCCGAACAAAGCTGAGGAGTGGTAGCTACTTCACCAGAAACCAGGAGCAAAGAAATACAAATATTACCAGGTACAGAAAGCATGTTACTATTGTCCTAACTTGGAAGAAGGAAGTTGGCAAAGACAAGGTACAGAGAAGTTGACAATAACCCTCTGATGATCTTGTATTATAATACTGGTCAAAGCTGTTTGATTAAACCTCAGAAACTTTTGTGGGCTGCTATCAGAAGAAGAGAATAACTTTTTTTTTCTTTTTTTTTCTTTTTTTTTTTCCTTTTTCCCCAGAGAGCGCAAAAGTCTCCCACTGTAATATTCAAGGAGAAAGAGTTTTCAAGAGCATTCAGCTCAAACCTGGATTGCTACCAATTAAGCTCATGTTAATCAGCTTAATGCCCATGCTAATGCATAAGCATGTTATTAAGAAAAGGACGAGACTTACCAAAGCCATTCTTGCCTTGGACACTGCTGACAATGAGCTTTAAATTGTGCAGCTCTCAGTGATAATACATTGTGCTGAGTGGGTATTTATTGTCTTTCCAGTTCCTTTTCCTGAAAGAAATAATTAAGGATAGAAGCATTCCATAACTACATTAGCAGAGATCTGGAAAACACCTGACCAGCTCATTCTGCAACCATGTGGGTTTTCAGTCTGAGATTTTGACAGTAAAATAATTTTCAATAATGTTCCTCCTCCTTGGTCAGGACAGTTTCTTGCCCAGAGCTGAGGAAGGTGTAATGCCCAAACATCTAGGTCTGTGTGGGTACATATTTGGAAGAACTGCTGAGGTATATTAGGTTTTTTGGCCTGATTATAGAACCAAAGAACGGTTAGGATTGGCAGATACCTTAAATGTCATCTAGTTCCAAACCCCCTGCCATGGGCAAGGATTATCTTCCACTACTTCAGGTTCCTTAAAGCTCCATCCAGCTTAGACATGGCCACTTCCATGGAAGGGGCACTCACAACTTCTCTGGACACTCTGTGCTCACCACCCTCACAGTGAAGAAGTTTTCCTAATATCTAATCTAAATCTATCCTGTTTTAGTTTGAAGCCATTGTCCTTTGTCCTGTCACTACTGTCCTTGTATCAAGTCCCTCTCCAGCTCTCTCGCAGCCCCTCTTTAGGTACTGGAAGGTGCCCAGAGCCCTCCCTTTTCTAGGCTGAACGACCCAAACTCTCAGCCTGTCTTCATAGAACACAGGTGCTTCGGTCCTGTGATCATCTTTGTGGCCTCCTCTGGACCTGCTCCAAACAGATCCACAACCTTTGTAAGCTGGGGGCCCCAGAGCTGGATGCAGCACTGCAGGTGGGGTCTCTCCAGAGCGAAGAGAGGAGGGAGAATCCCCTCCCTCCACCTGCTGGCCACTCTTCCTTCGATGCAGCACATGAAGAAAGCACTCCATACCTGACTCCATGCTCCAGGTTCTTTCAGTGCACTCATAATATTGGAACTAATTCTAAAAATAAGAAAACATGGTGTGACTCAGGCCAGTGCACTCTGTTTAAATATCATATGTCTTAGTTTGGAAAAGAGTATTTAAGGTCAAAGTCTGTCTCTTCATCATGGCTTACTGTTAAGTGCAATGGTTTCAGATAACAAGGGCAGTGCTGACATGCAATATATTATGAGTTTAGCATATCCTTTGATAAGTTGAGATTCTTATAATTGTACAATGATTATTTCTTCCAACAAACCGTGGTAGTCAGAGATCTTCTAAATTACATTTTTAGCATGTCAGGAGAGTATTCCTACCCAAGGAAATGTGATATCATTTTGCTGTTGTGATTCCCGGGATCAGGGAAGAAGCAGTGCAGACAGCCACCGTGTTCAGTGACCGACGAGTATTTTTCACAACAGCGGTTCCAAGGACATTTTCCTCTACAAAAAAAAATTGAAATTTTGGAGCTCCCTCTGCTGGTTGTATGGCAACTTTCAGGTAATCACTTTTCCCACAATTTCTCTGATTGTTCAATATCATTTAAATAATTAACTTCAGGTATTGTTGTCTTTAAAAAAAAAAAGTTACTACACTGCTTATTGGAGCACGTGTCTGTGGTAGCTGATGCTATATTGGAGAAAAATCTGACATTCCTCTAACAAAGAGAGAAAAGGTTTCTTTTTCAAGTCTAGTTTCAGAACTTGCAAATGCACAGTCTAATGCATGTAAGTGTTTAGTGGGAGCATATATCCCTATCACTCCATTTTCCACTGATTCCTAATATGTGTGCATTCTTGTTATGTGACAGCTTTTATACATCTTAGAGTCTGCCTTACTAAGCACAAACAAGGTAAACCAGCAAGACAGCACTCATGAAAACGCTGCACAAAACAGCACAAACTCATCCTTTATACACCTTATTTAACTGTTATATTGTCGAGAATTTCCCTTATTTTTATGCAAAAAAAAATTTCTTACTGGCATGCATGGAAATGGCACTAAATGTTTTCAGTTCAGAGTTTGCTGTTCTAAGATGGCTCACTGTGCCACACAACACAATCACATGGGTATTTCATGTGCACCTGTTTAAGAACCAGCCAAACAACAGAGAGAACACGAACATTAGGAACAGGGTTTGTCCAAGGTATTGCTCAGGTTTCATTGTCTTCTTTATCTTCAAAGAGAGCTCGGGGTCCTTAACTTTAAAAAGGTAAAATTTCATTATATCCAAGTGTTTTCTGAATGGATTCTGAATGATGTCTGAAAATAGATTGTACAACTTTTCTTCCTGTTTTCTTGTAGCTAACACACTGGTTTCACAGTTAAGCTGCCATAAATTCCCACCGACCTAATCTCTGCACATCAACTGTATCCTATAAAAAATATTATAGAGGAGGTATACAGCTCTGAATAAGGCTGATAAAATACTAATGGGAGAGCAATAATGTAATTACAGGAACAGCTGATTAAATCAAGATAGCACTTAACAGAATAAGATAATTCCAAATCTAATAATTGTATTAGATTATATCATCATTTCAGTGACACCACTGAGAGGTGATTAGAGATGGATCTTTAATTTTCAACTTTTTAACAATTTAATTTACCTTTACTTAATAGCTAATATAGAAAACAACCTTTCTATTTTCTCTATGTTCATTGAGAGAACAGTGTACTTTCAGTTCCAGTTTTCTTGAACAAAACGTTGCTTTCAAAAGATTAGAAAGGTACTTAGTTCTGAATATCAGTAGCTGAATAATGGACCCGTAAGTACATGCAGCTGAGCTGAATCTTGTGAAGTCATTAGAAAATTATCCCACTGAGGTCACTTGAAATATCCTTTCTGATTCTGGCAAAAACTGGAATGACCTACTAGTGACTTTAAAGTTTTTAATCTTCCCAATATTTTATAGTGTATTTAAAATAATTTTGGCTTGGGCCTTTATTATTTATTTAAACAATGAAAAGATCTTTCAACGATGTTGTTAATCACCAGCTATAGAGTATAGCAGAGACATCAGACATAAATATTCAGAAACTATAAGCCAGACACTGTAAAAAGTATTTTTTTACCAAAAAGTTAACTTGCCATAGGAAAATTCAGTGGAGAGTTTAGGGGGAATTTATTCTACCTCTGACTACAAAAGTTTCTGAGGTCAATCTGTGATCCAAAAGAGCCTCTTAAAACTCATGGCTGTAAACCACAGAGACCTTTGCATGCAAAGATATTTTTACACCTCCACATTGCCATGAAAGTGGGAATGGAGTAAAGCTGCTGTCCTACTGGTAGTTTTCAGAGAGAGCGAAGTTGCATGAAGCTGCATGATTCCTTAACATAGAGCTGTGCTTCCAGACCACTGGGATGGACTAGAAGCAGAGCTCCAGGTGCAGCTGCTCAAGTTGCTGACTGCCTCTCATGTTGAAGCTACAGAAGTGTTACTTTTCTTCCTTGTGATGTTTTGTTCTGACAGATGAACAGTGGCTTGTGGTGAGCAGGTGCCTTGAATGGAGAAAGAAAACCCTTCTGGAGAAAGACAAGTGACATTTCTGGAAAAATGTGGTGCACTCACCTAGGATTTGGCAATGAAGATATGCAACATAAGGATACTGCTGAGCACAGAAGATGACTACATCAGGGAACTTGCAGCTCCCACTGTTCTTCACCCCTGCTTTCAGTTGCCAGGGAGAACAGAGTTTGAATAATGTTGACAGCAGTAACAGGATGATTTGGAACTTGGTACCTGCTATTCAGAAGGTGCCAACACCCTGTGAGTGATCATGGTCATGTAGATATTGCTTATACAAGCTTTTTTTTGGGGGATTGTGATGACACATACTTCTTTCCTTGCCTTTTTACATGTGGTAACTCTCTCATGACTAATGGGCTCAAGTTAGGAAATGTTACTGATTGAAAAGTCACTGCTCCAAAGGACATCTCTTCCTAAACTGCATTGCAACAACAAAATTTATCTGTACAATAACATCTGCATTTTTAAACAATATGCCCTTGTTATGCACATATTGTTGTGTATGTAGTTATACAATGATATACATAGAAATACTATGTGCACAACTGCAATAGTACATATTGGCTCAGAATAGTCAAACTTGACAAAAAAACACATTTTCACTCTTTTCTAAAATAGCTGTGTTCCTTTTTAAGTAAAGGGCAGTGTTATGCCTTGGAACTGTTAATAATCTTCTGTCTAACAGGAAGGAAAATATTGATAAGCAAAGGCACACCAGATACCTAAAGGAGATGACATAATTATTATTAATTATTAATGAAGCTATTGCCTCATTCACATGAAATACAGAGCACTTAATACTCTACCTCATCTTCCCATCAATAAATACATTCTCTTTAGAATGGGATATTATATATCCTCACTTGGGACATCTGTTCACATGGAATCCACTACTCAGAAGTTTCAGTTCAGTTTGACTTTGCCTTGTCTTTGGCTTTAGCTGATTTGGTTTTGTAATCCTGGTGCACATCACATTGTGATATTTAACCCATTAACCTATGTATCCAACAAGAATCACAACATTCAGACCACTTAAGAATAACACGAACAACAAGCAAACTCAGCCATGTAGGATTTTCTTCTGCTTGCCAGCTATTTAGAATTAAAAACAGCAGACGAAGGGGACTAAGACTGGCTGGAGGTCAGCATAAGAACATGTCAGCAGAGTAGCTCAGCCACATGGCACACACTGCCTTTTCAGTTCAACTTCTGCCACATTTTTTGTGGCATGTTTAAAATTTTCATACTGCTGGAATGAACTGAAGGTTGCTTTTGCAAGGTGTTTACATGGCAAGTTGTTCCTATTCTGGGTTGTTTTACAAGCTTAAGAACTTGGTATCCGCCCCAGAAGAGCCTTAAATAGGATGGGCAATACCTCCCAGGGGAGCTTTGGAGGGAGCTGCACTGACATTGCAGGACCAGGCAGTGACAAGTCCTGAGTTTCAGAGAAAGGCAACAACAAGGGTCTGGGAGGAAGGGAAGGATGTGAGGAGGCACCTCTAGGGGAGGGTAAGAAGCCAGTGGCAGCAGTCACAGGCCATGCCTGATAAGGTCTGACAGTGGTCTCCAGCAAAACTGGTCTGTAAGAAAGACATAAAGCACAACACTGTCCTCCTAAGTACTGCCAGATCCTGCAAGGTAACAAACACCCACATATTCTGCTGTCTCTATGAAGAATTTCAAGTGATCCTGAAGGATCAGAGCTGATTAAGTGTAACGTAATAATGTAGCTGTTTAAGTTAAAGAAGTCAAAAATATTAGAAGAAAACTGGATGTAAAATCAGCTGGTTTTTGTCTTAATGCCTTTTAATTTTGGAGAAGTTTTGCATAAACATCTCTGGATTGCAGTATCTTAAATGTCAGTTTTGCAGTAGTGCTTCAATGAACAGGTGACAAATACTAGATTGCTGCATCCTGAGACTCATCTATAAGTGAGGTAACCAATAAATGAAGAGATGAATTAAAGTGAAATGAAAAGATTACTAAAAAGATTTTTTTTAAAATAAAGGAATTTAAAAAACAAGCAAATAAACAGGTAAAAACCCCAGTAGAGATCTGGAATAACTTGGGGCTGTATAACCAGGAACAGCTCTGTAGTTCACCTTCATCTTGTGAAGACTGTGGTCAATAGCATCTAGCCCAGGAAACAAGCCTGAGGCCCTGAGGCCTGTTTCTGTAAGTGGGAAGTAGAAAGGAAGACTCCTTAGGAAAAATCTTTCAGCAGGACTTTCCAGCTATGAAAGAAGTGAGGAGACAGGCCATCAGAGAGATCTGTACATCAACCAGTGTAGTATGCCATGACAGAGAACAATTACTCACAGCTTCCCCTTCCCAAGTACTGGCAAATGAGAAACATATTCAGGCACTAAGCAGAGCTACCTCATGATGGTCTAAAGTAACATACCTAAGCTCCTAATTCAGATGGGTGTGGTCTCAAGTCTGATCTTGATTTAGCCAGGGTTGTGCCTTTCTCAGTAAAAGTACCATGCATGCAGCAGGATTAAAAAAATATGATGAATCATTTTCTTTTTTTAATAAACAAAGACATAACTAATATATAATTAAATTGTTGGGAGTGTTTTGCTTTCCACCTCCCTTTTGACTCATCAGCATGATTGCATGGGCTGTTCAGAACACTACTATAAGATGTGATCTTCTCCCACACTGACTTGATGAACTCTGGTTTCAGCCAAGGTAATGGAATCTGGCCACTGAATATCCAACAGCATTTCACTGCTGCTCACAAATGAGGGCTTGACCAACACACTGCTAAAACCAGTGGCTTCTGAAGTTTGGTTCAACTGGATTTTAAGACAGCAACATACATATTCACCTTCCATGAACACAGCTTAATAAAATATTAGTGTATTCAATAATAATTGATTTGATAGACCATAGACTCAAAGAGGCAAGTGTTAAAACAGAAAATGGCTCAGTGCATAGCCAGGAAGATGGCCTGAGAGGAAGTGATTCATTTGCCCCTTGACTGCACAAAGTACTGAAAAAGAAAATTCATCTGTAGCTTAGCCCAGCGGACTGTCACTGCCACAGTGTTTTAAATTCTCCAATCTGATATGCTGTTCTCCAATCATTTGGCTATTGTAGCACTCAACAAACATTAAAACTTGTGATTATTTGTGGGGGAAGTTGGTTTATAAAGGGAAAGGAAAGAAGTTAGCAATGTTCCCTGTCAAAGCACTGATAAATGGGTTCTGTAGCAATGGCAACAGTGAGGGAGAGAGTAAATCAGCAGCAGGTATCATTTTCTTATTACTGTGAGCTACTCCTTTATCTTGGATGCTCTGAATTCATGCTATGAATCAGCAGTACCACAACAGTAGTATTTCAACTGGTCTGAACAATCTCAGCAGTATCTGCTTTTCCAAATTTATTCTTTGGTTGCTGACCCCTCACACGTGGGTGAGTAGGACCTGTTTGCAGACAGTTTGAAAAGGCAACAGTACTTTTTCTCTGATAGTATAGAAAAGGTGGGCCTTTCTGCAAGCTTAGTGGAATGTCCCTGTGCCTCCTTTTCTTTGCTTCTAACTGGGAAACAAGGCTCAAGGGGCCTTCTAGACAGAATGACCTCAAAGTGGCTGGATTCTTCAGTCTCCTTCTTTGATTCTTTTGGGCTTTTGTTCCATTCCTCATGTTACACAAAATGGAGAAGGAAAACCCTAAAATCTCAAAAACCTCTGCTCAGTAAAGAATCACTGTTCCATTTCATAAAGTAGTACACTGACTACTTCTTGTCAGGGGAATCTGAAAATTTTCTTTTTTACTGACATACTATCTAGCATACTATCCCACAAAAACTAATCACCAGTAAGACACTACCAAAAATGACAAATGCACTCTACCTAAATTCTGCTGTCTATATTTGGATTTAGCTGCCTAAAACATACCTAGGTGGCAGATAGCAACCCAACCATGCTGTTTCCAGAAAGTCTGGAAAGTCTCCAGGGCATTATCAAACTTGACCTAATGTCTCAAACATATTGTTTTGAGGGTTGGAAGCTTGGCTAGTAAAGACAGTAGCTATGTTCTGGCTTTGCACTGGCCAGCCAGTAACATCCATCAAACCAAAGAGCTAGCAAAGAGGATTTCTGACTATAAATGAGACCACCATGGAAGCAGCTGATGCAAAAAATTCAGGTAGGAAGACCATCACAAATGTTCATAGGTCCAGGATTCTTGACCCTTCTCTCAGTGCAGACACAGCCCCCTGTAGATCACATCTGATTTTCACAGGCAGTAGGTCATCAGTGCATGTCAACCTCACCATGGCATAGGTGTGAGAAGGAACATGATAGGGTGGCTCTGTGCTTTGGGAGAGAGGTGGGTAAATTCCACTTGTTTTGGTCGATGGCATGTTTCCAGTGGAGGAACTAGCACACAACCAGTCTGGACAGCATTGTTTCTGTCATTTTGCCAAACTCTGAACAGTAAGCCAATACTATCCTTAGTGTTCTCATGATTTCACTGTACCACTCTGAAGTACTTGGGCCTCACACTCCCTCAATTCTCTGAAATTCTGCAGTATTTTAACTCACTTGGTTTCAAAGGAGCTACTTCTAAGTAAATCAAGAGAGAATCAGATCCTTCTGCTAGTAAGTCTCCCAAGGGATTTACTGTGCTGTAAGCAACCCCTCTATTCTCTGTTTACCTTGCAGGTAATAACAAGAATATTCTGTGGAGAATTCAAACACAAAAGAAACATATCAGGCAAGTCACTAGAAAAAATTAAGGCTTACCTTTCTCTGTAAACATGTAATGCATTAGTAGATTAACTTCCCATTAGACAAATGAATGACACAAGATGTAGTATGCTACAGAAGACAAACTGTATATCAGATGCAGTAAAACTCTAATAATAATTAAAATATCCAAGTAAACATTATCTGACTCAGAACCAAGCTACACTAGGGAAGCTCTTCACTGTGCTGCTAGGTTTGAAGTGTAGTTTATCTGCCAGGGCTTAATGCCTGCATTAAAGTTACCCTGGTTACTGACAACTCTCATTCAATCACCTGAAATTCGTCATCTCTGCAGTGGAGGACTGTGTGTTTATTTCAGAGTTGGGTTTTGATAAAATCACCCAGAATACAGACACAGATACCTGAACCAGTGTATTTAAAACTGAAATTAAAAAAAACAGAAACAAAAACCTCTTGATCCATGTTTTCAACATCAGCTGTGTGACAAGGAACACAGAAATCAGAGATGAAGAAAAATCATGATGATATTGATAATACAGAAACACTTACCATGATGATAGATCACAATATTGGTAACTATGCTGAGACAAATAGCACATATAGATGAACAAAACATAATGACATAGCTTGAGCACTGTCATTTTTCTAAAGTGGCACAGTCACTTGGAAGGACAATCTGAATCATGTGTAGTTCTGTTACATGAAATAAAGGACAAAGTCAATTAAGACTGCTCTTCTGCAAGATCACTCACTCTGGACACATGAACATAGCTATACAAGTCTTTAGGTTCATCAGTTCAATCAAAACAGTGAACTGAGATAAACAGTTGTGGGAAGAGTTTAGAAAACTAAAAGCCAAACCAGGCCTGCAGCACACACAGTCCTTGCTTATGTAAAGTATATGGCCCTTAAAGAAAGTATGTTCACAAGTCCAGGATGATTCTATGAAATGCTTTGAAAACCACGGATACAAGTGATAGAAGGGTGAAGAGTCAGAAGAACTGCATGTTAAATAATTGGGAGGATATACATGTTACATGCTTGGATTTTTCCTAACCTCTTTATCCCAATCAAAATCTAATGTAGCATCATCCAGCTCTGCTATGGAGAAGAGAGATGTCTTTGTGACCACGCTGGCTTTACTAGAATTTCCCAATGCAAAACTCTTCCTTTTGCTAGGATTGCTCACATGCACCTTCAGCGATGAGCTGTGGCTTTCCTTGCTGGTGTCACTCTTAATGGCAGGTGAAGTTTCTGATTTTGCCTCAGGACGTGATACAAAGGAGAACGTCGACAGCTTAGCTAACGTGCTGGAGCGCACCTTCCCTGTGCTTGGACCAGCAAGTTCCTCCTCTCCCTCCCTCTTCTTCTCAGTGGGTGGAGGTGACACAGCATCAGAACTGACATCAGCGCGTATTGTTGCACTTTCTCTGATCTCTTTCCCTAAGGCCCGACTCTGCTGCTCTTCTTCCCCTTTATTATCATTTGATCCTTTTTCCAAACTACATTTTCCTAAGTGAGTCAATGTCATCTTGCTTTTCTCAGGTGGGCAGCATTCTTCTGGAAGCTGCTCTCCCTGGAGCTGCTCCCCCGGCTTAAAAATAGTTTCACTTGGAAGGAGAGAAAATTCTTCATTTGTCTTCTCTGAAGAATGACCAAGCTTTTTCCTTGGTCTGAAAGAAAATTTAGCTAATTTAGCAGCTGGGGGACTTTCATTTTCTTGCTCATGGGAACTTACTACCTTTGTTTCCTTCACTATTTGATCATTACTTCTTTTTCTTATGGAAACTGCTGTACTTTTTGCTGCTACTGATATGCTGTTCTCTTCTCCTAGCACAGAATCTGCATCACTTGAGAGGTCTGGCAGGCCAGAGGCAGGTAATTCTGAAGGAAGGGCCTTTGCCTCAGGGTCCTGTGTACTCGTAAAGAATCCATAAGATTTCTCCCTGTGGAGCCTCTGCCAGCTTCTAGAAGCATGTTGCCTAATAACTGAATCCTGCCCACTAGCACTTGGTGGGGGGTCTGCAATATTATCTTCTGAAGAAGAACAATTGTGTTCTTCAGTCCTTTTCCTCCTTGACTTGGAAACTTTGTCCTTTTGCTTCAGAGGAGCATGCAGATCCACAGCTGCTAGTGACTCTCTCACTCCATTTTTCTTCCTTGGTATTGAAATAGATCTTTCTTCAGAACTTGAAGTTTTTGAAGTCAAGTCATTTGGAGATATCTTAGGCACTGGAGACTTCTTCTGAGAGCTTTCTTTGGAATCAATGCTGCTCTCTTCCACACTGTCAAACCATGCCAAGCTGTTTGTATTTTTGTTATTACCACGTGCTGAGTTGCACAAATGTTCTAGATGAATATTCCCTTCACAGCTGTCTTCAAGCAAAGGTGTCTGTGGCCCAGAGTTATTCTCTTCTTGATTTAAAGGTTCTGACTGAGACTTTTGCTTTGACTGCCCAAATGCATCCTCATTCAAGCACTTTGTGGTAGTACTGAAATTTGTTTCTTCAGGCTGCTGCTGGCATGAATTTTCCTTTTGCAATCTATACAATAAAAAATTAAACAATAGTAAATTATTTTTCTTCCTTTTTCTTTCTTCATTGCATTAGTGATACATAATATGCAAGACTGGTGGAAAGCTACAAATAATGTAGGTCACAAAAATATATTATTAAGTTACACATACAGCTCTGAAAGCTGGTGTTGCACTCTGTGAATTTTTAGCACCTTTGACAGTAAGTGGCAGAATTTAGTGTCCTCAACAGAAGACAGGCAGATGGACAGAGAAAGCAACCACCTAAATTGGATTTCCTTGGGAAATCAAACAGAAAAAAAATAAAAACAAACAGCTTTGCACTACTTAAAATCATTGCTAGAGTCCCTTACAGATTTTACATATTCTCTAAGTCTATCTTCTGAAACAGGAACCTAATTAAATCCTCCTAAGCCAGGTAAAGTCTTGAGACTCGATGAGTTATTTGAATGGAAAATCTAGATATTACTTGGAATAGAGGGGTTTTTTGGGTTCCTTTCATAATAACTATATACTTAACATGTCAAAAACACGATAGAATGAAAGCATCTCAAATAACTTATAAAACTTAATTATCACTCTCTGTGGCTATCAGTATTATCAGAGTCCTCCAAAACAACAGAGGTGCTCAAGTGAGGGCTCCCTCCAATGTCAGAATAGCTGATGTTCTGTCTATAGTACCTAAACACAAATTTTCCAAGGCAGACAGCATTCTGTTTTTTGCTAAACAGTGATATAAACTAGAGTGAAAGGAGACACCTTCCATCCCAAAAGTGACTGCATTCATCTAGAAGAAAGGATTCTTATGCATTATTCTTAAACAGTTTCTCTGCTCTGGAAAAGATATAACACTATATAGACATGTACAGACATGTTGAGAATAATTACTATAATTGTTTACTAACATGTTTGTTCTTAATTTTTAATGTAAGGTGGCAGAAATTATATGACTCATCAAGAAGGGATGAGATATATGATACATGCTTGTTTTATTGAAATATAGTTTGGAGGGAATGCATGGAACAAGTCTTCTAATACAGAATGGGTTGTTTTAAAGAGGGCATTCATTTAGTATTCCCTAAGCTGCTTAAGAGAGGGAAGAAGAAATCAGCTTAATTTGCAGCAGAGGCCATTTGGTGGGATATTGGGAAAATCTTTATGAACATTGGGTGGAGCAATCATGGAACAGACTTCAGAATGGCATCAGAAAATCCACATCATTAGAAGGCTTCAGAGCAGATAATGTGAGCTCCTGCCAGGAAGAGGAAACACAGACTTGATCCTCTCTTTGTATTTGATCTCCCATCCCATCCTACGTTTCTATGACCCCTGTGAATTACCTCTGTTTTAAAACTACCTCTGTCACAAAACTACTTTTGTCTGTCTGTTGAAGATATTTCACTTTCACCTCTTTCTGTTGACTCTGTGGTTATTTAATACACCATTACTGTAAGTTACAAAATAAGTCTCAAAAAATATTCAAAGGAAAAGTGAATTCTCCCAGTTCTTTCCATTAATTTCAACACCATTAATCTTTTATCTTCCTTTAACAGTAAGAAAAACAAGTTTTTTAAAACCTAATCTCATTTCAGGAAGAAAATGTGAGTTTGTTTGTTTGCTTGTTTTAAAAATTTTATTTCCTTCCAATTCTAGTGTTCTTCTCTCAGGTTCAGTGCATTAAAAGTTTTCTATTAATAACAACAAATAGGTTTTCCAAAGATTATTGCAGTGAGTTGAAAACTAGAGATGTGACAGTGAAAATTCCAGCATGTAAAAAAGAAAAATCACCCAAAGAACAGAACTTTGATTCAGGCTTACATTTTCCATTAACAGAAAGGGAAGGATCCTGACAAGCCCAATACAAAAGGCAGCTTTAAAAATCATGAATCAGATCTGCTGTGTTTTACCAAACAAGTAGCAGCAAAAAGTTACATAAAATTATTTGCTCAGGTACAGAATCTAGCATTTTGACTCTAAGAAGCACTTTTGAAACTTTTCTGAGCATAATATTGAGATATGATTTGGGAACTAATTAAAATATTGTATATTCTATAACCCAGAGGCAGAAATGATCTTGTGATGATCTCAGAGTGCTACTTTAAAACAACCTTCCAGATTGTCCATGTCCTCTAAAGAAGGAGTCCCTTCCCAATATCAGACTATTCTTAGACAGATACTATTGTGAAACAAATTCCATTTCCTTCATGAATTAGTTTGTTACTTTGTGTATTATAACCTGTCAAGTCTTTGTAGCTCTTTGTGCAGAAGATCTTTCAGCTCCAGCCTCTCCAATATGATTTCACACTGTGTTCGGTATTGCTCCATTGGATTTTCTGGAAATGAGGTGTGTAAGGCATTGATGCCTCCAAGAAGTGCACCCCCCTATGGCACCAAGGAGATTTAAAAAAAAAAAAAAAAAAAGAAAGAAAATACCTTTATTATTAAGCACCAAATTTAAACAACAGAGACTATGTTATCTGAAATTCTCCCTTAGATATTTTTAAGCTTAAGGTAGCAAATATTTGCTAACTGTATCCATACAAATAATCCTATTAGAGCTGCTCACACGGTCAAAATTGCTCATAAACATAAAGCAATTACATGATCAAGCCTGCAGTTTACTCATACTTGTTTATTTTTATTGACACAAGGAATGGGAAGTCAACCTAAAGCTTGAGAACATCATGACTGAAAATGAAAATTAAGATTGAAGACATTTTCCAAATACCTTGCAAATATTGTGCCCATGTGAGGAGCTTTTTTAACTGAAGAAGTTCTGACTGCTAGAAGTTTTCACTATCTTTGCCTAATTTCTTAAAGGAAAAGACCTGGATATTAAGACTTGTCAACACAGGGTAAATTATTGGGCAGAAATATTTCTGAATAGCACTTTAAGAGCAACTTACTATTTGTGAATAATTCCAGTGAATTGTACGTGATTTTAATCTGGGACAATTTTTGCTGTGCCTTGTAAAAATGAAGTAATTTTTATTTGGAACAGAACATCTGCATAGCGATTTGTTCCACAACAAACAATCTAGAATAGCTCTGTAGTTAATTGCTCTTTGGAAAAAAACACCTCACACCACAAACCCTCTATTTTGCCACAAATTAGTGAGCATTTACCATTCCTGTCTAATCTATAAAGCTCAATACAACTAGCGAACAAGATGCCTATCAAGTGCCATGGGCACAATAGCAAAAGTCAAGGAAGTCTCTAGATCCAGAAATTGCTACCTATGGCATCACATGGATTACACAACTTCAATTGTGGTAATTTCTGGTTCTCCCAATTTGCAATGTTAAAATACTATATTTTAAAAATTACACTGAAAAACATCACTCTGTGGCTAATTAAAACTACAACATGCTAAAATTAAAGCTGTCCATGAAACCTTTAATGCATCCCACTGAAGTTACCACTTGGGGGTTTTTTCACCCATCACTTCAGAAACATGATAGATCTGTTCCACATAAAAGCACCCATCTCCTGGCATGGAAAAGGCACCAGCAGAACACCTCTGCTGTATTTGCTTCAGGAACTGGAAGGTTCATAGGCAATGAGGCAGGGACTCAGTCTCTTGGTTAGAACAATTAAAAGCAGACAAGGAGGATCAGATTCCATCTCTGATGCTATGTTCCAGTTCTCATGATTCAGAAAGAGCCAGTCAAGGAAAGAAAGAAAATATCTAAGTGGGATCCTGATGTGTGTGCACAGAAGGAAATTGCAGATAACAGGAAACGTGCTCAAACACTCCAAATGCTACTACTCTGAAACTGGGGCCCCAACCATCTCTCAGGGGTATGATCTAGTGGACAATTTCTTCTGGAATAATTCAGCTCCAGATCAGAGGAGCAGTACCATCCCATCACTCCCCAAGGACTTTGTGAAGATGGGTGAATTGATATTTCTGAAGTATTCAAGGCCACTGGTGATAAATTCCAAAGAGAAATACGTTAAGAAATTGAGAATATTACCTTTAGAACAGCAGGTAATAAACAAAATATTGAGCAGAACACTGACAAAAGATAGCTGCTTTTCAACCGAGTACTGTCAGCCTGTGACCTAAGGACCCAGTGGAAAAAAAAGAGGACTATGTGGTTATATATCCTGAGATATATGGCCATGGGCTACAATAATGTCTTGCCCTCAATGACATTTCAGTCCTTTACTTGGCCATCACAAGGAGCTTCTTTTAAATACTGTGTGTGCATGTGAAATTCTAAGTGAATTTAAGATATCTGTGAACTTTCATTCCTCTGCAGGTGTTCACATCTCTGAGATAGCTGCCCCTCTGAGATTCTGAGATATCATTTTGAGTAGAGGAAGGAAACCATATGACAAAACCACTGCAAACTGAGGGCAGAGGATCTAAAACAGAGAAAATATTACAGGGAAAGTTAGTGGAAAGGAAAGGTGTAAAATGCCTAGGGATGGAAAGACAAATTATAAAAATGACTAAAAGGAGAGGGATTGGAAAGAGAATAAAAGAAGGATGGAAACAGGACCAAGAGAAGGAGGGAGACAATGCTAGCAAGAAAAAATGAGGTAAAGAAAAGATCAAGCCAGGGAGGTTTGGTTATGCTCACAAAAACAAAGTAGGAAAGAGATATATAAAGGTGAATTAGAGGGCAAAACAAAAAAAAAAAAAACAACCCTCCAATGAAGTAGGTTGATGATGAAAATGTGATAGTCTTCCTTCCCAAGACAGCTCACAAGAAATACGCAGTCACAGAAGAACTGTGAACTTTAATTTTATACTGGCAAGAACATGACATTGTAGAAATTGCAAAGGCAGTGTCAAAAAGGGAATTTGCTGAGCTGAAAGGTGGCAGCCAATCCTTCCAGAATGATACTGGCACTTCCACATTTACAACCTCATCCTAGAGACTGACAATTAGGCAGGAAACACAGGATGTATCTGTACAAGATGTTGTGGGGTTTTTTTTTTTCTAGAGAAGGAATCTGTTTCTGAAAAGAAACTTTTGCGTGCTACTTCTATTTTTTTTAATAAAACAAATAAACCACTTCCTTCAAAAAGAAACTTCTTCAGTTATTATTCATATTTTCCAGGAGCAGCATAAAATCTGACCTTAAATAGCAAATCTCAAATTTGCATTTTCCTAGCACAAAAATGAACACGTTTGCCTACTCGCTCATGAGAAGCTAAGAGTGGAGCAAAGATGGTAAGCATACCAAGTACTCCCAGGTAATCTTCTGCAGCCATAATTCAGAAAACTTTCTCACTGACTCTCATTAGACAAAAATTTGTTACACAATGTAGTGGTTTTACCCTGGTCAGGTCAACCTGCAGCCCTTGAGGGCAGGACTGTATAAAAATGAAACAGTGAACCACAGTTAAAACAATTCTTTTACATTTACTTGTGCTGATCAGGTAGAGAGACACACAGGAGACAATACACATTCATTATTATTATATACATATGTTTCACTTTTTGATTTGTTACCAAAAAAAATAAAAGAGTATTTCTGAGTTCTTATATTCAAAACCATATTAATTTGAAACCGCTGTCCCATCAATTTTCCGTCTAGTTAATTACAGGTTTAATTACACTTAATGAAGACTAACGTAGTATCTTCTGCAGTTTCAACAGCTTCATATTTTAACTTTGATGCAGTGCTGTCATTGAAAAGCTGAACTCTTCAAAACAGTGCAAGATGAATTGCAGCAGACAGTGAAATAATATTTTCCTACTTAATAAGGTCAGGCCCTGTAGTATTTTTGAGATAAATTCCATTTGCAACGTTGTGCAATAGTTTATCTGTGGCACAACTGTAATTAGTCTCTCTCAACCCTCACTGAAAGGACAAGGGAGATCACAAGTGCCTACCAGCCATATGTGACTTTGTGCACCTATCCTGAAGAGCTTTGTCTCCAAAAAAAGGAGTGTAGCTACTTCCACAAAGGTTTTTCAGGCCCATTGAACTAATAGGTTCTCTGTAAAACTGTTTTAATTTGAAAATATTCAAATCAACCTATACAGGAACATAGGAAATGCCATTTTGGCTCAGACCAGTCAGCTGAGTAGTGGAGTACACCATCTCTGACAAAGCCAAACCCAAACACTTCAGATGTGCTAAAAACCCCCATGCATAAAACTTTGGATAATCTGCTTATGGTATTTTTTCCCTAGTCCAAAGCATGAAGATTTATTTATCTTAAAAATATTCTGTCTGAAGTAATAGTGTCTATATTATTTTCTACATTTCTACTAAAAAAAAACCCCGTTCTATCAGATTCACATTTCTTTTACTAATTCTAAATGTGCTGCTTTTTCAACACCCTAATAATAATATTACAGTAAACTAAAATCTAATCTTTCACATTTTTTCAATGTCTTTTTGCACAGAAACATTACATACATCCATGTGATGATTGGAATGCATGATTTTCAGTCCAACCAAAGTTTTGGAATTTTAAGGTTTCTAAGAACAAAATTTGTTTTCTAAAGGTTCTGAGTTTTACTATTACTACCAACATAGTTTAAAATTATTTAATGGCAAAATAAACTGTAGGTCTAAGAAACTGTTTGAACTTGCTCCAAAGAATGATTTGGTTCTCTCATACCTAATTAATAAGTGGCTATAAAACATCATGGAAGAAAAACCTGTCAGAAGCTATTAAACACAGTGATATAAACACAATTTCTGCCTCAAAATGTCTTTAAAATGTAGACTACCAAAAGCCAGTTGTATGCCAAAACTTCACTTAGACTGCAAAGTCTATAAAAAAGGTGGCAGGCCTTTATCCTAATCCAGATTTTTCCGTATAATCTCTGTTTAAGGATTTTAACAATCAAGATGGACTAAAAAAAGACTTGTCAAGGTCTCTAATTACCTACCTTGCATGAATCTATAAAATCCTTTCCTAAGAGAAGAAGGGAGCTGGCATATGTCTACATGTAAAATTGAATCCTTTAAATGTGGTATTGCAGCAATGGCAATGTCTGCAAGAAACCTTACCTGCATTGATGATTCCATCACTGATACCACAGTTACAGCATCTTCCAAAGTCACAGTATCCCTAAACATCAACCGGGCATGAGCTATCAAAAATAAATGGGTGCAAGTGTTACTGAAGTCAAAAAACAATTTTTTTGGTTTTTTACTAGAAGGAACAAGATATTTCTTCAAATTTCTTCAGCCCTCAAACACTCATGGATGGGCATAACTTAAAGAGAAATACAATAATTTTGATTTCAATGTCAATTTCAACAGAAGCTGGAAGGATTAGCTTTTCTAGTGAACAATGGGGTGTAATTTTCAAACTGCCATTACAGTGACAGAATAAAGATGCTTAAAATTCTGCAGTTAAAAAATGTGAAGTGCTGGATATCACAACAAAGAGTGTGATATGAAACATCCTTATCTACAAAGGCACATGTCATCACCATAGAGTAAAAAATAAGGTCTAATTTTCATCTTAGGTCAGAAAAAATAATTATTCCTCTACCTGGTCTGTGTCAGAGATTCGGTATTATTTTAAATGCTTTTCTCTATAATAGCTTTATTTTTTTCTTCCTTGTCTTTCTTCAGTCAGCAAAATAAAAGTGATTTTTGTAAATAGATATAATGCAAATAATTTACCACATGAAGCCTTTTTCCTAATTGGCCATGGAAGCACACTCAGTTCTTATTCAATAATAGAAAGACAGGTTAGTTAATACTATCTAAATAATACTTTGAAAGAACAAAATCCTAGTGAAAGCCCCACTCTTATGAAATGACAAGGAGGGAAGAAACATTGAATGGGAAAATTTCATGTGAACCTTGAAAAGTTAGGAATGTCTTTCACTTAAATGCAGAATGTTTTTCCCTCAAAATAGGGAACAAAACATAAATATCTAAAGTAGGAGGCACCGCACTGCCATTTGTGCTTGCTATACAAAATACAGTACATTCTTTTAAATTCATCCTGAAAATGGTTAATATACCATTTTATAAAATAAAGCCATATTAAGACAGAGACATACTGCTTCCTGGGGTTTTTTTTCTCATAAATGAAATATGATGTGAACTCAGAGTTGGAAATTTTTAAGTTGTATGGCAAAATATGGGCTTGATTACTAATACTTCAGGAAACAAAAAATATGTTATCTTTTATGGGATATTAATTTTAGGATTATTAATACTTAAGAAAAAAATATGCTTATTTTGTTGTATTAATTTCAGAGTAGAAGCAAATAGTTAACTCAAATGGAGCCAAGTAAATCCTGAGATTGCCTTTCTAAAGACACATAACTTCTGAGATTTTTCTCTTGAATGTGACTTCTTCCAGAGGTTTTAATATTTATTACATACGTGAGAATATCAAAATTAAAACTAGTGTTGATAGTCTAAATGTAACACTCTTTCTCACACTCAAAATCTCCAACCCTGAGGCTCTTTAGATGAGAATGATAAAACAATACAAGAATCACCTATCCCTACCTCCACAGAAAAACTGCTACTCTGCTTGCTGGCTATAATTATAGTGTGCTATTCATTTCATAAAGGTTAATTGTTAGCCTAAAAATAAAAATGGCAGGGCCTTACCTTCTGCAAGGCGTATCAGACTCTCCAATAGGCGGATGGTGGTGCGGGCAGCATTCCTGCAGTCACTCTGACGCTGCATTTGATAGTAGCGAACAAGGATCAGGTTGCTCTCATCAGACAGTTTTGGCTGTATGCTTTTTATAAGGCAGAAGTAGGTCTTCATCCTTTCCATGCTCCAGAGCTTTTCTGATTTGCTTGGGCAGCCTGTGTTACAACACCCTTGTCAGTAATTTTATAACAACAGACATCAGGCTTCTTTCTAAGAACTCCTGTTAAATAGACAGGTGACTACGAAAGACACATTACTGTACTATTGGGGCATGCTGGCTGTCTCTACACTAGTCCTCAAGGACTCGGTCAAATTCCAGTGCAGAATTTTACACAGCATCCGATCCCTCCCATATCAAAATCCACAGTAAAGCCTCCAGTAATTTCTACAGAACTGCTGTCAGCCTCACTGCCCACCAGATGGTACAGGCAGTGCCAAGTGCTTTGGAACTCCTTAAAATGGACAATGCTACATGAGTGCATGCACCTCCTCTGGCTGTTTTACCCACTCTGTTGGAGCCAAGAGCTACCTGCCATATTCTGAACAGTTTTTGCAGGGAAATATTTTAGAAAGGCACAGAAGCTAGCTGAAGAAGCTTCCTCTAACCCACTTCTTCTGTAAAGGGGGTCAAAGCCATGTTCCTTGACGTGGATGCATAAGGGGCTGGTCGAAATCAAATCACACCGCCTTCCCTCATTCCAGAGCACAAGGCTCCACATGGGGAATGCTATTGCTCATTCTCTGAGCCCTGCAGCATATCCATCTCTGATTTGTTCTGCCTGAATTAAGTTTCCAATTAACAGCAAGTACAATTGCAAGGCATATAGGATCTGCAGATCAAACACCATGAAGGTGTGAGATGGAAATAATCCACTTACTGAGCAGCCTGGGCTGAAATCTCTTATAAATGATCCCAGGTAAAAGTAGAGTGTTCTCAGCTCACCCCTCTTCATTAATTACTGATCTCTGTCTTACTCCTACACAAAGAACAACCATATAGCAGGAAAATGTAAACCATGACAAAAATGTAAACATACTAGTTTGAAAGATTGAAGAATAACAAACTAAAAAATGGAGGAAAATAAAAAAAACCGCAAAACACAGAAAAAAACCCAAACAAACAAGCAACAAAACCAGAAACGAGCCAACCAACCAACCAGACCCACCAAAACACCAAAACCAACCAACGAAAAAAAAAAACACAACAAAAAACCCAAAAAAACACAACCCCAAAACCCCAACCCAACAAAACACCTTATGATTTAAAAAGACTACTCTCACCTTTATTTTGCAAGATGAAGGATGAAATTATGTTGTCCCATTCCTCATTCTTTGTATCCAACAATACTAAGACCAGGTCAAATCTGCTCAACAGGGGACTGCCAAGAGCTATGTTGACAGAGACAGACTCATTGGGGTCATAATGGCCTTTAGGGTTTGTTGCTGCCAGGATAGTTGTCCTCGTGCTAAGCTTGCACACCAAGCTAGAAAAAGGTATGTCAAACATTATGGTTGAATTAAATTGGGTAGGGAAAAGGATTCCAAAGTGTTTAAAAACTTTACTGGTTTTATGCTATAAAGAGCACATCTTATCTTGAAAGACCATAAACTATTGTATTAATATTTATTATATGTACAGCATTTTTCAGTCAGAGAATAGCACCTAGACAGATAGTGATCTGAATACCAAAAGTCACCAACCAATATTGCCACAAATAATCTCTATATGCAGCTAGATCCTTAAATAGCGAAAACCAACACTACTTTTCAGAAATAAATATTACATTGTGGGTTTGTACAATATACAAATACTTTAGAATGCCAGAAAGCAACAATTTAGCTTAATTCACCTTTTAAAAGAGCAAAATAAAACATGACATAAATGTATGTTTTATTCTTGGATATAAACATCAATATGAATCCAAGTTAACAGTGATGGCAGCCATATCAACTGGAACAGCCATTTTCTTCTCTTAACCATGATGTCCTAGCATGTGCTTGTAGATGTGGGGAGAGATTATTTTTACTCTAGTAGTCCAAATGCTCTCCTTTTGGGTAAGGCAGCAGCAGAAGCATTCTAACTTTGGTTTGTCACTGAGCTATTTCTAGTCAGCTCCTGAGTAACTGCTGCCTCATGTCCAAAGATCTTCTGTAATTGAGAGGAAGGACCACAGATCTTCCACTAGCTTATACCCAACAGGAAAAAAACTTATTCTCCCATGCAACAAAATAAGACCTAAATCAACAATGTGCTTAACCTATGTGTGCTAAGTTTCTACTCAAAAGTGAGCAACTGGGCATATACGTGCAAGTTAGCAAACTGTGTTTGGGTCTATCAAATCCAAACAACTGCAACAAGGAACTCAGCTAAAATATGTCCCTGTCTTGCTAAGGAGACAGAACTACGGATTCCAAGTATTTGTGCCTAGCTGACAAAGGCTGGTAATTACCCAGGTGAGAGCAACAGGATCCTGAGATTAGCTCAGTTGGTAACAGCATGTTGCTAAAAACAGCAAAGTTGTGGGTTTGACCCCTATACAGGCCAGTCACTTAAGAATTAGATTTGACCATTCTTGTGGGTTCCTTTCAACTCAGAATATTCTGTGACTATTTGTCTGCTGTCTGACAAAGAGGATGGAGATGCTCAGAATAAGAGAAGGACATGGTCAGTTAGAGGAGCCAAGATGTGACTGGAGCAAGAGCTGAGTGGAAGGTGACAAGAAGGAATGTGGAAAGGGTGATGACTTTTGAGAAGCAGAGATTTCAGAAATACCAGCCAGGAAATAA
Organism: Brachypodius melanocephalos; assembly: GCA_013398615.1. Lineage (NCBI taxonomy): Eukaryota > Metazoa > Chordata > Aves > Passeriformes > Pycnonotidae > Brachypodius > Brachypodius melanocephalos. The sequence goes on along the minus strand of VZSR01003807.1, from coordinate 23,696,613 downwards.
TTTGGGCCTGAATAAGAGCTGCATATGACTGACAAATTGAAATATGAGCTCAAAGATCCAACTGGTGGGTGGTGGTAGTGGGGGGATAGCAGATTTGAACACACACTACTTTGAAAAAAGAAAGGGAGGAACTTAAAGTAAGCAGGAGTTTATATTTATACCACACCCAACATATAAAATTCAGCAGCCTGAAAATCTCTTGGAAAACACAGCAGCCTGGAAATCTCTTGATGTGCTTTGGTTACCGAGCAATATTACTGGATTTTACAGGACAAGAGGACATAGCCTCAAGCTGTGCCAGGAGAGGTTCAGGTTGGACATCAGAAAGAATTTCTTCACTGAAGGGGTGGTCAGGCACTGGAACAGGCTGCCTAGGGAGGTGGTGGAGTCACCATCCCTGAAGGTGTTCAAGAATTGACTGGATATGGAACGTATTGCCGTGGTCTAGTTGACAAGGTGGTGATCAGTCATAGGCTGAACTTGATGATCCTTGATGTCTTTTCCAAACTTAATGATGCTGTGATTTTGTGGATTTGAAAAATTGAAGCCCCACTTTCTGAGTTGCAACAAAAAAAGTCACAAAGCTCCTCATTTTACATAGGGTTATAATGACCACTTGCAGCAAAGGACAAGTAAAAGGATGCCAAGTCTTTGTACAAAAGTGCCCTGGCCTATAACAGTAGATTGAAAATCCAGCAGTGAAGATGGTATGTATTTATCCTGATTGCTTGCAGCCACTGGTCCAGTGCACTGTCCTTTGAAATGCTGATTCATCCAATGTAGGAACACTGCTGAGAACAAAACTTCATTGTGTACAATGAAGAAAAGAGATATTTTATCAGCATCCCTCCAATACGTAAGTACAAGAGAAAAATGTCATGCAGTTTTCTCACACATGCTAACATGCCACTTACCCTGCCTTTGCAACACTGATGGTTTGTTGCTCCATTGCCTCGTGGATACTGGTTCTGTCATGTTCTTTGATACTATTGAACTCGTCAATACAACAAAGGCCTCCATCCGCAAGCACCAGTGCTCCAGCTTCCAAATTCCACTCCCCAAATTCCTTCACAGCAGTCACTGTCAAACCTGACGAATCAAATACTTCAGTTAGTCTCTTCCTTAAAATGCAGGAATGAACTTGAGTGAAAGACAGGGACCCAGCACACGGACAGAGGATAAATCAGCAGGGAAGCTCCATCACGTACTTCTACCATGTAACTTAACTCACTTTAGAGCTACCAGCAAGCAATCCCACTAGTATTGAGGTAGGTTAGCCTGGAACTGTGGAGCGGATTCTGTTAAGCTTCCCATGTTTGGATTGTGACTTGCTTTAGGACTTTGTTAAATGAACAAAAGGGATTAAGGTACAAAGACTAGATCTGGCAAATCATACTGAAAATTGGGTCAAAGGCAAAGATTGCAAAGTTATGGAATGGACCCATTCTCCTCATCAGCTACTAGAGTGGACAGAAATTTTGGAGCCACAAAGAAAAGTTTGAACAAAAAAAAATTGATTGTCATTTAACTCATGGCTCCAGAAAGTGGAGTCAAATTCTTCCCTTAAACTAATGAAATTAAACTTATGAGGTTTTAGTTTCCTCTAAGCATTAAGCAAAAATGAAAATCCAAAGATGACCAAGGAATAAATGGGGGAAGAAATTAAAAAAAAAAAAACAAAAAAAAAACAAAACAAAAAAAAAACAAAAAAGTTTTCCAGTAAATCTACACATGATACAACACTGGGAGGATGGCAAGTCAAAACCCCTGCAACTGTGGAAATGGCCACTCATTAACAAGTATGTGCAGCTCCCTCCAATCCTTCTATTCTCTATTTCTCAGCTTCTTCTCTATCTTTAGCCCTTCTTTTTCACTCTAGTGTTCAGCTCAAAATATCCTACTAGTTGACAAGCTGCAACCAGCCTAAAAGCTCTTGGAATTTTATGGCAAAACCTGCACAAGAATCCCCCTGCCTCACCATTTGGTTCAAGGCTGCAAAGATCATCTCATCATTGTGCAGCCCACCACAGTACCTATTTGTTTGCAAATGACCAGCAGAAAGTTACTGGAATTAAATTCTTCCTGACAACATAATATGTACTTCAACTTGCAGTAAGGGATCTGCTCCACCATGTCCAATCTTTCTTGGTTTTCCTGGACTGTGTGCTGAACAACAGTGGGCAGTCAATCATACACAGAATTATAGAAGTACAGAGTGCTAGGCAGTACTAGAGCCTGGCTGCGCATTTATTTCTGAGTTTTCTGTGGTGGGGGTACACAACTCGAACCTTCAGAGCCATGGGCACTTTCTGCTCTCCCCCTGAGCCATGACTGGCACGGCAGGGCCGTGTCACTCTGCTCTGCACTGTCCCCTGTCATTAAGAAAAGTCATTAAGAAAAACACAGAGGAAAGAGATTTACGCATCAACATGAAGAAAATTGTAATAGTGATTTTATGCCCTGGAAAGCTGCAGAAAGTGTTTCAGTAGTTTGTTACTACCCCAACCTCTGTGCGTGTGTCCCACACACGCACTCCTGTGCGTGGCAGCCATGACATGGCCGCGCCTCAGACTCCTGCTGCCACACAAGATGGCTTCCCCTGCTGCACACAGGGCCTTCTCACCGGCAACGCTGCTGCACAGGAAAAATGTCCTGGCTTGTAGCTCTTCAGGGTACACAAGCCTTCCACAAACAGTGGAAGGGGATGGCTTCCTGACAGCACAGCCCTGTGACAGGCACACTCGGCTCCCTGCACAGCCCCTAGTGGGTGGCCTCTCCCGCAGCAGCACTCGGGACCATGCAGATAGCCCGTCTCACCCGAGGCACCCAGCATCTCACCAGCAAATCCCACTTTGCTCAGAGGGGCTTCCCAGCCAGCAAGATGCTGTATCCCAGTACAGATATCCCTTGCCATCAGCCAAGAGGTCACTGCCATGGGTTGCAGGCTTGGGCTTATGAGTCTGGCACCACTGCCCAGCCCCACTGCCCTGAGCCGGGGCACCCAGGACCCCACCAGCACCTAGCACAAACACAGAAACAGGGGGAAAAAACCCCACCAAACAAACCATAACAAAAACCCAAAGAGCTGAAATGGCCCCAAACTGAAAATGCTCCTTTGCACATGGTGGAACCCCAAGGCAAGATGGTTTAGCCTGTAAGCGAACCACTGCTTTCATTGTTCTTAGGGGATGCTGAAAGCTTAATGCACCTTCCTGCCTGACTAGACAAGTTTTGTGCATTCAGACAGCAAAAGTGCTTGTTCTGGGAGGTGTTGGGAACAATTTCATCATGAGTGCTGAACTGAGAGTAGTTTTTCATTGTTCCCAAGCAGCCAGCATTGCAGTTGCTGTTTATACAATACTGCACAATCTTAGCATATTAAAAAAATACCCACCTAGGATTCTTTTAAACACTTCTGAATCTTCCCTTTTATAAATAAGGTTAAATAAAACTTTAAAATGAGCTCTAGTTGCAAGCAGCTTTTCATCTTGTTGAGATACAGTGCTTCTTTAACTTTTTGCCTGAAGTGAATGGACAAAAGATTATATTTTGTCCCTGTTCTACCCATGGTTCTAATTTACCTATGATATTTTGCCCTACTATTCTTCCAGCCTCAGTTTTCAGCTTAGGGCCCTTTCCAAGCAGGATGTGGTCTTACATTGTTTACAACTTGCAGCGGATGAACATTTTGAAAGGAAATTAATTTCTTCTTCAGCTCATATGATTCACAACTTTAAATATCATACATTGACAAAAGAAGCATCTTCTACATATGAATCTAAACCTTATCAATTTTAATAAAAGTTATTGCAGTAGGCAGAATAATCACAGTCCCATAAGCTATATGCCAGTAATTGAAACAAAGTCACATCCTAGGATTTTTTTTCTTTTAAATAAAATCATTGCAAAGCAACAGCTTTCAAACTAACGTACAGAGTCCCTCTTGGCCATGAATGGAGATCTGACAAGTTGCATGATAAGATCTTTCCTTCTGATTTTCCCCTTGTCTGGATTTAAATATTTTTAATGCATATAGGGGAAAAAAAGAAAAAAGAAGGAAAAAAAAAAAGACTATTGATAAGCTCTCGGTCCTTTTCCTAGAAATCAGAGAAGCAGATGTTCCGCGGCTCCCTCAAGCTCGCCTGGATCATCTCCCGCGCTGGCCCCGCCCCTGCCCCCGCCCCCTGCTCGGCCCCGCCCCCTGCTCGGCCCCGCCCCCCGGCGCGTTGGCCGTTGCCGGCGGCCGTTGCCGGCGCGCGCCGGGCGGGGGCGCTGCGGCGGAGGCGGCGCGGGGCGGGCGCGCGCGGAGGCCGCTCTGGCCGGCACTCGGTGCCCGCCGTGCTCGCGGAGGGAGGGCCCTCGCCCGGCGAGTGGCCAATCCGGGCGGGCGCTGGCGGCGAGCAGGGGCAGAATGGGCTGTAGTTGAGCGAAATAGGGAAAGCGGCGAACAGTGTGGAGCGTTCCCGGTGTAAATAAAAGGGGGGGGCGAAAAAAAAAAAAAAAAAAAAAGTTTGTGGAAGTCGCCGCCCTGCAGCCTCGCTCGGGCAGCGGCGCGGGGGCTTGTGCGGTGCGGGAGCCCGGCACGGAGGACTTTAGTGCGCGGCGTTAACACGCTCTGCCTATTGTTTGTATTTTTTTCCAAAATATGGCAAAGGTTCAGGTGAACAATGTAGTGGTGTTGGATAATCCTTCTCCTTTCTACAATCCTTTCCAGTTCGAAATCACATTCGAGTGCATAGAGGACCTGTCTGAAGGTGAGTAGAATTTTTCCCCCGATACGGATTTTGCAACCCCGGGCTCTGAGCTCGGGGCATTTAAGGCTTAAACTTTGCACAGGCCTGCACCTACAATTTAACAGTCTTTCGACCTCGGCCGCGTCGCCGTGCCGAGCCGAGGGGATGTGCCTGCCGGGCGAGGGGATGTGCCGCTCCCGCCGAGCCCGGCGCCGGGGAAAGTTGGCGGCGGCCGCCCGCTCTGGGCGCCGAGCCGGGCCCGCCGCCTCTCCCCGCCATCGGCGAGCGGCGAGCTGCCGCAAGTTGCGAGGAACTTGTTAGAGTGGAGGTAGCCATGTTGCCAGCTTTGTGTGTGCGTGGGGGGAGCGAGCGGGAGAGAGGAGGGCTGCACCGGGCTCGGCGGCCGCGCATCCCCGCGGGCACACGGGATGCTGCGCGCTTAGCCCCGGCGCTACTCGGAGCGCGGAAAATGCTCCGCGGGGATGCGTTTTGCTGGCCTCGTGCTCCGTTTTAATACTAAAAAAAAAAAAAAAAAAAAAAAAAAAAATTTAAAACAACAACAAAAAAATCACGGTAGGAGGCAAGGGCGGGCTGGCCCCGCATGCCAGCTGCAGGCACTCGAGGTAGGTGAGCGGGGTCGGGGGGGCACGGCTCGGAGGAGAGCACTGGCTGCAGGAGCCCCGCCGCGGGGGAGGGGGCCGCCCGCCTGCCACTATTTTTGGAAGTCACTCAGAAGTTACCAGCAGCCGCCAGCGGGTGGGGGGGCGGCCCCGGCCTTGCCGCCCCACGGGGACCCCCGTCCTGAGCCGGGGCCACCGCCGAGCTCCCGCCGTGCTCCCGCCTTCCCCCCTAGTCGGGCGGGCCGCGAGCCGCCCTCGCCCCGGCTGCGCTCCGCAGCGCCGCCCGCCGGCCGGCCGCGGGATGCGCCCCGAGAGGCCGCGCGTCGCCCCGCGGGCGGGAGTTTCGAACGGCTCGGAGCGAAGGAGGGAATGCGGGGCTCTCCTGCCCGCCAGGGGAGCCGCTGCTGCCCCGGGAGCAGGAGGAGGCTGCCCGGCTGGGCTGCCTGTGTGTGGGAGAGGACACTGTCCGGTCGGCAGTGTCCGGAGCCCAGCACCGCCAGAGAGCCCCACGGGCGGAGGCGCGAGGGCAGGGCTGAGGAGAAGGGGAGTTAGGTGCTGTCCTGGCTAAGGTGCCCTGGCAGGCTCGCTATCGCTGCGGTTTGAGTCGCCTCACCCCGCCTGCCTCTGCAGCAGCGCGTACTCGTGCGTGCCGGCGGGAATGGTGACAGCGCGGGGAGGGAGGGAGGGACGGCTGCCGTGGCGGGAACTTCAGAGGAAGTCTCGCCTGAGCCAGGGTTTCCTCTAGGCCTCTGCCGCCTGTCTCCTGCCTTCTTGCAACTGACAGACGCAGTAGCTGGAGCTGTGCTCCATTCCTGTCGCCACGTTGCTGGCTGGATCTCTCCGGTCAGCCTGGCCCCATCCGAGGTGCAGCATCGGACCCCCTCGGTGGCAACTGCTATATCAGGTGGCAGTGCCCGTCACAGGGGCTCCGTGCAAGATGTTAGGCTTTTTCTTCCGGTTGTGCACAGCTGTATGTGATATGCTCCTTACACTCAATATTTCCCCCACCAACATGCAAGTTAGACTATAGGATAAATGAGGGATAAGCGCTGCTATCATTCAAATTTAAAAATAAAATTAAACACAGCCATTGTATACTTGATGAGAAGTCATTGCCTTAGCTTTCCTATGCTAATACATCTGTTTACTGTGCTGTTTGCAGCCCGTCCTCTGCAACACTGATCCTAAAATTAAATCCATGAACTCCAGCCCTTTCTTTCTTAGTTGTTGTTCTGTATCAACATATTTAAATAATATTTAAATTTTATTTTTAAAAAGTCTAGTTTTAGAACTAAGTCCTATGAGTTGTTTAGAATAAGTTTTTTACTGTTTTCCTAGAATAATGGCACAGGATGGTGTGATAGTCTTAAACAGTTTAGCCTAAAAATCCTCACTTGTAAGTCGTAATTTGTACTCAGATGCAGACAAAAAGTTCCTTAATTATTGTGGATGAGTACCTGCAATACTAGCAACAGCTAGTACTTCATGCTTAAAAGGTAAATAAACCTGGGAAACTGTGCTGTATTGTACAGAGGAGTAAAATCCCTTCCCAAGCCCTGTTTATTATGATAGTTAATCCCACAAAACCTGCACTGGTGGTAAACAAAGTAAGCAAGAAAAATTCACTAATGAGAAAAGAGAGTTGCAGTCTTAAAGCAATCAAGTTCTGTACAAGTGCTAATTTTTTTTTTCTATGCTTAAATTCCATTCCTGCATCCAGAAACCGTGAGGCAGACCTTTGGATTTTGCCGAGTGTACTAATAAGTTAATGTAATAGCTTACAGGTTTGTGCTTTTGTGAAGGTAATAAGGGCATTGTTCACAAGGGGAAAAAAACCCAGAAATATACCATGTAAGTTTTTAAGGTACAGTTCTGAAACAACAGCTTAAGTAAGAAAAGAAGTGTTAGTTATAGTTTTTTGTAATGATGGTCTTTTTCTTTCCCTCTTGTTTTAAAAACCCCAAAATCTATCTTGCAAGATTAGTTTCATATGTGCGAATACTGTTTTTGAATCAAAAAGGGAAGGTGAAAAGCTGACCCAGGAAGAGCTAATTTGGGCTAATTTGCAGTTTCAACTTTAAAACATCTGTGGGGGAGAGGCTGAGTTAGAAAAAAACTGAGTTGTAATAAATGTTGGGGGTTAGTGCATGGCTTTAAAAAAGCAAAATGCTGCATTGATTTTTCTTTCCCCCCTGTAATTCCCTTTCAGGGTGTAGATAAGATCCAAGCATCACTGTCTTTAAGAATAAAGTCTAGTCTTGCTGTCACAATTTTATGTACTTCCCAGGTAACACAAGTGACACATGAAGAAATGGGGGCATATGGTTAGTGTGCCTGGAGCTAACCCAGTGAGTTTCTCACCCAATTAACTACTTTCCATGATCTGTGTAATTTAAGCTGTGAGGTGTGTATGTGGAAAATGTCAGTTTTGGTTTTGGGAGGTTAGTTAGTATTCAAGGATGTGATGATTTATAGGCATCTTCCCTGTGCTGCAGCCATTCTGCCAGACTTTAGGAAGATGCTCAACACAGGTCTCAGTTAGTAAAAGGGCCTTGTTCTCTGTATAAAATTTGAAAATTAACTTCACTGTGACAATAGGACTCTTGTGGTACAACTGACTAGAAAGTGGGATGATCTGGTTCATGAGGACAGGGTCAGGCATCAGTAAATTTCTGATGAAGACATGTCCTTGTTATTTTAGGCTTGTTGCCAGAAAAGTAATTCTAGGTTATGCAAAACTGTAGATGGGCAAGAGTGGAAGATCCCTAACTGTAATGATAAATAATGATTGTTTTTATTTTTTTTTTTCATGTAGATTTGGAATGGAAAATAATTTATGTGGGTTCAGCTGAAAGTGAAGAGTATGATCAGGTGTTAGACTCTGTTTTAGTTGGACCTGTTCCTGCAGGCAGACACATGTTTGTATTTCAGGTAAGTTTGATTTGACCATTTCTGAAAGAGTTATGCTAATTTGTTTGGGGATAACTCTATGAAACCAATAGGTACTTGAAAAATAATAGTAAAAAAAATTTCAGTGAGCTCCTCAGGTGTGATATACCTTCCTTTAAAGTCTGTTGTTGAGCTTGTACTTCTTGCCCCTGATATTTCTTGGTTATATTTTTTATTTGTGGTATCAATAACAACTGTTAAAGGCACAGTTCCCATAGCTACTGATAATTTTAACCTGTCTGGTTCATAATCAGCGGTGCCAGTTGCCTGGCTTGCACCAGTGGCAGTTTCAGGCAATCAAGAGCAAGAGGTTAATGTAAACAACATCTTCTACAGAATCAGGCCAACAAACTAATTGTAAAACTCAGCCAGAACAATCAAGAAGTTTGTTTCTGTTTGGCAGAACACATGTTCAACTGTGATGTTTGGCTAAGCATGCTAAATCATAACAAAATACAGTGATTTCTAAAATAAAGATAGAAAATCAGTGGTAAATGGGAGGTATTCAGGACACAAGTGTGTAGATCAAGGCTGCACAAAAAAGTGTAGAGCATGTGATAGTCCTATAAAATACTGCTGTTAAAGCCAAAAGTTAATAAGAAATAACGAAGGAAAAGAAAACACAGAAAGAGCAACACTAAGATGGGTACTGGCCTAGTCTTTTCTCTATTTTAACTCGATGAGATCCATGGGGAAAAACCTGAAGTGGGTTTGCCTGAATTCTTACAGAAGCTTTCTTTTGTTTGGGGTAACTTCTTTTGTGGTGGTGAGGTTTTCTTGTTCATTTTTAATTAAAAGCTGTAATTTTTTTTTAAAACAAACATATTTTTCTCTATGAAATACTGGAATTTTTCTTGTAAACTGAGAGTAAAATCCATTGGATGAAAAATCAGATAGAAACTGAGTATATCTTATTTTATAAGAACCCTGCTATTTTCCCAATTACTATAAATTTACTTAATTCACTTAACTAATGGCAAATACATGCTGAAGTATGAGCATTAAAAACCCCCGAAGTGCTGATGAATACACTCTTATTTCTCATGGTTACTGTAACTGGTTTAAAATAATATCAACATTTGTGAGGCATCCTGATTAATCCTGTAAGTTCCAGGAAAGGTAGCTTATTTAGAATTTTGGGTGTGTTTATTTATTCTGGGCTTTGTTTTGGCTTTTTCCTTAAAGGACAGGTTTAAGGAATAGGAGTAGACTGGAGGTTGCACCATTTATCAACCACACACATGCAAATCAGCGTTGAAACATTTCTGTTTGGTTTTGGAGCCAGGCCTAATTTTTCCACACTACAAATAAAGCAGATGTGTAACAAATGCATCATTTATTAACAGTTTTTCCATTATCAAGCCATTATAGCTTACGGCATTAATTGGTCAGAAATAGGTGATCCTCTATTGCTCTCAAAGGGGCTACCTTGTGTTTGTATGTGGGAAAATCAGGTGGCATTTACATTTCTAATTTAAAAGATGCATTGTTCTCACTCAAAGGTCTGAAGATTCCTTGTTGATGGTGATGGGAAGGAGCAAGAAGCAGGTGCCTAAAAAAGGCATGTTCTGGCTGTATGATTGGGCAGGTCTCAAATTAAATTTACTGATCTTGCAGTTTCTGTAGAATGGATTCAGCAATTGTATCCTGGTTATAAATGACACAACAGCTAAATTAGGAGGAGATGTGTAGAGATTTTGCTTAGATTGGAGTAGGTCCTGTAAGAGATTTCTTCTGTTAAAATTTCCTTTTTATTTGTTATGGAAATATGATTGGGTCTGAGTATATTAGGCTTCAAAGGCTCTGGATTTCAGGTGAGGGTAGGATTCAGCTCGTGTACACAGGAGACCACCAAAACCCGAAGTGCTGCAAGAAGCCTTTGCTGGTGGCTGAAGAAATTCTTTTCACCAAGCTGAAGCAGCCTGGGATACAGAGAAAACAAGCAAGGGAAGGCAAGAATGGGGCAAAGCACAGAACTGCAGGAGGCATGTGATACAAAGAAAAGAGATTGTGTTTGTGGGGAATAGCATAGGGAAAGGACCTTTGCAGAGGAGTATAAAATTTTCAGATAATTTGTCGTAGGTTTTTCTAGATAGGAAAATGGCTGAAATAGCAACTAAAATGGAGTACTACACAGATAGATTACTAAGGATGGTAAAAATACTTTAAATGAAAAAAAGATATGGATCAGGTTGGGAATTTAGCCTTACAGAAAGATGGACTATTATTGTGCTTTTCAGACTTAAAAAAAGCAGCATTTTGTTTTAAAACCCCAAAACATTACCTTTAAAAAGGTTTGAACAGTGGAGGCCCACAGCTTGGCCTGTTTGTTTCTAAATGCCAAAATATATGTAGTGCAACCTGATTCCTTCTCAATTCTCTTGGGAATTTGTAATAAAATTTCTTTTTGAGCATATAGGCACATAAATAATTTACTGTTCTTAAGTGAGCATATAACCTTTGCTACCTCCTTTGCAGTAACAGCTATGTGAATAAATACCATGTGGAAAAGCAAGATAATCCAAGGCAACATACACATGGGCTGATAGCATAAAATTTTTAAGTAATTTATAACATAAAAGTGGCATATTAAGATAGTGATTTTTATGCAAAACTTAATCTACTGCCTCTGCCCCCCAAAATATATGTTTGCAGATAATTGCTTACTTTTCATTTGCCAAGCTCTTTTTTTTTCTCCACCTGCATATGATCTTTGGTTCCTGAGTAATTAAGAGGTTTGACAAAAACAGGAAGTTGAAAATGTGAGAAGATGGTTTTAAAGTCTGCAGTGTTGTCTTTATGCAGCAAAACAATGCTTGAGAGATAAGTAGGATTAGAACAGAGTATTTCCTTGGGTTCAAAACTGTGTCATAAGATATTACAAGACAGAAAATGACAGTGGGAACCTGGAAAACTAAGAACCTATATTAGAATGTGAGTTGCATTTAATGGGGAGTTAAATGGAACACAGTCATTCTGTCGCCTCTTACTGTGGAATTTAAAGTGAGTAGATAATTCTGGGCACTGTTAGAACAAGACTACTGAACTAAAGTAATGATTTAATCTGTATTGGTAGTTCTTGTGATTTCCTCAAACTTCTGCATTTTTTCTGTTCTCTGGCCATCTTTTCCATTTCCCTGTGCTAGTTGTAAAGCCATTCAGTAGTTTTCTATTTCCTTCAGGGGTGGAGGAAGATGAGTTCTACCTGATTCCCTGGTTTCTTCTCCTCCCTCTGGTGTATTTCTGCCTGAGAGGTCTGACTCATCTAATTCTTCTGCAAAGTGCCTACAACTTCTCACAAAAAGCTAGACTGGTTTGAAGGCTTAGAACTGAAGTGCCAAAGAGTAGAAGTCAATGCTGCATGAGCAGCAGCTCCCAAATTTCACCATGCTGGAGCATATGAATACTACAGAAAAGTAGAGATGAGAGGGACAACAGGAATTAATTCCATTCATCCTCTGTCATTAGGCAAGGTTTGTTACACCCAAACCATCTGAACACATTACTAATACCAGTGTGTTCTTAAAACATGGGTGTGTTCATTGTTGACTTCAGATCTTCATGTGGAATTGTAAATATGAAGCTGTTTTACTATGCCTGGATTGCTGTTACTTTAAATCCTGCAGCAGAATCAGGCATCATGTTTTATCAATAGATGTGGTAGTTAGGAGGCATTTTAAGGGACTGATGTGAGCCACATTTTACGAGGCAAATTTTGCTGATGAGTAAGATCCAGAGCCAGTAAGTAAGGACATTGAGGAAGATTGTATCAGTTGCTTATTAATTAGGTTTGCATACTGACTGAAAGTGTTCAGGTGTCTTGGAGAGATGATGCATTTAACTGCATAAACTTTAACAAACATAGGTATTAGGAATTAAGCCAGAGAAAGTACTTCATTCCTTCCCTAGAAATCTGTGAAACAGCTCAAAACTTACCATAGCCCATCCCTTTTCTTGCTGAAATATAATTTGCAGTCTGTAGTTTTAAGGATTTAGGCTTGTTAGGAGCACACATACAGACCAATTCAACCTTGAGGGTACATGAGAAAATAATCTTACTCTACTGAATTACCAAGATGGGCTAGAGAATTGTGGCACTGTAGGATGGAATGATGTTGGTACCCCTGTCTGAACAATGGTTTGGCTGATCATGTATTTAAAAAGAGTTTTGGATCAAACTTGGCCAGTCGCCCGTGAGAAATGTCAGCAATTAATTTTACTGTATTCCAATTCTGTCATTAGAGTATGGTGTTCTAAATCTAGGGTTGATGTTGTGAAAGCAGTATATTTTCTGGCTAACTTGAACAATTTAAAATACAGTCGCTACCTAGCTGCTGAAACACACTACTTGAGATTCCCCTGCTAGGTAGGCATGTGATATCAATTTTAATTTATCTTTCCCTTTCACATTTAGGCTGATGCACCTAACCCAGGGCTTATTCCAGATGCAGATGCAGTAGGTGTTACAGTTGTGCTAATTACATGCACTTACCGAGGTCAAGAATTTATTAGAGTCGGCTACTATGTAAACAATGAATACACTGAAACAGAACTGAGAGAGAATCCACCAGTAAAACCAGATTTTTCTAAGGTAAGGCATGTTTTGTTTTAGTCATGTATCAGAGGTATGCTTATAGAAAGAGGTTTTTAAGAAACAAACCCCAAGTGATTGCATGAAGTGTGTGGAATGAGGCATCAAATAATGGAAAATACTTGGGAGGACAAACTACAAGTGCCATGAAGTTGTCATAAATTTAGGTACTACTGAGAAACCATAAAAAATTTCTACTATCTTGAAGATTTAGCTGTACTTTCACACTGACTGTGAAATAAACCACTGGATTTATTTCCACCTGCACCGCTGTTTACAAAGTGGCTCTGTTCTTCAGAAAACAAAATAATGTTTTTTTAGGCCCATCAACCTGGAACTAAGTTGTAGATTCTCATTTACTACAGTTGTTACTCAGCTGTTCTAGTGTCAGAGTTACAGTTTCTGCAAAACTTAAACTTTTTTGAGGAACAAATTAGGTGTAAAATGAGAGAACATGGGTAGCCTGGTAGGATGATTATCTGATAACTGTCTAATTTGACAAAGGAAGTATACAGATAAAGCTATAAAAACATATATCCTTCATGGCAACAATTAAACCAGGACTCAAATTAAAAGATGATGTGAAATAGTATGTTTTCCTATGCTTAACTTGATTTTCAGTGTTCAGATAAGAAGTATGTCCTGAAAATTACAGTAAAGTTTGAGTTAAATTCTTAAACTTTGTGTATGTTCCTTTTTTCTTTATTTCTTTCATTTAAAACATAACTTACTTGTTTTGCTGGTTGTCAATGCCAAAATGTTGACTCTCTTTAAGCTTTAATGGTGACTCCTTTCTTGATTTTAGAATGCCTAGAACTACTTGTCTTAATTCTCTGTTTATATAAAAAACTAGCTTTGCTGCTATGGAAAAGAACAGCAAAAGCTATCATATATTTGTATAGAGTCCATAACCTGACTTGGGGACGCAATGGAAGCGCACAAGTAGAATGTAGAAGTGACTGATTATTTATTGGGTAATAAGCTCTACTAGGTCCTAAAATAGAAATGGCCTTTTTAGTTTGCATAAGGGGTCAGGAAATACTTTGAGAGTATACTTTCTTGGAGAACAAAATCGACAAAGCAAAGCTTTCCTGTGATCAGTCTTAAATATCATAGTGAGTGTCCAGTGGTGGTAAGCTGCCATCCTCCAATAACTATAGGTAATCTTTCACCCCTTTTCAGAACAAAGAGAAGATCAGTTTGGGGTTTTTTGCTGCATACATAAACGAATGCAACATGTTTTCAAAGAAAAATGAAGGCCAGCCATGAGAATAAGATAGATGACTAATCATGTCCACTGCCACAGTGTTAGTATCTTCCAAATATAAATGTTTTAATTTTAAAACTTCAGTAAATAAATCCTTTTAGTGAAATCAGTCTAAAGTTTGGTAGTTGAAGGATAAGGTTGTACTTGTAAATGAAGATGAGAAGTTGATGGAATTGATACATATTGCAGATACCATAAAGTTGATGCAAAATTTGATGAAATACTGTGGTTTGCAAAATCCTTGTGGGGGTAGAAGTTATTTGCTTTACTAAAAGCTGGATAAAATAATAAACACTTGCACTTTACTTGTGGATCTCTTTCACAGCCTTGACCTTGCAGAACAGTTAAAATACTCTCTTGAGAAAGTGGTTGTTTTGCTGAGTAGAATATTAGGGAAAATGAGTAAGTAGTGTACTGTAAGCATGTTTCTGATCCATAGGTAGTAGCTATAGCTTCACACTGATGTGAATTCCCTTTTTAAACAAATTATTTTATGCAAACAAGGCTATAGGGACCAAAAGGAAAAAATCTATATGCATATGAACTCCAGTTTGAGAAGTACCCATTACAATCCATATATTTTCTTCTTTCCCAGCTTCAAAGGAATATTTTGGCATCTAATCCCAGAGTCACAAGATTCCACATTAATTGGGAGGACAACACTGAAAAACTGGAAGATGCAGAGAGCAGTAACCCAAATCTACAGTCCTTGCTTTCCACAGATGCATTACCTTCAGCATCAAAGGGGTGGTCAACATCAGAAAATTCACTAAATGTTATGTTAGAATCTCATATGGACTGCATGTGACTAACCACCATCCTTTTGGTACTGTATATGTGTTAAACTGTAAAAACAACCAGAACTATCTCCCTCAAATTCCATAAGTACATAGTTGAAGCAATGTGAAGAACTTGTTTTAAAACATCCTGTAGAAAGTTTATAAAAAAAACAAAACCAACAAAAACCCAACAAACAAACAATATTTGAGCAGATTGTGAAATATAAATACAACTATTTTTAAGTAATTGCCTTTTTTTTCTAATGTGTTATTCTATGTGGTCTAAACCAAACCTGATTAAAGTATATGTATTCTCTCCCCTCCCCCCTTACTTTGTAAGCACTATTAAAACCTAAAAAAAGTTTATAAGTTAAAACATTCAGGCAAAATGAAGGAATAATGCCATGTCCTCATCTCTGCTATCCAGATTGCCAAATATAAAGTGCCCTTTAATAGCATCTTAAGAACAAAACTGTCATTAGATGAAGTGCAAAGAAAAAAAAAGTATCTTTTAATAACAAACAAAGTCCAAAAATGTCCTTTTGCTCTGAAAGCAGACAGCACAGTATAATTTTAGGTGCAAGCTTATTTTCCTTTCAAGGCACATACTTGTTACTTAAACCCTGCAATTTGAGATTTACCATCTGCTATCTTGGATTTTAGGAGGTTTTTTTTTCTTAAATATCCTGCTGCTGTTTAGTCAAACTGTGTTTTTGTTCAGGACAGTGTTTCATGTGGATTGGGGTGGGTACCTCAGGAAAGAACCCTTTTTCAGCCACCCTAATAGTGTACACAAGTGGTTGTGAAGGATACAAGCAATTACTAGAAGATTCTAAAATTCAAATGCAATAGTGTGAATATTCCAAATATGCTCTTCTGCAAGATTATTTTGGATCACTACTGGTTAGTATGTTTATTTTCAGGCATGCTTTATTGTAGTCTTTTTCAGTAGTAGTAAGGAGTTTGGGAGTTTTCTTTCATTTTTTTGAAACACTTGGAATTTTAAATTTCTCTGTTTACTCTCTAGCCTTTAAGGCGATCCTATTCACTGGTATAAACCCTGTTGTGGCAGGCATGACACACTCAAGAATACATTACTTGCCCTGAAGCTCTTGCAGTGAGACATCCCTATTACCTCAGGCGTCTTTGAAAATAAAAGGAACTTACCAGTAACCTGTAAAGACTTAAGACGTTATTGTGACATTTAAGAATTTAGTTATTCCTTCCAATCCTCGTTAGCATTATTTATATTTACTGTGCCTGTATGTGCATTTAAATTGTAATCTGTCATGCCAGATTACAGGAATATAGTTCTATTTACTGCCCAAATTATGAACCCTTGTAGGTTCTGGGCCCTTCAAAAAAACATAGATTTCATGATGATTGATAGTGTAGCTGAATAAAAATAGAATGTTTTCTGTTTTCTTTCTGCATTCTCTAATGGGGATGAAGATGTCCCAGACAGTGCTTCTGTCTTTCCACATTATTAGTGAAAGTGTCTAAATTTCAAATAAGTGTTTTTTAAACTGGAAAGGAACGACCTGATCGGAATGTTTTTCTTGTACGGAAACTCAGCAGTACTCATCATAGTAGATGAATGAATTAATGAAATCCATTAATATTTGGAGGCCTAGTTCTAATATGTGCTCTTAACAATCTCCTTCTAATTGCTTCAAGTGATAACCCCAGAAATCTAAAAATATTAACACTCAGTGGTATGACAACACAAAAAACTGAACTAGCAGTTACTTCACTTGAGGGCTGAAATTCTGTGAACTTTATCTCTGATTTTCAATGCAACTTTTAGGTCTGCAGTGACATTTTGAGATTTTTCATGCACTTTATGTTCTATTTATAAGTCTGTTTAAGATAACTCATAAATGTAAGCATGTAAATAACTTAGTTATCTGCTGCAGGATTGACAGGCTTCTGAAGTCTGCCTCGAATTAAGGCTACTGTAGTAGTAACTCAAGTCCTGCCTCCATTGAATATTCAAATGAAAACATGATCCAAGTGCAAGCTGTAACTAGAATCTATCCACTGGTAGCCTGAAGGCTTTTTAGAAGCATATGCCACAAAGTGATGGAAGCAAACTATTATTGCTGCCATTGGAAAACCAACTACAAAATTTAGTCAGCAAAATGATGTCACCCAGCAAACCAATTAATTTAGAGGAATGGAAAAGTGAAGCTCTGTTGTCAGTGAAAAAAGTCATCTCTGCATGAGAACTTGGGTGCAACAAACTTCAGGCTCGACTGTGTCAGGATGCTGCAGCAGAGTTTGGCACCACCTTACCTGATACACTCATGTGGGCTGGACAGAGCTGACCCACCACCAGCAGGAACAAGAACGCTGTGCTTGGTGAAGATTGGAGATGAACAACCCTACCTCATGACCTTTGCAAGATAAATGGCATTTCTCTGCTTTTTGAGAGGCTGGGTGCCTCAAGTCTTTGCAATTTTGTCCAGATCTTAGCAATCCATACAACCCTGCTTTCTGAGTATTGCATTTGTGACAAAATCACGTTCCAGAGACATAGAATTTGAGGAACCAACTTCCAGTTCCCCAGAGACTTCAGGCAATATCGCAGCACAAACTCAGTGGTATTAAAAGATAGAATGCACCCGGGGCATCTGTAAAGACTTGTCCTTGATCTCTGAACGTTTAAGGTCTGTGCACATGACACGGACAACCAGTGCTGACATCCCAGCATTACAATTTCAAGGTTGAAGCATTGTATTCACCTCGCCACAAACCTTTACTTGCAGAGGCCATCAAGATGCAAAGGAATCCTACAGATTCTGCTGAAAGGACTGGTGATGTATCTCACTGGTTTTTCATCTCAGACAGGCAGACCATTAGAAAACTCATAACGCTTATCAGGAGTTATTCGTGTACAAAGAAGTAAGCAGATCAGACGAGGTAACAGGGATGAAAAATGTGTATGGTTTTTATGTCTAGATTGAAAAAAAGCTGTCTCTCAGCTTACAGTCACTGATTTATTCAGGCATTACCTTCAATTTGAATTACTATGACATTTAAATTTGAGAATGGTTCCAGCTCCATCAAAATGGATGCTAGTGAAATTTAATCTTTCTAGTGGCTTTACAAAAGCTCCACTGAAAAAGCCAGCTCCTACTACCAATCTTCAACAATGAAGCAAGTTGGAACTTTGCTACAATAACCACAGTAACTTAGTTTATGGCTTAGCAGACACTCTGTATTTTTGAGATGGGAGTGACAAAGTCACAAATCTGATGATCTGACAGTACATTATTTTCATTGGAGTGCCTCAGCTGCTGGTTTTCTGGAAGTCAGCTCACACTGAAAGGTAACCACTTGTAGCTAGACTTATTGTCCACTGACACCTGAAAATGCTGGTAGGAAGGAAAAAGGAAAAAACACCAATGTGCTACGCATGTGTATTCCTAGCAAATCCTCATTTATCAGAGACAGAAAAGGGCAAAGTGAACTAAATCTTCTGGCTTCAGTCTGCACAGCTGCAGATCCTTCACATACCTAACTACCCTACTCCTTATCCATAGCATAGTGGTCTGCAAGAATACAGATTACCTCATTTATTTTGAGAGCCCCAGAAGTTTGGTCAGGAGATGATGGGTTAATTTTTGCTGTAGTTGCTGACTGGGGGGCTCAGCTCAGTGCCAGCCACGAAGATGCAGCAAAACTGACAACTACATGGAAGGGCTGCCAGTGTGTGTGGAACTCTTCTTCCTAGGGCCTCCCATTTCTGTTTCCAGTTATAGTTCTGCTTTTTAAACTGGTCTTGTACTGTGTATTATGAGAGCAGGGCTGGAGAAGATGGATGGAAGGCTTTTTCCTTGATTTTTGGTCTAGGCACAAATGATGTAAGGAAGAGCCAGCTGGAGGCACTAGGAAGGCTTTCTTAAAGGCAAACCCAAGGCTTCTATGTGGAACTTTGGGAGTCATTTCAGGAGGAGATGGAGGGAGGATGCACTTAAACATTTGCAGTTTTAGATAATGCAGTTTTGGGGGCATGGCTGGGTACTCATAGTCCATGGCCCAAGGGATGTGACTGCAGGCGAGAAAGTCAGAGGAAGGAGGTGTGTGTGGTACACCAGATGCAAGAGACAACAGCTACATGTTACCAGCAGTGTGAAGAACTGGCTGAACTGCACTGGCACAAACCTCCCCTGGACCCCGTATGAGATAAGGAGGCCAGCCTTTCAAAATAAGGGTATCCTCCAGTTTGTCCTTTCTCATGAGGAGGGTGGGCCACACCTACATTTATACAAACTGGAAAGAAGGAGGGGCTTCACAGGATGGTAAAGGAAATGCTGAAGACATGTGTTACCCATCCAGAATCAACTGCTTGAAATACCTACCATTTCAACAGCACTATGAAAAAGTTTGATGAAGGCTGTCCTAGCGGTGTTAGAAGTGTGTAAGACCTGAAACCTTCAACCAACATGACAAGATATTCATGCAGTACTTCCCATCCAACCTAACTATGGGCCTTCAGATATAAAGACATTTGAAAAACACCAGAATTTTTGAAGACAGGTATCTCTTTGGTTAAATAATCTTTGTTATGCAGGTAGTCAAGGTAAGCTCTCTCAGGACAAAGCCATTTGGGAACAGCATTATTGAGAAGAAATTAAGGGAACTAAAGAAGAGATGGGGCATGTCTGACAATATTTGATCTCAGCTTCAAATTTCATTCCTTCAACAAGTTTAGTAGACTTCCTATAGAGTTAAGGCCTTTTCAACTTGAGGCCCAGCTGGTAAAGAACAGCCAGTGAAGCCATGCTCTTAAGAAAATATTTTCAGGTTACATACTAATAGAAAATACTTCAAGTTCATGTACAATTATAAGTATTCAGGAAAACAATCCCATGGTAGAAGTGATGATCATAGAAAAGTGACTTAAAGGCTGCATCTGTATTAATAACTTTTATCAAGGACAGGGTATGAATCTATGGTGGAAAATGGTTTCCTGGCACTACTTCGGCTTATATCAACTAGGGAAGGCACAGGGACAGTTTGAAGATCTACATAGAGGGAAAAATATCTCCAGTTTCAGAGTCTTGCATACCTCAGGATACTGACACCAATGTACTCTATTTATAACCACAGCTGGATGGCTCATGTAAGTGACTTTGGATTGGATTCTAATGGATCAGAAGAGAGACAGCTGTTAGCACCTGAAGCCTGCCTAGTAGGGGAAAGCTTACTATGAAAGAAGAAAAGAGGTTGTTCTCCTTGAGTCAGTTCCCTTCAATGAAAATAAAGGAAATTAGTAGCAACCTGCTGTTGGCATGATATGGACAGTGTCAGACATGGCAAAATACCAGCTAAAAGGCAGTACTTGCAAGGCTCTGCAGAGGCTCTAAGAGGAGAGGCCAGAAGGGTGCATATCACACAGCTCAGAAAGGCATGTTATACAGAACTGGAGAGCTGGAGAAACAGCTGATAGTCTCCCAGATTTTTAGGCAAGCTGTTCTAAATACAGTTCATGAAATTCTTTAAGCAATCCATCTGCGGCAGGATGCAACACCAAACAAAATTTTCAGAAATGTGACCAGTCAATTACGCACTAGCAAGCAGCAGAAGGACTCTGGCCTGGATGTCCATGAGCTCCAGACCTGCCAGCAGCTGGCATGCATTGGTTCCTGTTGCCCACCACTCGATCACTGCAAATCTCAAGCTCCAGAGGTAAATGAAGTATTTTCTTACTAGTGATTATCTCATCCAAATATACATAAACGGCACTGTGCCTCTGGGGAGTGCAAAACAGTTTATTTAACTCAGTAGTAAGGTGAGAATCCCCAGAGAGATCTTGTTAAGCCTCCGTAAGTCTCTATCTTTATGGAAAACTCTGTATCAATTTCTAAAAATAAAGGGTAGCTGAATGACTCCCTGTGATTCTCAGATGAGACAAGTCAGGGAGAATGAACCGGGCCTGTAACGAAACAGTGGGACAGATGGTTCCCCTATCCCCCATTTACAGACCACAAAGTCCTTCAGTGGTCAAATAAATTTTTGCCATTGAGTTGGTGCGTATGGGCTGGTCTGCCTGCCAACTGTCATTGAAGAGATGTGGGAGGAACAAACCTCGGTTCCTCATTTAACTCTTAAACTTGTAGAGAATTTGAAACAGAAAATTTCTGTTAAGTGTTTGCAAGAAAGGCAACTTAATAAAACAAGTAAGCTCAGAAGCTTATTCACTGAGAGGAGGTAAACTGATTTTTTCAAAACCGAGAACGAATTACCTGTCATTTGTAAGGACTATTTGCAGCAAGCAGGCAACTTGAGCCTGTGGGTGAGATGAAAAGATGAAGGTCTTCCAAACCTTCAGGTAGAAAGTAGGGTTTTCTCCTGGGTCGTACTTTCTCAATCATGTAAAACAGCACAGACTTTGTTTAGAAAGTGCAGGGGAAGGCAGGAACCTGACTCAAAGAGCAGAGGCCCAACAGCAAATTAAGCTGCAGAAGTTAGGTCACTGTTTTCTGAAATTCTGCAAGCCAATTCCAGTCACATCTGTATAGGTTAATGGGCTGTAGCAGGCACATAATACTGCAGGAGCACAAAGTATCATAGTGGGTCTCAGAGCAGGCGATACCTAAGTTAGACCAGGAAAGAAAGAGAATCTTGGCACAAGGAGAATGTTAATGACCTAATATGCTGTGCTGGTACAAATAAATGCTCGTACAGAAAACCAGGTAAAACTGGTATGACAGTTTGGGATGAAGAATTCTAATTCAATGCTTGTTAAATAGCTTGTGTCCTAAAACAGTACCAGATGGGTAAAGGGAACAAGAGATGTCAGTGCACACAAAATCTTACTTAAGGCTGGTTAGATACCAGCAGTTTTCTCTAAATGAGGGACCCAGCTTTTAGGAGCTATTCAGTGTTTACCAGTCTCAGGTGTGTCTTTTGGCCTTTATGGACTCTGTAATCCCAGAGCCAGCAATTAAATACAATTCAGACTGCTTTTTAAATACAGTAAGGAACTAGCTGAAAGTGAAATGTAAGAGATTTAATATTCATACACTGGAGGGAAAGAATGTCCATTAGGACTGTCCTCTCATGGGAAAGCAGAAACTGGTAATTTAAAGTGTTCAATTGTGGCAAAGAAAGTGAAGCAGTTTAGTCTCCAAACTAATTTGAAGTTTCTGCACAGGGAGCAAGTTGACAAAAATCAATGTTAGGTACAGCTAGCTACAAGCAGATTCATAAGACACTCCTTGCACAGGAAAGGCAAAGAAAATAGTAATTTGAACAACATCCAAACTCCTGGTCTAGAAATTAATACCTTAGTCCAGCAGTTCTAGCTATGGAAAGGTTCCCTGAAATTAAACTAGGGTTAATAAGATTCCTTGTCAGGCACTCAAGTTTCACTTGTGATAACGGTCCTGAAGAATTCTAAAGTAGAAATTCGGTGCTGCTGTCAGATTTTGGGAAAAGGGACTGAGAGAGAAGGTTTTTTTAAAATAAGGAATATTTAAGTGAAGTATAGATGATCTTAAAGGCCCAAGACAGTCCTTTCATGAGATGAAACTTCATCTCCACATATCACTAGTGCTCATATACCACAGTAAGCATATAAACTGCAATATTTGTTTTCAGGGAAATGTCTTTGAACATAGCCATCATGGCTGAGCTGGAAATCGATCATATAAAAGGTGAAGCATGGGAGGGAGACATGGTGAAGAAGGCAACAGCAACATCAGAGACTGAGAGCAACTGACACAGGAAATCACTGCTTACAAAAATGAGCAAAGTCACACTGAAATACATTGCAAAATTACTCCAGGTCATTGCGAGTCCCCTAGAAAATCTGAAATTATCCAAACTGTTCTCAATTCTTAACACAGAACAAAAAGTGGAGAAAAGATTATGCTGAACCAAAATATTCTATGGCTTTTCTCCAGACCAATTTTTTAACAATTTGAATAGAAAGTCAGAGGCAAATGTGTTTCAGAACAAGTTCCCTGCACACAGGAATGTATATGTTTAACATCATGTTCCACTTCCACAGCTGTGGAAGACTCAGTACACACATAGCTGTGGAACTGGGGAAGATTTATCCTCTGGTTCTTCCACGTGCAAATAATGCTGTTTCCCAGACATAAAATGATAAGCAGCACTCTCTGAGAAATATTCAAGTTACACATGCTAGCTGAGACACTGGGATTTGACCCTAATTTTGTGATTTTGAACATAGTAGTATATTAATTTGTTCATTGGCAGAGGTAATCTGATCGTGTACATTGTCCCCAAAAGACTGTGCAAAGATGTCTGGCATTCAGAGCCAGCTGGGACATACCTAAATTTAATAAAAGGAAGAAGGGGAAAAAAAGGAGAAAACTCCACTTGCTCTCTGAAACCATCTTAAAACCATCTTCATGAGTAAGAAATAATTCCTCAACACAGGAGTGAATTTCCAGAAACCAAACAGAAATCAAACTGGCACCCAGACAGAACACACAGTAGAACAGAAGAGAGGAGATTATCTGTTCAGGAGAAACCAAATGATGCTAGCTCATCACACAGCATGAGTTCTGGAAAGATGTCACATTGGTCATAGCTGGAAAATGCCAAAAATACAGGTCCAGATCACTCTTCACTAGCAAAGCATTGAGAGCTGCCTCTGGATGAGGCTTGTAATGTTCCCTGCTAGAAACTCATCACAGTCCTTCATGGATACAGATAAAGGGGCAGGACTGCAGAGAGTCAAATCAGGCCTCGTATTCCTCCACAGCAGTTCTCTGCTTCAACTCTGCTCATAACAACCCGAGCACGGATGTTCACATGCATAGAAAGCTTCTGTATAAACATACGTGAGTGAAGAGATGACCTGTTACAGCTGAAGAAGCACATACCTGCACTTGTGGATCCAATTCCTGCTGTAAGCACAGAGCGTGGCATAATCTTAACTGCATACTTGAGGAACTGAGACTTCCCTGTACCTGGGTCTCCAACCAACAGAAGATGTGATTCACCTGGGAGGAAAACAGTGATGTAGGAGTAGACAGTTCATATACAGACAAACATCGACACAAAACACTCAGATTAAATAATACTTGTCATATTCACCTAAAATTTAGCACTATATATACATTAAAACATGTAATTCTCCATTATTTATTTGGTGTGATAAATACATCATTTAATAAAGTCATCTAGACACAAATATTTACTATGAAATATTTGTGAAGTATTAGCAGGTATATGAGTTCTTACATTTTAGAATGCTCATTTCTCAGACTCAGCTCATTTTTGAAAATGAAACAGAAGGATACCAGGTTTTAGTTACCGTTCCACCAGTCAGTTATTTAAATGATTGCAAAATGGACTAATAAAATCAGCAGGTTGTTTTGCTTAATTATTTCCCAACAGTTACACAACTTTGTAATTTCATAAGAATGAAAT
The DNA here is from genome assembly GCA_013398615.1 of Brachypodius melanocephalos. NCBI lineage: Eukaryota > Metazoa > Chordata > Aves > Passeriformes > Pycnonotidae > Brachypodius > Brachypodius melanocephalos. The sequence continues at coordinate 23,672,260 of VZSR01003807.1, read as the reverse complement.
TACAGAAGTAAATAATTTGGCTGCTACAATCTCAGTAAAGTGCTCTAAAATGTTTTCATTGTTTTCTACAAAATACAGTTTCAATTCAAATATAAAGTCTGTAATTTTATTTAGCTGTTGGAGCATTAAGAAAATCCTTTCTTTGTATGCAGAGACATACTTTTAAAAATTATTATGACCTACATAGATTATGACCTGTGTACCACCTGGCACATGGCATATTTACCATCTAATAACAACAGAAGGAGAATCAGCAGGCAGGTAACTTGGAGTTACAAGACTAAGTGAGATGTGCTGACAATCACAGATGGAAAAGTGGCATTAGGAAGTAAAATGAATCCTTTAATTTTTCCTTTTAATGTACTATAGTGATCCGCATTAAGGAAACATTAAGATTCCATCCTTTGATGCCAAATACTGATGGGAATATTCTACTAGAAATAATTTCAAAATGTCACTTATACAATAAAAAGTGAGATGTTTTAGATAAAACAGCTGCCTTTGATAGCCTATCTAATGGAAACCTGAAAGTCTGCTCCTACGGGGTTTTATTTGGGAAAAATTAAAATAAAAAAGAGGAAGTCTAGATACCCACTTTAACTTGTCTGAGATTTTGGAAGAATAGTCACAATTGATTAAAACTCGTTCTCACTCAAGAAAATAGGATGATTATGCTTCCAAGTTCTTACTGGTTTGATTTTAGAAGGGTGGGGAGGAATGTAGATGAGGACAGGGATGGGAATGACTGTTACAAAGGATGTGATACTGTTAGAAACAATACAAACCTCTGGTTCGAGTTCCAGCAGCATCAGTCCTCTGCACACCACCAGCAAGCACCATGGCTACAGCCAGCTTCACCAAGTACAATCCAAAAACTTGAGGACATAGGCTAGCCAGAATTTCATTCCTCCCTAAAACAGGAGCAAAAATGGAACTCAGGAGAGTTAAAACTTCCCATAGACACTGTACACTGACAAGTAATTTGGGCAAGAAGAGTAAGGTAGGAAGGAGATTTTTCTTTTTTTTTTTTTCTTTTTTTTTTTTTTTTCTTTGAATGGGACCTAGAGCAGTTGTTTGATCCAAACTTCATTATAGAGAAGTCAGGTAAGTCACAATGACAGCAAAGCAAATCCTATTGCAATTTAAGGAATGTATGGCGTGGATAGCAAGATAAAAGGCACTAATGAAATGCCATCATGCAATTTTTTTTGTTCCACATTTACAAGTGTAGAAGCTATGAAACAGAGAAGTTTACAGATTTCAAAATGTCCTCTTGAAAACTGGTGTGTTGTACATTTAAGTAAACTAAGAAAACTTCCAATACTTACTTTGGCTTAAACCTGTGCACACATAGTGTACTCATTCCATCATTGTTACCTTCCTTCTCCTTTGATCCTTCTGTGTCACAGGTCCCTCTCCTCCTCCCTACTATAGTCTCTTTCCAGCAGCAGAATATTTCAATCTGCTATGAAAATGCTGATGGTGTGGAAGATACGTAACAGGATTAATTCTGTCCTTTGAGATTCTGACACTACCAACACATAAGGGGTCTGAAGTTATATACCATGTGTTACTTCCATTGCTAGGGAATAAAACAGTGACCCATTTTGAGAGCTTAACTTCATGTTTTAAATCTAGATGCAAGTACATGGTACTGGCAAAATATAGGCACCTAATGGATGACTTAAGGTATATGTGTTTCATTTGTCTTCTGAAGGAATTAACACATCTTTGTCCATCCAAAAGTGAAATTTTAAGAACGTTGTTCAGCCATGCACAGCTCAAGATTTAACTGCACAGTTAGGAGTTAGCATCATTAAGTGACTGACATAAAATGCAGCAGCAACTATCATCATCTCTTGAGAAACAGTACAGGTACACACACATTCTGTGGCCTCAGACTCCTTAGTCAGATTTGACCTCTGCCCTCAATTTCAACTCAAATTCAGACAAACAGCCTGAAACAGACATCTTGGGCAGTCAGGGTCCTAATTTCCACCTCAACTTTCTTGTAGCCACTTCATATTTATTTATTCAGAATTGGTAATATCACATAAAATCACATTGCTCCCTGCAGGCTTCCAGAAATCATCCTGAGAATGAAAGATTAAAAGGGACCTTCAAAGAAGATTCTCAGTTACTTTCTGAACAGTTCTAACAAGAGTGATAAGAAATATTCTCATTTCAAACAGCAGAAGGAATAAATGTTATCATTCCAAACAGCAGGAAAGCAAGCAGGAAGCTAGCAATTAAATTGCTTTCCAGGAAATTCAGTTCTGAAGAATCTTTGACATTGTCAGGATCTGCACTTTCTTATTGTGAGCAGGCTCATTTGACGGAAGTTCCCACCTGCTTTTCCTCCTGTTTGTCTTTAAAGAAGGAAGACTAAACCTTTTCCAGGGTTTTACAAGGCAGAGTGTCAGCCTAATAAAGTTCAGGGATGGAGACCCTAAAGAGTCCATTGAGCTTCTGCAGAGTTGAGGAGAAGGCAATCAGCCTATGGAGCGGGACAGGGTTCCAGACTGAACTTCTGGTAATTCCAAGGTGGTTGACTGTGGACCATGGTAAGTTTAGGACCCAGCATACTGAACACTGACTGTTCTGGAAGCCACTGTGAACTAGGAGGCTCCCCTGCACCTAACTCAAGGGCCTAGGCATCCAAGAGTAACGTTACAGATAGGAGGTGCTAAAGATTCAGAGCTTAATTTGGGATGCAGAGACAGTGTGTCAGCTCTCTTACCCCAGAGGCAACAGCTGTGCTGACTAAACGCAGATCTGGTCCACTCTATTTCCTAAGAAGTATGCTTCTTTCTTGTTTATAAAGCACTGCTCTTTTTTTTTTCCCTTTGATACTTACTTGTTTTTCTCATTTCTAGTTAATAAATGTTCCAAGAAAGACTTGAATAGAAAGCTCAAAGAAAGGAGATCAATGCAGTAGGTTTGCTACTTCCACCCCCACCCCAGTGATATTAAAGTAAGAATTTCATATTCTTTTAGTAGAAAAAATGTATTCTTGATGAATGGGTGATGAGATAGAATAATAGGGGGGGAAATGTGTTCAGTCACTGTGTTTTCACTCCAAATTTCATCTTTATACAATCAAGGGTACTACTTAAAAGCTTTCAACTACTAACCTGCTAAGGGATCATTCCTATGCCTTTCCCAGAAGTCTTCAAATTCCTTGCGAACTTCTTCATCAATTACAACCCCTGCAAGCTGCTCATTGTTCACTTTAACATAGTTGGCTTTTAAAACAAGCTCCAAGTCACAGCGTGCACCCTCGTGGAAAGGTTTCCACCTCTGCATTACCACTCCATACACTGTGATGTCATCTCCTAGAGGTAACAACAAAAAATAGTAAAATAACATCTGCCTTGAGACATGCAGACACTTCAGCTAGCTCTAATGGACAATAATGTGATCTATATCCTGTGTTACAGTTAATAAGGTTAAAAAAATCAAACAACAAAAAGCAAAACTTCCTGCAGTAACTGGAAGTCTAAAAGAAAAATAAGGTAGACTGCTTAAGTCTGTGGTAGGAAGTTGTTATGTCTTCCCATCTCTACTTAAGGGAGGTGAAATCTTAAAGATATGGCTCTGCTTACCTCCTCTTTTAGAAGAGAGGAATTCCTGGTAAACCATAGAAGCTCTTTCAATTAAATTGATTATACAAAAAAAAAAATTAGTCAAAACTTATTTGGCTTCTGGTAACCTTTGTGACGAACCCCAGAATCACTTGTTAACATTCTGAGTGTTCTTCTGAGAAAGTACAACCACAAATTAATTTCCTGTGGAAATGTGCCTGTCTGAGTATTTTTACTCTACTCTTCATTCATCCTCCTGCCAATCAGCTGCTTCTTTGAAAGCCAAGTAGCTTTTTCCACCTGCAGTAGTCCTTAGATAGGAGGTCAGGTTTCCTGGCTCTCCAAACCTATGGAGGGGCACCTCACGCTGTGTAACCCAATCTCCTGGGGAGGTTTGGTGTTCTACACTAACAAGACTTAATGCATTTTTGTATGTCACAACACATTACTTATTGAAACTGATGTGTCAAACAGGCAAGATGTAACCTGGGGTTGCATGACATTTTCTAGAATGATCATCAGCTGCCACGCTAACATTCAGCTGGAAACAGCAACGTGACAGATGAACACACCTCATTCGAGGAGCCCCCAGCACTGACAGCCACTTGACAGAGATTCATCTCAAATGGAGAACGAGAAATGCTTGTGGGTACAAACATACGTAATTCATGCTATATCCTCACCAGACTTGCAACTGTCCACCAAATCATCTTCCAGAACAACCACCATGCAACGAGGGATGCTTCCGACAGACAGCCTCTGAACCTAGGTGATGGGAAGGAAAAGCTCTTCTTAAGAACTGCACCTTTCAAGAGCCTTTAATTTACAGCCGCTCTGGCTATGGTCCTGTCCTGGAACTGAGGTCAGTTTTTGCTTTTTATCACAAAATTTACAGTAAGGATGTCAATGCTGCCCTGAACTTAACAATGAAAGTTTAATGCTGATTTTAATGGAAATGGGATTGGGTATTAAACTAGCAGAAGGTGCTCAATGCTGGCAGATCTTGTGTGATTTCAATATCTTGCTGAAGAAAACTCACTAAAAGAGGTCATTTGAGAAAGCTGATCTTTTTTTTTTAATTATAATTTGAGTTATTATTAGATACTTCCTCAATATGTAAAGTTGACTTTGGGTATTGAAGCATGTGCATGGGTTAGATAACTCTTCACTGAAGTAGATACTGAGAGAATATTCTCTGTATTTTTCTGGTATTTAACCATGACTTGACAGTTTGAGATTAAGTTTATACCTAGGTGTCAAGGATTAAATCAAAAACAGGAAAACCCAAATATATATTGACAAACGTTCCAGTAACTCCTGTAATTCTTTTTCTTTTCTCCAGTGCAAAGTCTGTGCAGTCTTGTCACAGTTCCAACCAGCAATCTTTCCATTTACACTTAGAGCTTGCAATAGTTTTGAGAGTACCCACTGCACAAGAACAACAGTCAGAAGTACCTTTTCATTCTGCAGCACAGGTCATACATACTAGAATTCTAAATGTATTCACTCTCTGGTGCCTAGGAAGGTTAATTCACCCTTGTGTACTACCTAAATGGCCACAGGCAGTTCACATCACTGTCAGTCCTGATAGCACATGCATAGTTATTTGCAGAGCTCAGTAGGAAACACAAGGGAAATTCACTCCTAGTTTAACTTTACTGTTTTTAGTAAGCCCATGTTGCTGAAAATCCTTCCTACCAGTGAGATCTGTGTATCACACAGCATAACAAAATATAACAAACACAAATTCTGTATGTAGGTTCTGTAAGGATCACATATGCAATAATTGTTGAGTTCAATACTGGCTGAAGGGAAGAACATTTGCAGACACCATGTACTGACCACACAACTAACATTGCACTGGCCCTGGCAAACATTGGGCTAGTTTTAGTCCTCAGAACCAGTGCTGAATACCAGCATGATGCACAGGAAGTGCTTAGGGAAACAATGCACATCTGGTGTTACAGGGATTCAACATGAAACAGAATTTCATCTATGGAAATTTCATCTATTCATTGACTGCTGGTGTTTTGTACAATATCAAATGAAATTACCCAACAACAGAAGTCTGGTCTACATGTTGGCTTAATTTTTAACTCTTAGACTGGAAATCTCTGACCAATGGGTTGCCTGGTTTCTTTAGGTCTTCTCGGGCATTTGTTTTAAACAACAGTAGACATCTATATTTTAACACCTTCCCCTTTTGTCTACGGTTTTGTTTTATTTTCCTTACTTGTTCCTGAATTTTGATTTCTTGATAGTCCCTGCAGCAGGTAGGAGAAGAAGTTGTTCCAGAGAGACACATGAACTTGGTAGAGTTGCAGCCTTCTTCATTGAGACAGGCTGCTGGACGGCAGAAGGTGTAGTACTGCTCAAAGTCAGCCTTGACAACAAACACGTGCTTGCACTTGTTGCAGATGTAACTCCGTTCAAACTCCAAAACCTTCACCGAACTGGTACGTATGACAGTCCCAGTAACAGACAAAAAGTGTCCCACATCCTTGGATTTAGGAATGTGCTCTCGAGTCAACTCTGGGCAAACAGGCAAACCTGTTAGACAAAAATATGTGCAGCATAAGGCTAAGCTTATCAAACAAGGACTTACAATGCAGTTAAATAGAAAGACTAAAAAACATGCCAGACACATGAACAGTAGCCACTGTTATTACTGTTTCATAAACATGATTCAATTATTCATCTGTTGTACCATAAATCTGATTCATTGTCCTCAGATGGTGGAAATCATCAGACACTGAGCACTAGCTGAAAATGTTGCCACTTTATTCTCCCACTCTTGCCAAGGGGTGAATGTCATGAACAGTTTCCATTCATGGAAACAGATCCTGATGTTCCCATACCTGTATTAATTCAGATGTTCTTTTTGCAGATGACATTTATTTTACAACTGGTTTATCTGAATGAAAAATTTTTAGTTATGCTACTTAATTGTGGTTCAGTATTATTGCTGCAGTTAAACAGGTGTAACTCCTAATCTTGTGTGAATTCTCAAGTCTAAGCAAACTCATAGTTGGAGAGCATTTGACCTTAAATCCACCTTGCATACCAGTAAACCTCGAGCACAAGGAAGACAGCATAGAAAGAATGTAAAGGGCTTAGGAATATAGCCAAAGCAAATTCACTTGTACATCCAAATGCATAGTGACAGGACACTTTCCACTTGCTCTCCTTTAATTCCGCCCCAGCAGCCAGTTCAGTCGTGCTGATCCCACTCCAGTGTTCACCCATTATTTGGCACCAGAGCGGCTGACACCCTCAAGAAGATTAATCTCAACAACCAACAAAGTCTTTATAAAAATAAATGGTCTTGAAATGCTCACCTGAGCAAAATATTGCCTATTCAGAAATTAGTCATGAACTACAAGATAGTAATAATTATAAACTTAAAATAATTTCTTCGCTTTACTTCCAAAATAGAGCTAGGAAACAGAAATGTAAAACTACAAATTTGCTAGGAAATTATGTTTCTAAATGGACTGAAACTATTTGTGTGTTTAGGTCAAATCTTCACTTTGGCTGATAAAAAAAAAGTCATATTTATTTCAGTGTTTTCAAACTCAAATTCCTTATTTCAGCCATATAGACACATTCCAGTTTGATGCTTTTAAGCAACATTTGCTCTTCTGCTTTTGTTAAAAAAAACCTACCTATTTAACTAATTTTAAAAGGTAAGAGAATAAAATAGAAAAAGTAGAATTGAATAATCAGGAAATTGAAGTATTTTGTATAACTGAAAACAATTTTTTCTCTTTGACTCTAATAAAGCCATTTAAATGTTCTACCGAGCCTGTTGAAATTTTCATTCTACCACAGATTTGCATTTCCAGTCAGTTCAGGGGGAAAAATCCGTTATTTCTCCACCTGTTTTGGCATTTTTTTCTTAGTTCAGTATTGCTGCCCCTGAAAAAGCTTTGCAAAATGCATCACATCTTACACTAGAGAGAGCTGCAGCACTGTTGTCAGGATATATGACGATCATCTCTGTGACTTTTGACTAGACAAGAGTCTAAATGTGACAAAAAGAGCCTTCATTCTGATCATAAGAGACTGCTTGACAAACACTTTGAGTATGTGCCTCTTTGAATCAACTTAGTCACAAAAAACTATTAGAAAATATCAGGAGCAGCTTGGCCTTCAGTAACAGACACAGTGGTGCTCTAATCATAAGTAAGGAGAAATAATTTCATGGATTTGTAGCAAAAAGCAGAAGCTATACAATCAAATTCCTACAATGCTAAAATTCAGATAAAAAACTTATCTTTTACTTTCTTCAGTGAAAGCAGGGTAATCACTCATGATTAATTATTGCATATCCACACTCCTTCGATCCTTTTTTGAACCCCTAGATGCCCTGTCCATATTGGTGTTGAAATTGTTTCTTACATCTGGTGTATGCAAAATCACTTTTCCTCACTGAATTCCAAGCCTGACACACAGATACATCCACACTTCTGGCAGTTACCTGCTGCTTCCACCAAGAATAGTGCACCACCTTCTCATTCCCTCCTTAACTGACATGAGAATGGGAAGTGGCACTGCAAGATGAGAATCCTGAAGGTAATCAGAACTCAGCATCCATTGAAAAGGTAACAGTATCATGGGAAAATGTGGGTGGAAAAAAGGGCTATAGAAAATTTAGGTTATTTCTTTTGTTTCTTCTGCAGTGAGCCCTGCGGTAGTACAGAACATTAACCAAACACCGTGGACAGATGTTATTTTGATGCAGCTGGATCTCCCAAGTATAGCTCCCCCTGTTCTTCACCAATTTCTCTCCAGGTTAGGGATGGAATTATCTGTGAGTCTGCTGACTGAATTCTTCTGTCAATGATCAGTCAGGCTTGCTTTTATCGGTTATTAAAACTATTTGATCAAGGGGGCTAATTTTGCCAGAGGTTGATAAGGGAATATTTAGACAAAACATCACTGTGGGAGGAATGATCAGCTCCAGCAAGAGGCTGATAAGAGGAAAAGGAATGACTTAAAGACACCACTACTCATGCAGAGATCATGTCTCCTTGCTGTATTCCTTCTAATACTTCCTGGCAGCTTTTCAAATAATCATACTTGGGTTCTTTTTTTCATGCTGAAAGCCCTGAATGATGTAAATGCATCTTAGAACACTAGGAGGAAAGTTTTCACAGGTACAGCAAGGTACCCGAGGTCAAATTTCAGTGCAGCACAGAGGCCATCCTTTTACCTCACATACTCAGCAGCTGTGTACAAGCTCCTCAGCACCTGAATACCACAGACTTAATATACTTCTGATGTATGCATTGTCATTACAACCTTTTATGGAAACTCAGTGGAATGAAACATAGGCCTATTTAACAACTGTGCTTTATCCAAATTCAAGCTGCCAAAAGACTGAATGATCATAAGCCAATCCACAACAGGGCAAGGGGGGGAAAACACAGGCTGCCAGCTCTTGGCTTTGCAGACTATTGCTCCAAATTGTTATGATCAGAAATGACCAGAAGGGACAGTGCTACTACTGACCCAGTTTCCCACAACAGGCAAAAAAACCATTTCAACCCCAGAACCTGCACTCCACATTTACCAAACCTCAAAGCTACTAAAAATTTCCCAATAATAAGGAAAAAGGATATATCACCTTGCAGTGAAAAAATTACTGAATCCTCCTCTAATGATCACACCTTTCAACAGTTCATTCCAATTTTATAACAGTTAAGCATAAAATTCAACAGTTTCGGATAAAATTGTTACAAGACAACTCAAAATTTAGACTTTGCCTCCTCTGGAAGATGGCTGAAGCCAGTAAGGGCTGGGAGTCAACTGGCACCGTAGGGAAGTCAACCTGCATTAAAACTTAGGAACTATGTATCTTTCCCTAAAACTTTTTTTCCAGGACTTCTTTTTCCTTATTTCTTTTTCTTCTCTCTACACCTTCTGTCTAAAAGAAATAATGTAAGACCAGCTGCTGCTTTGAGGAGTCTTTGCCCCGGAAAGGCTTTGGTGTAAGCCCTGACCCAGCGAGAGACCAACCCTTGCACGCAGGCCAGTGGGGATGGCCACAGCTTTTCTTTTGGCAGTTGATCTCCACAGTTGATCTCCACACACCCATGTATTTGCACGTGCCCTTTGCCGCTTAATAAACACCAAGGATTCCCTACTGCTTCAAACACTGAAACGGCAAGAATTAAACTTGCGTATTCCATGGCGCCCTAATAGTTTGTTACAGAGTAAGGAAATTTTGGCAGGTTCCCTGAAAGAGTCAAGAAATGCTGGCAGTCTCGGCTGGGAGGTGCAGCTCGCTGCAGCCCCCGCCCGCCACTCACCCGAGACCCTGGCGTGGAGGTTCTGCTTGAGGCTGAGCTGTGCCGGGTCCGCGCTGTCCTGCAGAGCCGCCAGCGCAGCCCGGCGCAGCGCGCTGTCAAAAATCGGGAGCACCTCGCTGGGGAAGGAGTTGAAGTACTCGCCGATCTCCATGTTGGTCTCGAAGAGCGTCAAGGCGTCGACGACGACGGGGTAGTGCGCCTGGTCGTCCGCCTCCCTCAGGATGCCCAGGATTTCGTCCCTGTGGTGCTCCAGCACGTAGGACTCGAACACCTGCCCGATGAGGCTCACCTGCTCCACGCTCAGCACCATGGTGTCCCTGCGCGGGGCAAGGCAAGCGGAGGCGGTCACACAGCGGCGCTTCCCGGTACGGCCGCCAGCCGGGCGGGAAACTTTGTCTTTTCCTGGGAAAAGCCCATCGCAGAGCCAGACGGGGCGGGGCGGGGCGTGGCTCCTAGGCTCGGGCAGGGAAACCTCCGCCCCGCCACTGCCCGGCACCGAGACCGCGCCAGGCACCGTGGCTGGGCCGAGCCCCCCCCCACCCCTCAGTGACGGTTCCCGCCAACCCAGCCGCTGCCGCGCTCCTGCTGGAATGGGCGGGGAACGGGCGGGGCGCTCCTCCCCGGTAGTGGGAGAAGCGAACGCGGGCGGCTCTCCCTTCGCTGTGCAGGCGATGAGGGCAGGCGGCTGCCGCGGCGCCTTACCCGGCCCTCCCGCTCCGGCTGCCTCCAGCACGACAAGTTTTGAAGGCGGCCAGGAGGGCGCTGCCCCAAGCGCGTCCCGTCCCGCCTGAGCGCCGGGCAGTGAGGGATGCGCTGCGCTCCCAGCACCCACCCGCCAGCGCTCCGCGGCCGCCCCGCTCCCACTCGGTACCTGCAGTGGGGCTGCCCCGCTCCCGCCGCGCCGAGGCAGCGGCCGCAGCTCCCTCACCCGGCGGGAGGAGCGGCTTCGTCTCCGCCCCTCCGCTCCGCTTCACGCCCGGGCCCGGCGGGCCCTGAGCGGGGCGGGGCGGCGGAGAGTGGCCGGCGTCCGGCTGGATTGCCGGGGTCGGGCTGGATTGCCGGAGCGCTTCCCGCAGGAGAACGGGCCCTGCCGGGAGGGGCGGCAAGGCCGGCAGGAGGGCGCTCCGTGGGCACGGGGGACAGTCCGGCTGCTCGGCCTCTCGGGAACAAAAGATCCACCTCCGGGTCCTCCGTGCACTGCTGCCGCTCTCCGCACCCCGTGGAGAGAGACGCTCCTCCTGGACAGCGTGGAGGGAGGAAAGGCGGCTGTGGGCAGGGGTAGCCCCGAAACAGCTGAAGCTGCTTCCAAGTTCCGGGGGTTACACTTCTGAGTCTAAATTTGGCTTCTTTAGAGAGCGCTACACGACAAACCAGCCACTTCCCCCTTCTTCATGAGGGCATAACAGGGTCTGAGGAGCTTGGGGATTTTCTTAATGTAACCAAAAAATAGGGTTTGCTGCAGGCTCTAAAGCTCTCGCTTTTGCCTAGAATTTACAATATGGTATTTTGAATAGTTTCTTATCTGTGTTTTTTCCCTGTGCATAACAACCCAGTGACATGCTCTACAATTATGTGAAATATTTTGGGTTTTAGCTAGCTATCAGAATCGTGTTCCAGGCTGTTACGATGTGGTTTAAATCCAGAAGAGCAAAGAAAACTAAGTCTCTCTGTATAAAATAGAAAGAACTTTGAAGGTTCAAAATATACCCAAAAACATGATTAAAACCAAACGAGGTTAAATGCTGGTGTGAAAAAAAGAGAGATATATTTTATTTGATAGTAAAAAAGGCAAAAAGAAAAAAAAAAGGAGAAAAGTGTGTATGGGGATGGGGGACAGGGAGAAAGTGACAGAGGTTAGGTAGAAACATCTTGCCCTTCTGAGGGTCCCAACGATTGTCTTTTGTTTTACTTATTTTCTTGGTACCTCTGAAAAGGTATTTGAATCTTTTTTCATACATCCATTCAAGTCTTGCAATATCACAGACCACAGCTTAATGTTCCCGTAACTTGAAAGTGTTGAGCGATCTTAAAACTCTTCTCCATTGAGCTTCTCACTCCCAAGACCTCCCATGGCTGGCCTGTATTAATGATGAATTCTTCATAGGCAATCAAACCAAAAATCACTGCATGTTTAAGATCTTAACCAAAAAGTGTACTACAATAACACTAATAGTTCTATAATAAAAACCTACCAAAAGAAATGTACACAGTTTGTATTTTACTACAAAATTTTAGTTGGTGGAAGGGTAAATCAACACTTCAAACAAAAATAATATCCTTTAGATGCCTTATTATCAAGTTATGATTATGGCTTTAATATGTAACTACTTTAGTGCCTTAATAAAACTAAGATAATTAATTTTAATGTCTAGCATGCTGGTTTTTCATCCTCGCAGTCCTATTTAAATGCGATTTTAATTAATAAGAAAGCTGCAGTTGTTACTTCACCTCTTGACTATATTGTCTTACTATCTGTGAGTTCATCTGAAGAATGTTTGGCCAGCAAAGAAGGGAATGGTCTTGGAATGTTTGGGGGAAAATTTGTGTGGAACTTCACAGTTGCTTTAAAAAATCACAGATTAGATCTCTCTGAATTGCTACTCCATGTGCTATCAGAAGAGGATTTCTGCATAGGACTCCTTGTGAATCACTGGATGGAACTTCAGTTACCTCTCCTGCATTGTTTGCAGACACAAACTACAGGGTACTCATACATGTTGCCTAAATCCTCACCTGAAGGAAGTAGTATTTCCAGCAAAAGATTGCTTCATGGGGATTATAAAGAAGAAGTGTTTTAACCCCTAGATATGTCTCTAGAAGAAAAACACGTTTTATAAAATGGTCCTGTTGTAACTGATTTAATAGATACAGCTGCAAAGGCACTGCTGAGATCTGCACTTAAAATATAAATTGATCACTATGAAAATTCAAAACCATCCCTTTCTCTGGCATATGCTTTCAGTGTCAACTTTGATCAGTTTACAGTGATAGTATTGCAAGGTACAAAACCAGACTGCTATTTTCTAATGATGAGACAAAGTTATTGCTACACTTTTGTTAGCAGTTACCTGGCTTCTGGCATGCAGAGCTGTCACCTCTCTGAATTCCTGGAGGTGGCCATGTGTGCTTCCTCAGACTGCGTTTGTAGACTAATCAACCAGTGCAGCAGTATGAAAAACAACTGCAGCTGTCTCTGCAACTGGGACAGCTGATTTTTCAACTACAGAGCAAGTAGATGTTGGTATGTAAAGGCTACCATCAGGTAGTGGTTCCTACAAGAAAAAAAGTTATTTATCAACTTACTATTATCTAGTAGTAACTAGTAACTGTTATGTGCTTAGCTGAGTAATGAAGAAATATTTACTCAAGAAGTTATCAAAAAATTTATTAGGCCCTTTCAAAAATCCATGAGATAGCCTCTTTCGAAATCAAGGTGCAAAATGGGACAGGAAAAAGTAATTGTTTCATGAGTGGATGGAAAGAGTGCTGGCAATTACTGGCCTGAAAATCTCTCTTGTCCTGGGCTCAGAACACTTGCCTGGTTTGGCTCTGCTTTCCACTTGGAAAAATAGCTTTCTTACATAAATCAGTATTACTATTTTTTCAGGTTCCTCCTGATAGTCTTGTGTGGTAATGAAGACAAAGATTTAAAAGTGGTCTGTTTTTCAGTTTTACAGAATACAGTGTGTACCCTCTATCTGGGTTTGTTGCAGCAGAGTACAATTAATACTGTCCATTAATACTGTGGTCAGGGTGGTGGTACAGTGTACAATTAGGACACTGACAGCAAGGCTGCACAAGAGCTGGGAAGAGCTCATGGATCCCACAGGTTAGGGAACAATTTAGAGCAGGCAGCATGAATATGGTTGGGGGTTCATGTGGCTGTAAAACTTGGGCTCCAGACTATACCCTAAAGTGTCTCTTGGCAGCTGAGGCTGAGGCTGTGTATGAAGTCATGAATCTGTGCACTTTTAGCTTTTTTCAGAATACCAGATCCTGCAAAGATCAGGAACACAAGGGCAGTCATCACACAAGTTCCTTAATCCCAAAGGCCAGATACTGACTTCTTTTACAAATACATTTTACAGAGTTCTCAATGCCATTTTGTAGAAAACAGAATTTTTCCTAGTTTCCTCTGGTTGTTGTTTGGGCATTTTATTTTTGGTTGGTTTGGGGACCTTTTTTTTTTTGGCTAATTTTTGGTGTGAGGAGATCGATAAGGCAGTGAGTGGTACAATTGCTGACTGGCAGACATGGTAACTGAGTGCTTCTTAACATTCAGATACCTACCAGTAAAAAACCAATGGGCACGCCTTTCACTGAATAGGTAAATGTAGGGATCATTATCGTCGTTTTCCTGTTCAGTTATTCATTCCATATGTGAAAATGCACAAATGAAGTTGAGGATGGGAGAAAGCAGCCGATCCCTTGCAAAGCATGCAAGAAAAAATACACAACACTCACTTCAGAACATTGTAACAAAATGATCTAGTGAATTTTATTTTGGGTAACAGCCAAGAAATCTGACATTTTGCCCAATATGGCTTTCTTCTAAAATTAAAAAGTTGCATATACCTACAGTTATATCCACCAGCTACAGAAAATCTGATGTATACACTTTTAATCCATGGCAGCATCACCAGAATACAGCTTTCAGTGGTGTTTTCAAGGTGAATTATATGATAGAAGTTTTTAAATGTGCATTTAGAAGATTTTTATATTGTTTATATGAAAACATACAAATTTTTCATTTATACATATAGTACATATAAAACTCATTGTAATTAGCAAGTATCTTCATCTGGGTATTTACCTTTGTGCATATAGCAAAAAAAGGATGCAGTTAGGGCTTTAGATGAAATATTAAAGTTCAAGACCTTTGTATATGCTAACTAGAACCTTATTCAAATAACTCAAACATATTTTTTCCTGCTTTTAAAAGATAAGAGATTCAGCTTAAAAATACATTCATAAAACAAAGACAATATTCTCCCTGAGACTACCAGTGTGAGTTAATTTGTGGTAATCTTTGAATGAAAAAATATAAAAAAGACAAGCTCTGGTTTTCTCTATGCTGCAATAAATTTCTTGAGCAACACTGACATCATAAAAGGTATAGATTGGGGAATCATGCTCACTTGCTGAAAAAGAGTTTCATATATCAGTTTAAGAAGAAGAAAAAAGTTTAATATAGACAAGGGAAGGTAACTGTTTTAATGAAAGATCTGTATCTGTAGGATGTATTAATGGGAAAAAGTTGTGTAGTTGGTTTTTGTTTGTTTGCGGCTTTTTTTTTTTCATTTCAGACATGAATTTTATCCAAAGCAAGACTATATGCTCAAAATGTAGATTCTTGATTTACACAGAGATACCTAGAACAGTTTTCTAAATATTTCAAGCATTTGTTTTTGTTAATATTCATAAAAGAAATATAGAACCTGTGGGAACAGTTTCTGCTTAAATTCAATGATAAAATCTTTGATTATAACCAGATAGTGAAGTCTCATAAGCAATAGGTGAGAGTCAACTCTCGTCCCCAATGAACAGCTCCTGGTTTGTAGCTGTTTTCCATCTTCTACCAGAATCCATCTGCTCTGAAGGCCAACAGCTACACCAGTTTTATTTAGCACTCTTCCTTTTAAGTATTAGCTAGAGAAGGTTTTTAAACTGCTACAAAGTAACAGAACTGGGATGCATTAAACATATCCCACCCAAATCGGAGAGAGATATATATTTTTCCTTTTACAATTCAAGTTGTATTTATAGTAACCATGCAATTATGTTATTTGGGGGGAAAAGCCTTACCTGAAATCAAAGAAAACACATTTATAGGAAAAAGGGGGAAAGCATTAAGTTTGTTCTACCAAAATTTATTATGTAATAATTACAAAGTTTAAAGATTCTTCCATTTTAAATAAAAATAATAGTCATAATTACACATATTGTATAGTACCATGTCAGGTGATTCCAACAAATATAACATGAAATACAGTGCAGTTTCAAATCAGAAAGACAAATACTTTCTCATTCACAGTGTTTGACAAATTACAGGAAAGCTTGTTCACATGAGGGTCTACTTAAGGTCATGCTCTTATAAACAGTCCACATCAAGCTGTGCCACAAAAACAAGTCATCTCTCAGAAGGTAAAGTATCGGGCAAACCACTCCTGGCGTTGTGGGTCTGGTGAAGCCACTGGTGAGGCATCAGTCTGAGGAGGGCTAAATTCACAGAAAGAAAGAAAAACCACAATTATCCTACAACTACGTTAAAAGTACAACTGTTAGGAGAAGGAAAAAAAATCACAGAGAATATTCAGTAAGGAATACATGTTTTTCCATGGATTAATTATCAGTGTGCCTTAGGATGTGATTTAATGTCTCCCTACAGAATCTGTGATCATCCACTCCATTGGAGAGCATCAGCAGCACAAGTCAGTTCAGAAGCCACATTACAGGCTGGGCAAATAATATTTTGGAAAAGATAATTTTAAATCTCATAAATAGTAGTTTTCAGGAAGAATAAAAAGAGTTTTCTTGGAAAAGCATGACTGTAGGAGGTCCTCTTTTAGCATCCTTTTCCTGTGGTAAAGTTAATTTTGAAAAATATGATGTGAACATCATATTTGTAGACGTGCTCACAAAGACTAGCTGGCAACTGAACAGAAATACACACTTTTATAATAATTAATACCCATCACAAATATCACTTGCAATTGTTCATGCACACACTTAAATACACTATGATACTAGAAAAAACAAACTGCTGTGCTGCAAACAGCATTTGGTTCCTCATTCTCACAAAATGAGCAGGAAAATAATTTAATTACACAAGTTCCTTTATCAATAAAAATTGGTAATAAAATAATCTCTACTATAGGATAATATAGAGCACAAAACAATTTGGATCACAGTCCATAGGGTCATGCACATGCATGTTTATTGATATCTGAGCATATTCATGCACATAACATGCACAGGAAAAAATAGCAACAGTACTTTTCTTTTTTTTTTTTTTAAAAAAAAGATTTCCCTGAAAAATATTGTTTTTCCTTATCTATTCTAGATTCTATCATTGGTTTCCCTTTATAATTAGCAGTTGCTAGGTATGTGATCTTTTGCATTAAACCAAAGGAGAGAGCAAACAATCAGGTGTGGGACCAGTAATTACATTTCGCTTTAAGTTGGCAACTTAGAGGTAAGAGATCAGCACCAACTAGATACAAAGTACAGCACTTCAGTGCATTTATTGTGTGGGCATATCAAGATAAAAAACTAAAATCCTGCCTCTAAAATGCCATTTTTAAGTTATTCAATTCAGAAGATTATTTTGTGAGAGAATTAATTGAGACTAATGCTGGTTTTGATTACTGGAAGCTCAGCACTAAGCACTCAACCTGTACATTTCCTGTTGCTGTAACAAGGTTACTCCTATGGAACAATTTCATATAGGTGAGGAAAGAGGGAACACAAAACATTCACCTAGCACGGAAAATAATTTTCTTAAATGAAAATCTTTATCACATAATACTAAATAAAAACCTCCGTGCTAGTATCAATTCCTAAATGAAATCTGTAAATAACACAAACATCTAAAGCAATTGTTCATATATGTAAACAATTGGAAGCACATGAATTCTGTTAAGGTATTTATAAAGGTTTTCAAAGTTCAAGGCTTAGGAAAAAGTGAGAGAATACTTCACATTTCAACAAGGTCTACAATAAAAAGGAATACTATAAAGAGGTTATAATTATAATGTAAAAATTAAAAATGCCGTAAGAGTACTTGTACCTCTGGAAGGCTGATAAAGCAAGTAGGATTCAGCTCAGTAAGAATGCAAAATTTTCCAAAGTTAAGCAAAAAACAACAAAAAAAAAAGCTCGGTGAGGCAGTGCTCACCTCAAAAACGTCTTGGGCTCTTTGGGTGGCATTGGCTGTGGTAGTGGTTTGCTGCTGTTGAACTCAATATCGTGGATGGGTGAGTTAGGAATGGGGTCCAGGCGGTTGGGATGTCCATTGCCCACCACTCCGCTAGATTCCAGAGCACTTAGATTGGGGACACTCACAAACCTGTTTGTTGATTTATCGTTCTTCTTCTTTTGCTGCATTAAAAATGACAAACGTAAGGAAGGCTTCTTGCATCAGGACAGATGAGGACATTGGCTAATTTAGAAGATTTATTGATGGCTGGTTTGGAGGTTTTTTCGAAGGAGAGGAATTGGGACAGATTGGGCTCTTTTTCCAGTTGTAGTTTTCTGCTTGCTTTGACCTGAACACCACAAATTTTCACAGCAAAATGGAGTTTCTAATCAAAATTATTAAGTTACTATGATTTAGTGTAATAATCAATGAGTATATCACATAAGAGTATATGATGTTTCAATATAACATTTTGGTTATATTGAAACATCGGTTCTATTTAAACATTGGAGATTGACAATCTTGTGGAAAATTTCCTTTCAGTCTGTTAAACCTTTCATGTTTACTTAAATCTTTTCTTCATATCCATGAAACAGCTCTGCTATCAAATGCAATTACAGCAAATTTAAATGATAAAAGAATGGGTCTCTCTAACACATTTCACTCCATCACTGAGGCACATTTTGGTAACTGGACCATGAAACTTAGAAAAGCACCTACACTTCTTTCACAGCAATTACACCCCCTCAGTCAGCAAAGCATTATAGCAATACAGCTAAATATAAAAATATTACTGTACAAGAGTCCAGTTTCTTGCAGAAAGAAAAGGCCTGGCTTTTTTATTAGCTTTTTATGCTAATACAGCTGC
Organism: Brachypodius melanocephalos; assembly: GCA_013398615.1. NCBI lineage: Eukaryota > Metazoa > Chordata > Aves > Passeriformes > Pycnonotidae > Brachypodius > Brachypodius melanocephalos. Next base: position 23,653,576 of record VZSR01003807.1, on the reverse strand, counting down.
CACTTCTAGACACCAGATGGCACAACTGAACATGTTTTTGGTTTTTTTACAATACTCTCTATAGTATTCTTGATAGTATTTCAAGGGACTCAAAATATTTAAGAAATCTATTTTTATGTCACTATTTTACATTCCAGAACACATCGTATAAAGGAGTCAGTGATCCTTTGTTTCTATAGATACTTTAATGCAGAAGGATGTTTCAAATAATTCTATCGCTTATCTTTTAAACGGCTGTCTGACAGGACATGGTGGGTTTTTTTCTGACTTCTACGATGTTTTTCATGTCTACAATAAAATACTAAAATTCAAAGTGCTTTATTTCCAAAAACAGGAGTTTTTGACATACCCAGAGCAATAAAAAAAATCCCTTGCTCAAAAATACAATGAACTATGTATTATTTGAATATAATAATAATAATAATAATAATAATAATAATAATAATAATAGTAATAACTTTCAATTACTTATATCCAACTCTAACAAAGCATCTAGGAGAAAAACCCCTTAAGGGCTTATTAACTACATATATTTGAACTAAATAAAGTGAGAGACAAGTGGAATCTCATGTTTTTTCTATATAATATTTTTCAGTAGAATTCCACCTGAAACAGGAGAGCTGCTCTACTCGAGGGTGGGCCCGAGTTCAGCTGGAGACAGAGAGTCCTACTGTTTCTCCTCTTAGCTAGCTTTGATTCTTCTCTTCTAGCACTGATTTCAGTGCCTGACCTCTCCAGGGTTGGCATATGCAAATGATACTAATTGCAGGCACATACTCTTGGGTGTCTCTGTCAATACACAATTAAAATACCCCGACAATTTAACAGACAGCTATAATAGAAAAAAGTGGGTTTTAAGCATCACAGTGAATGATCATCAGCTACAAAGGGTTAAACTGAGATTGTCCCATACATGTCTGCTGTAATAACTGAAGAAACAAGAAATAAGAAATTGTTTGGTGAAACTAACAAACTGTACATAACAGACATTTGCAAGACAATATATGCTGTAATTAAAAAGTGTGTTAAACAAACTGTAGTTAAATCTATGTGCTCCACAGGAGGCTCATTTCTGGAAAATGTATGTTATCCACATAAGTGCTTGGAAAAATACTATGATTTATATAATATTCTCTATAAAACAACCTGTGCTTCTGAAGCAGTCAAATCTGGAGAGAGAAAACTGTGTGTATTGTTTCCATGAAATTCATGCAAAGTATTAAGAAACTTTAGATGTAAGGTTGTAATACTATACTAAACAGATACATTGCAGAAATTATAAAAGCTCTAACACAATCTGCAATGGCTGCAATTTTGCATTTATATGCAAAGCCTGTAGTAACTCATAACTTCTGTCTTTTTTCTTACAAAAAAAGAAAAGAGAATGAGATTTTCAGTTTCTTTGTAATTCATTCTCTAATAACACAGTATATGCTTTGACAAAATAAATTAACATAGTCCACAACTCACGAAATGAAAGATTAGACTGTTCTGGCATACAAGACACTTTTAAAGTCTAAACATTTTAAGTGATAGAAGCATATTATAAAAATATGTGAATTATCACTATGGAAATCTGATGCTGAAGTGCTTTTCCCAGACACTTCAGATTTCACACAAAACACAAGGTCATATACTAAATGGTTCCATTTTACATCTTTATAAATGGGTGGTTCAGACAGACTTCCAATGTTTTCAAACAACCATTGAAATTGTATCTGGAAGTCCTGGTATTGTCTCTAATGGGCCCAAACTAATTTCTTTTATACAGTTAGCATAAAAATTAGCCATCCAGATAAGCCTGGGAGAGCTGCTGGGCTTGTGAAAATCATAGGAGAATATTGGCATTTTTCAGCAGAGTTTGTGCAGAAGTGTGAAATATGCTGATGTGAAACTGCAGTAAGGCTGGCTAAAAAACACAGCCAGATCTCAAATAACGGAGCCAGACTTCCTTTTAAATAACCTGAGCCTGAACCTTGATCACTGAAGCTTTTGAGCATCTGAACTGCTCAGGTTGTGACTCTTGGGTTTTCAGAACCTTCCCAACTTCTGTCTACAGCTGGCACAAATCTCTTCTCCTTCCACGCAAGTGAAATAACCTATGGGTTATCACAAGAAGGAAGGAAATGTCAGAGGACTCACTCTGAAGTGGTGAAAAAGAACAGTATTTAGGTACTCTACCACAGTCTTTTCACATTCCTCCAGAAGGAATGCTGCTGGCTTTCGAAATAGGCTACTATGTCTGTGTGGACAGTAGCCTTCCCAGGCTGCTATTCAGCAGGATGGAGAGAACTGGCAAAGGTTGCTACTGATGTGCTTTCACTTGTATAGGTGGTGACAGTAACTGAGAAGGCTGGAGACTGACTTCAGTCTCTTGCAGCCTCCATTGTCCATACTGGTTTGCCATTCCACTTCTCCAAACTTACTCTATGTCTTTCTCCCTTCAGACTCATTATATGCCCTTCTCACATGTTTCCCCTTCCCCTTTTTACTTTTATTCCCTTCCTTTTACTGTCCTCTCTCCCTGTCTTTCTAATGCTCTTCCACCCTGAGTGCTTCCCAAAAAGCACAAAGTGTCCTTGCACTTTCCATAATAACCAAGAAAAATTACAAAACTAAAAACCAGTCACTGCTCTCTGTTGCATGATACAGTTCTGCCCTCTATTGCCTTTCTGACACTTTTCCATTTGTTGGGGGTTAGGTTTTTTCCCCCTTTTTTTTTTTTCTTTTTGCTTAAGGAATTTGTTCTCCCCATGGTTACTGGGAGACAAAATGCCGGGTACTTAAGGGTGCTTGACCAAAACAAAGAGTTGCTCCAGGAGGGGGAGATAACTGAGTTTCAAGGGGCAGGTAAAAGACAGAGCTGGAGGAAGCCTGGTCTCTTTCTGCTCTCTGGGCACTCATTGGAGAGGACACGGCCAGGCTGT
>VZSR01003807.1:23584648-23650549 GCA_013398615.1 Brachypodius melanocephalos | reverse complement strand
TTGGGAGGCAAGGCCCCCAAGGTTCTTGGTACTGTTTTGTTGCTGGTGATGTAGTTGTTGTTTTTTTTGTTTGCTTTGTTATACATATTAGTAAGGAACTGTTATTTCCTATCCCCGTGACTCTGCCTGAGGAAAAGCCCCCTTTAATTTTTTTTCCCTGAATTATAATAATTTGGAGGGAGGGGACTTGAATTGTCCAGATACCTGTCTTTCAAACCAAGACACCATTTTAAATTTGCAGTTCTGTAATAAGAAACTGTGTTTTATGTCACACACGTCGAGCACATCAGGGCAACAGCATCAGTGGATCTCTAAACAACACAAAAGAAACAAACCTACACAAAAATAAGCAGACAAATGGACAACTATGTTCCTTGTCTTGAGCATGTCTGTTAAGAGTGATTTATGTATAGATGCAGACACACACATACACATATATCTTTTCTTTTTACTATATCTTTAGATTTCTTTTTCTTTACTTTAGCAATGAAGTCCATGGAACATACCTTCACCAATGGATTAATAACACCAACATTAGGGGCTGCATTAAACATTTTGTTGTAGTTAGTCTCCCTGTTTACTAGCTCCAGCTGATAGAACTTTTTGTCCTCCTAAAAAGAACAACAGATAGAAACTCCTTTTTATGCATTTTCAACCAGTTGGTGGCCAAATCTGCCTGTAAAATGTTCTCAAATAAATTTATGCTTACATTTTAAAATAAACCGTCAATTCTAAAAATTGCATTTCATGTTTATATATTATTATACAGAATAATCTAAATAACTTCTATTTATGCAGTTCTATGGTCCTGAGAGTAAGTACAGCCTAGTAGATTATGTACTGCAAATGACTCAGTATAGTTAAATTCTGATCTTTAATCAGTTTTGATTTCTTCATTCCTTTTTGCGTCTTAATTGGGATCTAATCAGACTAAACCAAGTCAGAGTGTTTTGCTCTGAATTTGGGAAGCTCAGTGGGTCAGGATCGTGGTTTTAGAAACCTCACAGAAGAAACTATTTCTTATATGGTTTACATGGCTGGTTTATCCCAGGATTGGAGGCAGGAGACATCTGATAAAGGACACACCAAAATACTACTTGTAATAATGTATTTTGCTTGATTTTGGAAAACACTCTGTATTTAATTAGTTTTACTATTATGAGTCATTGAAACCAGAGGAATAATGTGTCAAAGAATATGAATAACATGTTACCAGGATTGGTTCTTTACATACATTTCAAATACTCCGAATCAGATTAACTTTTGTATTTGTCAAGATATTACACCAAGAGAGCATAGAAGTCTTACAATTAATTTCTTTATGAGTTGGTCCCGCTCTGCAATTAGGTCTTTCAGTTCTGAGATAAGCTGCAAGTCTTCTGGTCTTGATTCTCTGTTTTTATATTTTTCTTCCATTTCTTCTAAACTTTATAGAAAAGAAGAATATCCCCTTTAGCCTGATCCAGTGTTAAATGATGAGTGAATAGTCACATTTTTGATAAGTACAAAAGAGAGTTCAGGGAGTAAGAACAGAGGATGACTTTCTCACCACCTTGAAGGAAATTAACTTTTATGTTCTCCTTCCACTTTAGATAGTTAAGAAACAAAAAAAACCCAATAACCGTAACTTTTGCTCCAGTAACTAATAATCTAGGGAACATTCTAAAAACCTAACATCCTTTCTGTGCATGCACTACCACATTTTTGAAAAGGGCCACTTTTAAGTCAGGCTAAAAAAGGGATTCAAAACCACAGCATCCTCCTCAGTTCATGTGGAATATACTGGAACAAGATACTCAAGAACATTGAAGACTAATAGGTAACTAACTCCTCTCCAGAAAAGCTACTCAGCACCATTAGAGATGAAATAAAGGAATGAGCTGCAGAACAAAAGGAATAACACTTGGATATTAGGATATCTAATGTAACAACTGATAAACATTTGAAAAAAAAAATTAGGAAATTTGAAATGCCTGGTGGGAAAGCATTAAAGGAGAGAAGTGAAATAAGCCAATTGAGAGAGGAATTTTACAAATAACTGCATAAATATCCCTTTTTCTTAAAGAAGAAGTTTTGAAGACATGACAGTTTCAAATTATTGTGTCCCCTTTAAACTAATAACATGCTCATGATGCTAAATATAGTTTCAAAGGAAAGTACTAAAATATGTCTCTCACATATTCAGCCCTCATGTAGATTAGTGAACCAAGTATCAGAATAGATTCAGGAAATTTAACAAATTTTGTGAAAAAAGAAAAGAAATCCCAATCAAACACTGAGAAAAATCTATTAATTAAATCCAATCTAAATTGGGTCAAGTTTAATTCCACAAGAATTAAACAAACCGTAAACACCTGGAAGTAGACATGATTTTTCACTTCAGATAAATATTTTCTCTTTAAAAGCAACTATGAGATTTTTACTTTGATTTGCAGCTGAAAAAGCAGCTGCATATTAAATTATATTGATAATTCAATAACCTTCAAATAACCTGTACGTATTCTGAGGAGATTATATAATGTATTTACATAAAACAATATGAATGAGAACAACATGATTGTTTTTACTTGCAGAGAAGGCATTTGACTCAGCAGAACAGAAATAGCCTCAGCTGACTTAATTTTTGTGGATATTTTTTATGCTAGGTTAAACTATTGTACATGGATCCCCAGAGTATAGTATACAGTTACACACAGCTGTCATTTTATTTTCAGATCCTTCAGAGAACTGGGGTTTCTTTTCTGTTTCAAATAGATAAGTTGTAATTTAAAGACTTTAGTTGTACAGCCTAATTAATGACAACCACTCTCAATTATTCTAAGACACATTCTCCATTTCACAAACATTCATAAGGCCATGCTTTAGGTGAGGCTGAACCTGGGAACAGTTACTTGAGAAACAGCTGCATAAAACTTCTCTGGGTTAGTGGTGGGGGGTGTGTGTGTGTGTTTAAGTTTTGGGTTTTGGTTATTTATTTTGGGTTTTTTGGGAATTTTGTTTATTTTTGTTTGGTTGGTTTGGGTTTGGTTTTTTAAATTTGTTTGCTTTTCTACATAGTTTCTTCTTTGAACAGCCTCTTACTTCAGTGTAAATAGAGAAATAACACAGTGAAGGCCAGGTTAGGGTACCCTGGATGATGCTTGCTGATTTTAGGCCAGTGGCTGCTTCCTCAAAGCTCTACATTGAGAAAGAGTGAGGAGTTAAAAACCAGCTAAATTCAGAAAATTCCCTGACACTAAGAGGCAAACAACTTAATGTGGAAAACATTTAGGCTAAACAGTTCCAAAACAGTTCTGGCAGCTGCTCATAGGCCTGTTTCTCATACAAGATAAATGCAGCAAACAGGAGGTAGCTTACCTCTAATTTACTGAATGGCAAGGTACCACATTTATCAGGGCATAACAGTGTGCATGTGGACAATTACAAGAGGGTGAAAATTAGAATTTTATAGCCATTTTATCTGTAGACAATTTCTGAGGGCTCATCATCCAGAAAAAGCTAGATGGATTTTGGCTTTACTGTCCATTTGTAACTGATTTTTACTTTGAAAAGCTTTCCAGCAAAAACTCAAAACCAATTTCTTCTCTCTGCCGTAAATCTTCCGTGCTACAAATCCCTTTGTGCTCAATGTGCTATGAAACCTGAGCCAAAAACTGTGACCAAATGGGTAACTCCACAGAGGTAGAGAATGAAGGATGTGGAGGACAGGAAAACACTGGTTGTTGACACACTATTACCTCACTTCTGCCACCATCAGGTGGTCTAATCCCTGGTGGCATTTTGATCCAGACAAATTCTTAAGCCCTCTGTTACTGTTATGCTCATACAATCCATTTCAGCCACTAATTTTCCTTATGCTACCAAACCTGAAAATGTTTGCATCACTCAATGCACAATCTCACTTCTTAGCAGTAGTAGTAAATATTGTATTGTTTATAAACTTGTTGAAGAAATTATTGTGTTCTCAAAAGAGATGTATTAAAGTTTGAGAAGGAAACTATTTGAGATAATTTTTTTCTCTGGTTTTCTAGGAACTGCAGATTTAATCTTTCCTACCTGAAATTTTTTGGTCTCAAGCCCTTAACAATTTACCTCACTACATTCCCCTAAAGATTATAGAATTGTGTTGCCTAAAGAAGGCAAGATTAACCCCCATACTTTATTGAGGTATCTGTTCATCTGCATCTCTGCAGTATCCTCAGGAACTTATGGACACCAGAATAAACTATTCACTCAAATGCAGCTACATACAATTTTTTAATGCAACAAAACTTACGAAATTTGTAAAGCTGAATTAATTTCCTTGAGCAGCTCTTGGGTCTTATTAAAATCTGCCAGCATGCTTTGTTTCTCTCTGATGTGATCTGCTGTCAAGACATCCAGCTCTGTCTCATGTTTCTTGCTTAAATCTTGCTCATGCATCCTGTTTGATTTAGTTTTTATTAAAAAAAGAGTTATTCTAAAATCAGACTTTTTTGTTCATCATGATTTTCTGCCATGCTTCTAATGGCTTTTACATAACATCAGACAACACAGAAGGAATTACTGATTCATCAAAGCCTACTACTTACTGTTCTCCAATCTTCTAGCTTATTTCATGGAAAATGCATCTCCTTTAATGCTTTTTAAAATAAACAAACATAATGAATTTGAAAAAAAACCCAGAAACCAACATTTGAGTGAACTGCTACTAAAATATGCCAAAATGTGTCACTGAAATGCCACTTAGCTGCACAGCACAGTCACTAACTTTACCAGTAAAGGGCATAGCTTTACTAAAGAAGACTATGATATGTAATATGACTTGATTAAGAGGATAAATTTAAAATGGCAAATGGCAATTTTTTTAAGTAGAATGGTAAGTAAAACAAAAGGTTCGAATTTAGACTGGAAAAATTCATACCTGATCTGTTGGTTGGATTCGCTGTGTATTCTAAGAATTTCTTTCCCTTTAAACTCTAATTCCTTCGTCAATGCACTTATATTTTCATGAAGATGCAGAATCTCTTTGTCCAGTTCAGCTATATGATGGTCTCGGTGTCGGAGTTCATCTTGTAGATCTGATATTCGGCATAAAAATTCTTTTTCCTATGATATAAGTAACAGCAGCAAAAAATATTTTAGACAGACTTGTTTCTCAGAGATGATGCCGACAATACTTGCTTTTGGAAGACAACAGCTGAGCAGAATTTTCCATCTAATAGACGGCTTTTTCCGTTTTTGATGCTGACAAATTATAATCAAAGCAAAGGGCTTTTTTATTGTGTACAAGTATAAAGAAAGCAGAAATCCAAGTTAGGTAATAAATTATTTCCACTTGCAAGAAAAGTTAAAACCCATGATTATCACTGCCTGTTAAAACTGGTGTAGCTCATCACACTTTCCTTTTGCCCACACATACAAGAAAAAAACCCAGTTATCACTAAGATCTAGGGCCTGGGCATTTCGGTTTCCCTGCCTTGTCAGCACACAATCCAGAGAACCATTTTTTCCCCTTACAGCCCCATTCGATAGGAGAAAATTGCTCAAGATGTATGCCCTGCACAAACAAAAACTGATTCAGAAGTCTCCTATCTTACAAATATATACAAAGGTCATAAATATCTTACAGCAGAATATGTGTTAAATAGTTTATCTTATATTTATATTGTGTCCAACAAATCAAGAAAAGTCTTGTTTTGGTTTGTTTTTTTTCAGAAGAAATTCCAATGAAGTTAATATCTGGGAAACTCAGCTGGAGCCTGTCCCAATGGCTTTGATAATGAGTCTCCTTGGTTTAGAAATGTCTATAATGAAAACAACTTTTTCAGAGTATTCTATTTTCACCTATTCCACTTCTTACAGTTTCGTAATAATTAATGAGCATATAGTTTGCACAGAGAAAATCAATAGACATTCCAAAGTAGTTTTGTGTATAATTGTGTTTTGTGCCTTCATGCCTCCAGGAAATACAAATATATCCTAGTGCACAAATTACACAGGGCATCTTTAAGAGCAGACAATTAAAAAGAATTATGTATCTCCCTATATAAAGACTATGTTAAAGATATAGGAAAAAGCGGATGAAAAGTTTACATCCACACATATAAATATTTCCAAAAGTAGCAAATATAATCATCCTGATCAGACCACTCTCCATCTCATTCAATGCTGATCCTGTGAACTGATGAGCATTCTAACACAGAAACCTCAGTAACTGCTTTGCCCTGAGTACAAGCAAAGCTCGTGTTTAGCAGATCATTATACTGAGGCAAAAAGTACACCCTGTTTGGTTGGATCAAACACCAGTTCTTCTAATTTAAACTTTTTTTTTTTTTTTCCTGACATCTCATCCAGGTGTCAGACTCTGGGCTTAAACAACACGACTGAAACTATATCCTCCTAAATCTTGCATGACAGCATCGTGTTTTTGTCTCTGGCGCTTACACTGTTAAACCAGCAAGGAATAGCTAAAAAAAGGCTCATCTTTGACTGTCTCTGTTTTTGTGTAAAGGCTATGTCCAACAAACCCTGTTTCCTCTGTTAATATACCTGTTAATAAATAACAAAAAACATAAATAAATAATAAACCCTGTTAATATATTTCTAAACCAACAACTCCTCCTTGGTGCTGCAGTATCAGTAAGTCAATCCTGATAAGCCTATATAGGCAAATACAGAGGTAATTTTCCAATCCTCTTATTTCCAGGAGTCTGGCTTTCAACAGAGCTTAAACTTTGAACGTTTAGATACTAGCAGAAAAACTGATTGTGTATGAAACACAAAATGAAAGGTGAAAGGTGAATTAATCAGCTTGCCACTGAAAGCAAAGGTAGTTCATACAGGTTTTGGGGATTTGGTTTTGGTGGGTTTTATTTGTGTACCTTTTTCTTCAGTTTGAAGCAATTATTAGATTATAAGCAACCACTTTTTTTGCAGTATCTCTTAGGTTTCAAAGAGAAACAGCTTTTTCCTTCCTGCTGGCAGCTGAAGATGAGTACAATTTTGCAAGAATGGGCACTTGCCTCCCATGGCAAGCCAAGGTACTCCCAAATGGCTGCACAGTTCTGAGAGGAAACTACCTGGATATTGGAGCCTTTTCTAGGCTTTGAACGAGGTTTGTAAAGGGCAGAAAAAGCTAAGCAAGGAAGTTTAGGAAACTGGTAAGGCCTCATTAGCTGCTGATGTTGGATGATTTTGAAAGATTACATGTTTGTTCACAACTGTTATTGTCTCCAGCAAAGGGAAAAATGAATATTGATCATGCCATTTTATAGCCAGGTCCCAGCCATGCCTCCTACCTGTCGCCTGCCGAGTTCTATGCTTCTTTCCAGCTCCATTTTGGCAGCTACCAGTTCTTGTTGATGGTTGTGCCTTAGCTGGTCAATTGCTGCTGCATGTTGGTGGTTGAGCTCTGAGCGCAAGGAAGCTGGTTACCATGAACAAAGAGAAAAGTTTAATTTGGATGTGTTCATATTAATTAACAGTAACAGTCCAGTTCCATCTAGTATTGCTGCTGACCTACAACACACTTTACATCAGCTAAGTAACTGTCCTGTATTTTATTCCTGTTGCTTTCTGAAAACGTCAGTTCTCCATCAGGAACTTTGGTGGCTTACTCCTTTCAAAAGAGCCTTAAAGGTGAGATATTTTGAAAGTGAAGTTAAAGCCTATAGTGATTTTAAAAGGAACACTTAGGTCAACACAGAGAGACACTACAGTGTTATAATATACACACACACATGCATGTATATTTGCATGAGCAGAAATAATGGTTTTGGACCCCTTTTCAAATCTGAAAATAGTATACCTAACATAGCTTTTCCTTCATCCTCCAGTTCAAATCGTAGAGTCTGAAGTTCCTGTTCCATCTCCAATTTAAAGCCTTCCATGGCTTGTTTATGTGTTTCTTTCAGTGCATGAAGTTCTTCTGAGTGCTTCTGCTGTAATCGTTCTTCTAATTCCTATGAAATCAAAATTGACAAAATTTGTTCTACACCAACTTAGAGAATTTATAAAACATTACACAACAAAGAACTGGAAACAAAAAGCAAGCATTGACATAATCTAGGAAAAAAACTCACTAGAATTACTCATATTTTATTATCCTCCTAATATATTTTTTCTTTTCAGTGGTTGATGGTTACCAAGATTACCTGTGTACAAAAACTATTTGGCTCACAGCTGGAAAAGAGAAAAAAATCAATTTGCGGATATATCTACAATAGCAAGCAATGTAATAAGGTGGAGATTCACATTTGGGGACTTCTGCTCTCTAAGGACACCCATGTTTACTACCTATGGAACTGTATGAATCATAATATTCCTGGTACACATCTGATCTTCTGGGCACATAGTGGGAAAAAGGATGGCAAAGGCACACTCTGGAGCTGAACTTAAAAAGCCTTAAGACACCCCCCATTATGTTCCATGCACTTCCAAACTTCCAATTTTAAAGCTGGTTTTGTCAGGGTTTCAAAAAAAAGTATGTTGGCTGGAGCTTCAAAATTATCTTACAAGCCACAGAACATAGCTAACACAATTTTTAATATAAGGAAAATATAAGATACATTTCAAATGAGTCTACTGATAGAAAAAACATGCAAAATTAGCTGTAATAGAAAATTCCTACTCAAAGTCAAAACAAGAATATATTAAGGGTAACAACGTCAATGTACTGTAAAGAAATGCATGTATTGATAATAATTTTACATATATATACACACACCCCCTATGTATGTGCACATAAAGTAAGACATGAAATAACACCAGTATTGGAAAATATTTTCAATATGTCTTGTTCAGATTTAACTGGATAACAGTATTACTGCAATACATCAGCTGAAAAGGAAATTTAGTAGTTATGCAGATACTTTCTTTACTAATTCCAACTGTGCATGTAAAATGCTAAAATGGCAATTTTAGCAAATACCTCTACAGAATTTGGAATAACCATATGAACATGCCTTTTGTTCTTGCTCTTTTGTTTCTTCCATGTTTTGAAAGGCAAGGATATGGGCTTCCTGAAGTGACTTATGCCTTTGCTGATGCTCTTCTTCTAGTTCCTGGATCTCCTGAGTCAGTCTCTGTCGCTCCTGACTGAACTGGGCTTGTAGCTGTTGCAAAGAGCTCTGTGACTGGGAAAGCTGCATCTCCAGGTTCTGCTTCAGTAAGGAGATCTAACCCACAACAGAACAGCAAATATTCATTAGTCATTGATACTGACATCAGCTGTAAAGAAGACATTCAGAAGAAGAAAACATTTTAGAAACTTTAGAGCCAGAGTGCTAGCTAAAGACAGACAAGCAATGTCATCCATCTACTGAATTTGTTGTTAATGTTCTATGATATATAATCAGAGATGCAATAATGACATTTTAATGGTTTTGTAAGGGTTATCGTACTGGTTACTTCATACTGCAGCGCTACCTGTAACACAATTTTTAATGGCCAAATTATCGAAAAATATTTAGGTTTTATAGAAAAGATCAATAAAAATGACACTATCAAGGTCTGAAATCAAACATTTGATTGTTAACTATTCTTCAGGGAAACACCCGTTCTGCAAGAATAATCTTGCACTTGGAATAGGGGAGGACAGCCTGTGATATCAGCACTGATTTTTGTATCTTTTTGTGTGCTACGGTCCTACCTTACAAGTGGTTTTCTCATTTAGAAAGAAATGTTACCATTCAATATCACAAATAAAAAGTAACACTTGATGGAGTTCCCATTACACGTTTTAGTTAGTTCAGTAAGACTATGAGAGTGATTTTTATGCTTGTTTCCAAGATCTAAACAATCTGAGTCACAACTCATTTTCTTACAAACACCTGATTTTACAAATTATGCTTTTCATCCAGTAAGTATTATAATATACTATATTCCTTTTCTAGTCCCATTTTCTTTTTATAGTAATATTATACGTTGTTCTCCCCATCAGACAGCATCTTTTCAGACTGAAAGTACTAAACCTGCATTCCCTTGAAAGCCAACCACAAGCAATACACTCCAATTCTGGAAACAAGATTTAACCAAGAGAGAGTTTTGCTACAGTGACTCAAATGAAGGAAAATAAAATTGCCAAGTAACAAAGAATTTGAATCAGTAAGGATACTTTTCAAGCCTCAGAGCATTACATCATATGAAAGTCTGATAGTGTCATTTGATTCAGCATATCTTAAAATTAATTATATCAAATTCATAACGACATTGCACATCAAGTTATTGAGTTAGAGAACATTAAATCCACCACTTAGCAGAAGATTAATAGCAGCATACAAAGTACAACTTGTAGCATGAACACTGCTGCCAAACATGTGGGTTAACTTTCTTTTTCAGAAGGACACAGCTTAAGCAGATTTGAAAGAAAAAAGCTACAGAAACAAAAATTAGCAGTAAACAAAAGAAAACAAAAAATCAAACTAATTTAAATGAAATAAGCATAGCTTGTTGTATTTCAGATTCACCAGGTCTTTGTGTCTGAGATTATACACTCTATCTTTAACATACACTGTATAAATAGTACTGCACTTCAGATACCTTCAAAAGTGATTAGCTACAATTAAAGGAGTGTAGGGAAGGCCTACACTACACTCTGCAAAATCTTCTACTAAATAGATTAGATATAAATTTCACATAAAAATTGTACAGTGTCAGACCACAGTTTTGTCTGATCTTTGGTTCTGCCTCCAGAAAGGGCCAACCAGGTTTACCCAAGGAAAAAACGGCCAAGCATAAATGTAGGGAGCTTGACTCTATAGTCTACCTCGAACTAGAAATCTTAAACCAGAAGAGGTATTTTGGAGCAGATTTACAGAAGAAATAATAACAATCATCATCTGAGCCCATAAAAACTTTTAGCAATCACAATATCCTGTGTCGAGTTCCATGTAAACATGACAATTTGACATGATAATCTTCAATACTTGTAATGGAAAGGAGTCAAAATAAATCCCTTTTTCATTTGCTGTATACTACTCATGTTTCTACAGCTCTTCGTCATTTCCTTCCTCACACCCTTTGCCATACTGAATTGCTTTGGCTTAGTGAGTTGCTCCTTGTATGAAAGTTATTTCATATCTATGATCACATTTCTCCTACTTTTACCCCCTTTTCTACTATTTTTTAAGATCAGGAGGCCAAAACAGCTCAAGTTATTTGAAATGAGAGTAAACTCTGTTTTTATGTAGTGATTTATATAGTTTTACATGTTATATTCTCTGTTTCTCTCCCGCATTCCTGAAGTTTTATTTGCTTTTGAGACTTCTACTGAGCACTGAGGTGACGTTTTCACAGAATTGTATATCATAGTCCCCAAACCTATTTTCTAGTTTTAACAGGTCAAGGTAAGGCTCATTACTTTACAGAAAGAGTTACAATTATTTTTGCCTTGTGGATCATTTTGCATTTATCCACACTGGATTTCATCTGCCATTTTATTGCCAAGTCCCTTGGTGTTTGACAGTTACTCTATTCTGAATAAGCTTTTATAAGCTGCAGAGTTTCCTACCTTACTCATTTCTCAACAACCTGTAAAAGAAAATATTTTGAGCATCAGTGTAACTCTACTGATAATCTACCTTCACTGTGGAAGCAATTAATTTTATATATATATATAAATATAAATGTATTTTTTCTCTTCACCCCTAGAAACTCACTCCACCGAAGTGGTGAGTTTGCACCATGCACCTGCCAGCATGGCCCAGCTCTGAATTTTCATATAGACATTATCTTCTTGTACTGCAATGGGCTATTGTCTTCCTTTTCTAGGAAAAACCAAGCTATTGAACCTAAACTTTCCTTTGGTCTACTCACATCCCCATCTACTCTAATTCATCTCATGTTCACTACTGGGCCCTTCTCTCCTTCCCACCTGTCTGTAAACTCATACCTACCAGGTCCTTCTCTTCGTCTGTACGCCCATTCTTACTTGTCCCTTTGACCAGGTTTCCATCCCTCAGGTTTCTCAGGACATTGTCCTGTCCTGTTCACCCTGGCCACCAGGAGGTATAATTCTAGCAGAAGTCCTGCCCAGTCCTGCAGAACCTCAGATAATTAAAGATCAAAGTCTAACAAGCCTTTCATGATAACAGTCAAATGGAGTCAACCACAGTAACCTAGGTAAATTTTTATTAAAATAATATGAAAAAATGTATTTTTGGCTTGAAGTTAAATCTATCTCTCACTTAAGTTCCTGCTCCAAATGCTGACAATGATCAGTATATAATTTATAAATATATTGAGCATTGGTCAAGGGCAAAATGATTTTGTTTTCATTTCTGTCTTGGAAAGGCAGAAAACATTTTAACTGAGATGAATAAGAGAAGTCTGACATCTGGGCAGGAAGCCATCTTCAAAGAGATCAGGAATAAGAAAGAGCAGTTCATCCTTCCACCATATTAAAGTGACTGCAAAATCATAGCCTGAAATGAGTCAATGTCTGGAGATGTCTATTTGCATCAATAGACTACATAGAAAATAAAGGACAATGAGGATTAAATGATTCTAGCAAGCAAGTCAGATTAATCTACCCTTCTAATAATTTGTTTTGATGTTGAGAAGTACAAAAAAAGCTCAAAATATCAGTCTTTTTAGAAGAGCATGTGATTTTAAATACTATTTTTATTATTTAGTGCACAGACTGATATCCTTAAGAGCATGTTTCAGGAACATTAATGCCTCTTTTTGTATGTCTTTGGACTACCCTTTCTGTACATCTCTGTACTGCAGATTCAAAATAAAAGAGCTCTAACCACTATTCTCTGAACTTCCAATACTTTTGTCCCAGGTTTTTGGCACATTAAAAACATTAGTGAGAATTAAAAAAAAAAAAAAGGAATGAATAGTTTGGCTACACTTACGACTTACACTGCAAAACTGCAAATTATAACAGAGCATCAATCCCATGCTTTGTAGAAAGCTCTGCAACACACATCTGCACTGCCCACAAGCTTGCTTGCATTAACAATGACATAAATACACTGCTCATGTTATGACCACGTACACAGTGTTCAATGCCAATGATATACACAGTCACACAGATGAGGGGGATGCACGACACAAGCTTTTGATAGCAGCACATGATCTCGTCTCAAATATTACCATGTCTCCCATTTCATGGGCTTAAGCTGTAAAGCAGTACTGCAGGATATGCAGGCTGATTAGTGCAAGCATGCCCTGTTCACAAGCTGTAAGTGCAAATCACTTACATTGCTGATAGATTTATGCAAAGCTTCACCGAGACAGTGCCGCTATGAAGGAAAGATCACAGGAATAAAGGGAAACATTCAGAAATTAACTAAGAAAAAGGGATAAGGAAGGAAGGGTAAACACAGAACATTGATTATAATTTGATCAGATAAAAAGAAATTGAAAGTCATCTGGAATAAATATGAATATGTTTGACTTAGTCTATAAGCTACTGAACACAGAACAGAATGACGTGGTTTACCATGTTATGTTTCTGACATACAGTATAGCATTATCTCTTTAACATAATGTTAATTTATAGACATATATTGCACAGCTGAACACTTTTGAAGTTACCCACTTGTTTTCTCTTCTCTTTTATGGCAAAACAATTTTGGGAAGAAATCATTAAGTACACAAACAGACACTATATAAGGGCACAATCAACAATCAGCTGTGTCTCTTAAATATCAAAAGCATATTAAATACATCAAAGATCAGATTTCACTGCTAAAGTGCAGAAAATGAGTTTAGTCTTTAATGAAGACATTTCTATTGAAATACTTACTTTATCTTTCTTAAAATTCAGAACCAAATTGGTACATAGAAGACTATTCCTGAAAGTCTCCAGCAATAAAATTACTTAGTGTACCACTTATATTAGTGGTGATTACTAAGGAAAAGCAAAAAATCCCAGCATATTGCCAAGTAAACACTCTATGAAATACCAGTGACCACACAAATAATATACACAATTCATATGTATATAAAAATGCCTATGTGTTTATATATACGAATCATGTAGATAAGCACACACACATGCACAGAATAGAGTCATCAGAAATTAAGTGAGAGCAATTTCAAATCCAGCATGGTCACTTTCCCCTTTTGTCACAGGTCAGTCAAGAAGACAGCAGGTATTTTGACACCAGCCTGAAAGCCTATAGGTGGGAACTATTAGGTAACACTTTGCCAAAACACAAAAACAAATTGTTATTCAGTATCAAGAATCTAAAAAAAGGCACAGCACAAAAATACATTATTGTGAAATACCCCAAATGAGCTTATTAAAATTGTAAGAGAGCTATAAGCATTAATTTTCTATGCAAGAGCGGAACACTAGGAGGCATCATACTCCAGCAGACAAGGCAAGAGGCCAGCATCTAACAGCTCTGATTCCAAGACAGACTTGGACACTGCTGGTCTGAACAAATCCACCCCATTTTTCTGTTCTTCCTTTCCCATCTGTTAGGTTTGTTTAGAGGGGAAGCTGTTACAAGCAGGAATGATCTCCTGCTAAATAAATGTTCACTTTCTAGAACATTTTGGACTTTATATCGGTGAATGTATCTATGGAGCACTGTGGTACAACTAAGAAATACTTCGATTTTACACTTGAAGCAGGAAAGTTCTCATTGTACTACACTGAAGAGAAGTTCCAAGTAAAAATAGAATTATATAGGCTAGTCAAATGGAATGGGGGGTCATTCCAGCAAAACATGTAGCAATTCAATCAGATGCAGCTCCACATTCAAAAGTATGCGAAATACATTCAGAATGCAGAACTCCAAAATAACACTGATTTAAGTGTTATTAAGAAATGTCATAAAAATTCCAGACATCCTTATAAGTTCTTCCATAGCAAGGTCCATCCATGTTCTGGAGAAAAAAAATGTTAAGAACCAAAAAGAAGGCAGGCATAATTATTACTGCCTGTATGTCTATGATGGGGAAAAATGATGATTAAAAAGCAAGGAAGAAAGTGGGTTAAATCACTCTCTTTCTACAGGTTGAAACTGAAGATTTCATTTGTGATGTTACTGTGGTATAAGAAACCTTTGCTCAATTCTCTTTGAAATCTATGGAGTGTACAAGTGAATTAATTTACTTTTGAAAGTACAGAAACTTCTGAAAACAGATCTCTACTTGGTATATATGTATTAGCTAACCTGATTTCACTTGATTTTGCTGTCTCATTTTTCAGTAGAAGTATTATCTTCTCCACCCTCAACATATGCAATGCTAAGCCTCAGATGTAACCAAGAGAGCTTCATCATGACCAGAGGAACAGTAGAGATGTAGCAGAGACTAGAATCTGCATCTTTATACACAGCATAGAATCCACTGATCATTGCAGGCTACTCAGCAGGACTGAAAGACTTTGCAAGCAATACACAGAACAAGATTGGTTTTCCCAGCTCTCCTTCAACACCTCTCCTAGAAGAGCTGAGTTTTCAGTTTAGCTGGGTAAACATGTTACAGTAAAGAACAGATTTAGTGATTTGAAACTTTCAAGCTTTATGTTCGCTTACTGGAATGAACAATTGTTTGTGTTCCCATCACAGCTGTCACAGAGGCCATTTTTGGTGATGAAACGGTGTCATTTTCCTCAAGAAGGACATTTACTGCAACAGTGACATTTTCTCATTTTCATTCAGTTATCTTGTTTCTTGCAGGACGTTAACTTATTGAATGCATGGAAGTTCTCCTGTTTTATGGTGTCTCTGAACTAAAAATTACTTTCAACCAGATTAGAGAGGCTTGACACTTAATTTCAGCATCAGTCTTGGTATCACCCAAAGATCAGTTATGTAACACCTTTCCCTCACTGACATTTCAATGTCACATTGTGTCACAATCTGACTTGGCTATATGGTGTACTGAATTTTTGAAACATTGCTGGCAAACAGGAATTCTTGTGTAAAACCCGAGACCCTAACTGGGAAAGTTCCTACTTTATCTGTTTTGTCAAAGCAGATCTAGATTGCTACACAGTCTTCGCTTCATTTTAAGACCTCCCAGAGATGCTGCTTAACTTTCTAAAGAACAAATCCTATGTGTACCTATCAGACATTAGTGAAGGAAATGAGTTTCTGAAGGGTCTAGCACAAAAGCCAGAGGGACCTTTGGCATAAGCCCATTTTATCCAGCTAATAATGGCAACAACAACCCTAAAACTCTCCCTCGAGATAGGTCTTTGAAGAGAAGGACTGATTTGTCAGCAGATGTAGTCTCTGGCTGTGCAGTGCTGACGTGGCAGATGACTCCGCAGAGATTTGGAAAGCAGCTGTTTGCTACTACAACATTTTGTACTTGGCTCGAGGCTTGTGATATACTAGGAACTGGAGAGCTACATCAAAGTCTGCCCTCTCTAACTGCTAAGAAAAAGCTGCATCTAGAGCCCTTTCCCTATCTCAAACCTCAACAGTTTTCTGATGAGGAAAATGAAGTATATATAAAGCATTCTGAAATCTTTGATGATCTCTGGGATCTAATTGGTCCTGATTTCCTCCTGGTTTTGGAGCAACCCCAAAGGGAAGGTGCTATCTCCAGGATGCCAGAGGGTGGGAAACTTATTCTGTTGCTTTAAAAAGATGGAGTTTTTCTCTTTTCCAGTTCTAGGAATCTGTAAAACTTCTAAGCAAAATAATAGAATGGCATGGGTTGGCCTAGGTATTTTGCAGATTTGTATCTGTTTGAATTTTACAATATATTCTTTTAATCCAACAAACTGCAGGTTCAACGGTCAGGGGAAAACCAAGTGCCTTTGAATGTCCTGATAATTTTTTAAGGTTTTGGAAAGTGATTAGAGCTTTATTCATTTATTTGTCATAATGCTGTCAGGAATTTAAAGATTATATACGCACCTTGACTAATTTTTCCAGGAGCACAGAAGTATCACTGCCCTTACTCTAGAATTTTAATCATCTGCTGAATCTCAAACAAATTTTGCCCCACCTGGTACGTTCTCTCTCATTCCTTCCAGGGTCCACTGTTTTCATTGTTTTTGAACAGAAGCAAAAGCTACTTGAGCAAATACAGAGCAAAGTGGCTAAGAGAAGTGTTTTAAGACCAGATGCTTGCTGAAGTCTTTATCTTACATTTAAGGGAAAAACATATACAAGCATAGGATTAAAATTTTGTTTTGGGGATGGTATTACTGTTGGATTTGGCTTAGGTTTCTATTTACCAATTTTGGAAGAGTGAACTTTCAAATCTCAAATTAAACTTTTTACTCATGCACAATACTAAGAATTTCACATTCTTTTCATCCACTGACAAACAGAATTAAAAGCTTTCCCATCTCCTTAAGATTTACCACCAAACAAAAACTCATGACATTAAATTTCAATTAGAATTTTAGGATCAGGTAGACAGGTTTCTTTGGATGTCAAACATTAGCCTAGATATATTTTTAACTGAATTAAACACAACACCATGGGAGAAAAAAAATAAGAAGGAACCAAAAGAGAGATGAAAAAGTCCAGCAAGACATTTATTATAAAACAAAGAATAAACTCACACTTGTTAGTATTCCTACTGCATCCTACTGAAAATACTTTGAAAACACCCACTTGTTCTCTTGCTTTTATTTGCCTGTTTTGCTGAGTAGCTCTTAATTGTAAATGGTCTTTAATGAATTTCCTCTGTTATCTTCAGAATCTTTTAAACAGAGAGTAAAATAATGACAAAGGTGGAGTCTAAGTTTTCAGCAGTCAAAGAAAGCATGCTGCTTTGGAAAAACAGGTATCTACAGATCGAAGAAGAACCATAAAACATTACACTGAACTGTATTCCAGGCTGCCCTCTTTGTTTCCCTCCCTCCTTGGTAGGATTTTTCTTTTTATTCTTTTGGATTTCCACATTTTAGATTTTTAAGTGCTTTTTAAACCTTGCCAATATCTCTTACCATCCACTAGATGTCATGGCAGCCTTACTAGTATTATTGAATACAAGAATTGCCAAAGCAAATTAGGAGGGAGTTATTTGAAATTTACCTCCACTCTCTTTCTGACAGACAAGCCTTTAGACAGAGTGTTCAGGACAATATCAGGTGACAGGGAGCTGAGTAAAATGATTCTGTGCTGAAAGTTTATCTCCCTTCTTTCTGGAAACTGATACAAGGTATGTGCAGGTTATTTCTTGTAGAAATTTCCAGCATCCATTTGACAGCAAATCTTCTAATGCAAGGATTACCCAGGCTGTGGAACAGGCCAGTAATCCTTGTGCTGGGAAAAGAAAGTAGCGTTTCCTGATTTTGCTAATGTGGATGTACATCAGCTCTGCAACAAGCACCTCTACACAGGCAAGTAAGGATGGAGCAGTAACTGCCTCTGGATGAACCCTGATCAAAAGCCAATTTTAGATGTGCACAGGAGCTCAGGGACTTTTCTCAGCACTCCATCAACAGCAGAATACTCAGGATTTTTAGACCAGTATGCTAAGACTGAGTTTGTCATTTTCTGAAAACTACAATTTGCATAATAACTACATCAGAAGGAAATATTTACATTTTCATACAAGTGAAAGTTTCTCCTATTTACTTTTAGTTTATAAAGGAGCACGCCATCACAGAAACAACCTCTGAAGAGGAAATCTCAATATATTTTTTCAAAAAAAGTGTCTTTGCAGTAGGAAAAGCAAACAACAGCTATCAAAATGTATGTAGCATACTTTTGTCCATTCTTGCTGTACTTCTGGTATTTCCATTAATAGAAGACCTATCTTTGGTGTGAGAAGTGGACATAAGAAGAATGAATGTCACACATGCTTGGACATGTAAGAAGCTATTTAAGAATGAGAAAGCTACATGTGGGGAAAAATAATGACAGAAAACATTTACTTTACTGAAACATGTTACTGAAAAGTAAGGAAGTAAAAAAAAGTAAGGAAGATGGGAGAACCACAGTGAGAACCCTTGATTCAGTTTACTGAAAAAGAAACATATCTCAAGAAGAAACAGATAAGAAAAATATAAATCTTAACTTGTATGTTTCAGTGCCCAGAATTGAAGGTTGCACAAGACAGAGAAGCACAAGAGAGAACATGCTCATGCTTTCAAAAAAACCCTGAAAATTCCAGCTATTTTTGCCCTGGCTGAAGCTTTCTCAGCAGTAAAATGTTTTTAAGAAAAGCGTTAAAACACCATTTTAGAGCTAAGAGGAATGGAAAGGAGGTAGCATATCTGAATTCATTGCATATTTCATTATGAAACTCTCAAATGGATTGATGTGGAAATACTTGGTGCAATTTACAGGGAAAAAAGGGGAAAAGCACTTTCTTTTTCGTCTTCTAGAATAATTTCTCATATCAGAGATAAAAACTACACATTTGGTCGCTAGACAATGATCTAGTTAAACTACCGACCACATTTAAGTGTTGATGGTGCTTTGCAAATGGCAAGAAAGTGTTTATGCACTTCATCAGCTGAAGAAGAAATTTATCTTTTATCTGAAGAAAATTATTTTATTGATAAAGCTATACTGTTAGAATAACAATAATCCTACGTGCATTCTGTGATGGACCACTTACCATTACTGATATGAAATCAAAACTATTACCTAGCTTTATGCAAGAGCTAGATTCTACCTATCAAACATGCAACAAATAGAAGTGGCAGAAATTTGTTGATCAGAATAACATAATTTGAAAAACTCCAATCAGGTTAGTACACTTTATGGGCATTATTTTTTTATTATTAAATTGTTTGGTTTGGGTTTTTTAAAATTTACATTTATATCTGTGTCTGTTCATTCAGTTTTCTAGCACCAGCCAGCAGCATTCCCAGGTGAGCATACTCTATGTTGTATTTTTCTACAGTTTAGGTAACTATATTTAACCTGTTTTTCCAGCCCTTTAGCTCTGTATGATTACATAACCATTCTTCTACTTCAAGTTAGGCAACACACTTCTTTGTAGCTTGTTTTTAAATCAAATTAGAGATGCATCAATACATATTAGAAAATTGCACCTCTATTGATGAGCATTTAATTTCTGAATTCAACTTTTATGAACTGAAATTATACAACTAAGTGGTGAACCTCTAGACACATTTTCAACATAAAGAACACACATCATTGTGTCCACATTTGTTGTCAAATCAGGATTTACAAATTATTTAGCAGAGACTCTGATCTTGTATTGTTTTGATAAATCATTGTATAATACTACTGGCATAGAGCAGACCACTATTTCAGGTGTAAAAATCTGAACTGCAGAAAGAGAAGCTGGATTCCCTCTATTCCTAATTTTATACAGGCTTTGCACCTTTCAAATGGGTTTTAAATACATCTTCCCACAAATTAAAACCAGGGTGTAACGAATTCCACAATTTCACAGCCCTACTGCAATATCTCAGGCAGTTCTAGTTCAGGGTAGAATTTCTAAGGCATTCCAGGACCTGTTCATTTCAGTACCTTATCAGTTCTGGAGGAGGAGACAGAGAAGCATCCTTTTGGAATTTGTGGGTGACACCAAGCTGGGAAGAATAAAAGGTGGAGAGCAACACAGTGGAATGGACGCCACACATTGAAAGAGTGGGCTGCCATCCAGAGGGATCTATCTAGGCTGTAAGTATGGGCCAGCAGGAACCACACAAAATTCAGCAAAGACAAATGCAAAGTCTTCGACACAGGAAGGACCAAACCCATACATTGGTCCATACTGGCTCACAGATTTGCTCTGCACAACCTCCTTGACAGCAGGTTAAACATGAACCAGTGTGGCAGCACTGAGTGCCAGCAGCACACTGGGCTGTAGCAGCAGCCAGTAGTTTGAGAAAAGGGATCAGTGCCTTCGACTTGGCATTTATTGCACATCATCTGGAGGGCATATTCTGTCTCCTCCTCCAGCTCATTCAGCTTCAGTACAAGACAAATGTTCATAAAATTGATCATTTATAGTGGAGAGCTACCACCAAGATATCCTTCTGAGGTAACTCTCTTTGCTCAGGCTAAAGAAGAAAGAGCTTTGTGGGACTGAATACTTTTCCAGTAACTGTGAGGTGGTTACAGAGAAATTGGACCCAATCTTGTTACAATGGTGTACAGCAGAACAATGAGAGGCTACAATCAAACTGAAACAGGGAAGGTTCTGTCTAAATATAAAGAAAAAAACTCACTATAAGGATAATTTAGCAATAAATTAGATTATTCAGAGATGCTGTGGAACCTTCATCCTTAGAGGTTATTCAAGAGGTGACTGGACAGAGCCCTAAGCAATCTGGTTCTAATTCAGTGCTGACTGATTTGAGCAGCCTCCTGAGGCCTCTTCCAGCCTAAGCAAGTCTGTGATTCTGTGATCCAGGTCCCAGAGACTACCTTTTGTGTACTGCAGTCATGAGGAACTTACTACAAATCCATTCCTCCAAGAGTTAAGTTACCCATCTTTTACACTGGGGTCTAGAATTCTCTCTCTTTCAGCTGTAATAGATAAAATACAGATTCTTACAGAGGGAAAGCTTAATTCCCTACAACCAACAGTAACTTTTCAATCTTTATTAAATACTTATCCAATTCAAACAGCAGTATGGAAATGTCACAGCTGGATTGAAAAAAAAAGAAAAATACAACCATTTTGCACATGGAGACCTTTTCCTATGTCTGAAAATTCTCCAGTAAATTCTCCTTACTACAGTTAGCTATCTGATTCCAAAATTTCTTGCATAAGCAGAATAAAAAAGTTAATTTGCAACATAGTAATTTTCCATTCTGAAACTGTAGGTTAGATTTAACATGGTATTTTTGAAAGGCAGAGATAAAAGTTAAAACTATGGAAAGTTTGATATATCCCTTTCAAGAAAAAATGCTATTTACAGGTAGAAGTAAAGAAAGTAAATGAGACTTGGGTAATGTGAAACTTAAAATCAAATTAGTCCAATTCTTATTATGTTCACGTTGTAAAAAGTAACAGACCAAGAACTTTGAAAACCTCCAGCTTTTATGAGCCTAAACCACAAGACTTCACAAGCTTAAATTCCCCTGTCAGCAAAACATATTGTGGCATGCTTCTGTGAGAGGCTGTATAATCAAATATGTGTTCAGTTATTAGACTTCCCAAATTAGCCAGCAAATTAAAAGCCATCCCACAATAACACCCCGGAATCACAGTTTAATGAGTTTCAAAATCTCTTACTCTTACTTTAAAGTGTGTTTGTTCATTATCAGCTATTTCTTCAAACTGGAGTCAATAAAACCAGTTCTACAGCATTTATGGTTTGGAAAAAGTACAAAGCAAGTATTTTCTTTGAATTATCTAACATAACTGAGATTATAAATATGAGTTACCATTAGAAAACTTCAGTATTTACACAAAATTATCCCAAAACAATGTCCAAAATCACTTAAGACATAGCTGTAATAAATGTGTCATAGAAACTGAGGGACATTTTGACTTCTCAGAAACTTGTACAGTGTTAATCTTGTACCCATATGCGATTATTATTTTTGTAAAGACAGGGGATACTTCTAAGTCCAAACAATTAGCATTGGTAGGTATTTAACAGCACAACAGGCGAGCAGACAAAATCAAAACAATATTGTAGTGAGGAACTGAGACTGTCAACATCCTCTTCCTCCTCCCCTCCAAAGTGTGAAAGGTTTTATTCACATTTAATGTAAAGAACAACATTCATATAATTAAAGTTATATCCACATATTATTTAAAGTATTTGATCATGCTTAGGTTCAAAAGCCCTATGCTAGCAAATTTCATTTCAAAGCCAGATATCACAATTCATTTAATTTACTTAGTTGGTAATAAGCCAACAATTAAACTGTAATGGCTTTCCAATTCCCAAAGACACCATAGTTACCTGGTCTAAAAGATCTTCCACCTTTTTTTGCCATCCATCCCTTGCTGCATTTTTTTCACGCTCTTTCAGCTGCAACAGCTGAGTCATGGCTGCCTTCTTGTCCTCTTCATGCTGCAGCCTCAGCTCTTCACGAAGCTTATTACATTCCTGTCTACAAACAAAGGTCAAGTAACTAAAATGCAGTGGGACCTCGTGAAAGAAGTAGGAAAGAATTACGATCTCAGTAATAATTGGAAAATCTTAAATAACAGAAACCTTTGCTTTACATTTCATTTGATAGCACATTTGCATATAATACATAGTTCATTTCTTATTATAGGATAAAAGAAAAAAAAAATACTTGCCGAAGATTTTCTGTCCATTTTATTTCCAAGTCACGTGCCATTCTATCTACTTTGAACTTTTCCTCCTCTCTCATGGCAGCAATCATTGCCTCGTGCTGTTGTCTCTCCTGATCTAGTTCTCCCTGCAAATACAAACTTTACAATAGAGGCTGATCAGCAGTAAAAGTGTATTTCAAACATAAAACAAGTGTACTTATAATAAAAATATCAATTACAATTTGCTCATAAATTTGAACTACACCTTCTTCAGTGTGAAGTTCCTAATTATGCACAACTAATGCTTATACAGCTCATATTTCTTACTTGTGAAACAGAAGTTTGTATTCCTATAAAAAGCAATTTTCCAGTAAGTTATTCTGCAATTTTTTCAAATATTATTATGTTGAATCATCAAATAATTTATGTTGCAACAAACCTCAAAGGATCAACAAGTCCCATTCCCTGAAGGATTTACTTCAGAATTAGAGCAGGTGGCTTAGGTACTTTGTCAAGAATGCTTTGAATTTTAGTTTTAACTTTTTTTTAAGCATCAAATATTCGGTATTTGAATTTCAAAGCCTGAGCTATCTGTATGTGATAACCAAAGTTCAAAGTGCATTTCTGTTTCTTGATGGGACAAGCCTGCTAGAAACAAAGTTTCACAGTCTGAACACAGAGAACACCACCTTTAAAATTCCCATCAATGTCCGCTGAAATTTAACCATACTAGAACAGTATTAAGTACCACCTAGAAGTCCTACTTACATGAATGTTGTTCAGCAGTGCTTGCTTTGTGCATGAGAAGCAAACATAACCCCCTAAATTGAATTAATACCTTTTAAAATGAGACTTTTTCTGCAGCATTTTGATAAACTTTAAAATCTGTTAAGATGTTACTGCCAGTAACCTATTATTCTTGAATATTTAAATGTTTTAATAGGTGAAGAAAGCAATACTAGTTCATAAGAACATTTAGAACATAATGAAAATACAGAGAAAGTTATAAACTATAATACTGTCCACTTCTAATGACTGTAGCTGAAAGAAATAAAAAATCTACCAATAACCTGTTTTGGGCTGGTTTTGTTAAGAAAATATGAAAACATGCTCAGTGAAAAAAAAAATTATAATATTTGCTGCTCTACATCAAATACTTCTGTAAAGTAAGTTCTTTATTGAGGAAACTAAAAGGAAATGTTTACCCGGTATTGCAGTCAATGAGCTATTGACAGACTAACTGAAAGTTCTATTTCCATCTAAGCCAATTAAAATGACAATATACTTGTGCCTAGGCAAATTAATTGCTTAATGGTATAAAGTGGTAACATTTTCTAGGTGACAGTCTGCTATCTTTAAAGATATCCTAGCATATATCTAAAAATTATTCTTAAGTCTTTACTGAAATTCTAAATTTGAGGCTGAGGTGAAGACCGCGGCCATTACCCAAGGAAAACATGGCATATATGTACTCAAAAAACTCATCAAAAAGATTTCTGTGAATTCCAGAGCTAGTAAGCTCTGGATCTTGTTTTGCAACATGACATGAGCTGTCTGGAATTGCAAGTGTTAACTCATATCCTTTCATAAAATTCTATTAAAGCACTGAAAATATTTCGTATGGACATATTTTAGCAGCTACAATTTACATTAACCACACAAAGATATGGTTGCAGCACTACCTGTTAAATACTAAAAATGTTCTGAAAATATAAAATACCCACCCTAAAACAACCAACCAATATAATAAAAATTAAAAAACCAAACCCCAAAACAACTTATCCTAGTTTCAGTTTTTTAAATTTTCTGCTCAAAATAGAAATCTGTCTTTTAATGAAGCCATATGAGGCTCCCTCTATCACGTGTACCCCATAGTGCCTCTAGCCATTTTTAAAACAAGACCAAAGGCCATGACTGTGCTTTGCACAATTTATTCTCCAACAGCACGGTTACCTCAACACTATACAGTGAATCTGTCGTCTCTCGCAGTCTTGCTCTAGTTAACTCTAGTTCTTTCTGGAGTATTTCCTGAGCTTCTTGAAGACTGGAGATGTGTCCTTCTGCAGTCCCAAGGCCTTGCTCACTTTTTCGTACTAGGTCTTGCAGACGACACACCTGTAACATTACAAAAAAATTCCATAATTGTTACTAATGGCAGCAAAGCCATCCTAGTGTTTTTCAGTGTTTCCTAATTCTGACCTAGACAAATTTTCGGTAGCACTACCTGTTCTTCTTTAATATCACTTAATGCTTCTGTATTTAAAAACAAATTTCTGCAATATTATAAAAGCAAATACTCAACTGAAGGATTTTTACAAGTAAAAAAATATATCCAGTGTGTGCTTGATGCACACTGCAATGAAAGGCACTACATAAAAGATCTAAAATTGCCTCTAAGTTTACTATGAGAAAGCATGTTTTAAACAAATTCATGCGAAATATTTCAAAATACATAAACTCAAATGTAATATATAAATTAACTTGTGCTAGGGTGCAAGTTTCTCTGTTTTTAGGTTGCTACCTGTCCAGCCTGTCTAAAATTCAACTTAACAACTCTAGAATATAATGTAATAATTTCCCTAACTGCTATGTAACAATACTCATTCTTTCTGCCTGTTGGTTCTTCAGCTTCCCATCTGCAAGATGATAATACTACACTTTTTTGCTTCAAATAGAAGAGACTGAACATTGTTCACCAGCTACAGGAAAGAAACAGTTTTTTAAGCATGTAGGTTGGAAAAAACCAGAAAAATGGGAGGCAGGGAGGAAAGAACATCAGCAGCTAATTGGAAGTGCGTTTTTTGCCAAAGCAATAGTCTACGGTTTGCCTTTGTATGATGAGACAAATTCATTCACAATAGGACAAGCGTCACAAGAAAAGACGAGCCTTTGGTTTACAGGCATGGACAGGTAAGAATTATAACCACTCTTCCTGTCTGTTAGAATAATTACATACAAATACTGCTTATAATACACACAGAGACACCAGCCTCTCTCTCAGAACTCTCTCCCTCTGTTGACAACCTGTCAAGCGTTTAAAAAGAGGAACTCCTCCTTTCCTCTCAGAAAGGAATCCAAAATTTCTTTGGCATGAGAGATCTCAGTGAAAAACTCATGTAAACTTGAGCACTTGTCTCTGCACTCCATTGAGTTATATTCAAACAACCAATAATTCCCTACAAAGCACTGCTACCTGAAGGAGAATCCCTACAAGAAAAACTGTCCCCAAACCGTATTAGCATCCTGGTAGTGCACTGCTGTCTATGTACCTGATAGCAACAAACCACTTGCATCACATGAATAGCAGCCCCGTAGATCTAAAGGATATGGGAGCAGCCAGGAATGCCACTCATAGGGCTTAAGATATATTCTGCTGTTGACAAAGCAGTGATGGAGGCTGTTTAAAATAATCTTTAATAACATCATCAGAAATCCTTTGCATGGAGACAGCAAGTCCTTAGATGCCAGTGCCAAGTGATACAAATATATCAACATTCTAAAAGGCCTTGTCTGGTTTACTGTGAAAGGAAACAAATCTACAGAGTGAACAGCCAGTCTCATACTGAGACACATGTGAGAAAGCCACTATCTTGACTTAACCTAAACTCGCAAAAAAATCTCTGGCAAGTACTTAAGATTACACTGCTCTTAAATAGCTTAGTACTAGAAGCAAGCCTAATGAGGCTTCAATCTTCCCTCATCCTTTAGCTAAGGTAATTGCCACCAGAAAGTCTGTCAAAAAGAAAAGAAGATGGCATGGGTTCAAAAGCAGCTTTCTCAGCAGGGAAGATAGAACTGAGCTAGCATCCACTGAAAGTAATGAATAAAAGCCTACTGTTAAATGACTTCTGTAACTTAAAGCAAACCAAAAAAAAAAAAAAAAAAGGAAGCAACAGTAGCAATGTAAGAGCTAAGCTAATGATGTGTCAGACACATCACAGGGAAGCTTTTTCTAGGTCAGTGAAACTGTTGTTAGTTGTCAATAGAGATCTAAGGCCAAGACGTGGTTGCAACTGAAGCACTTTTTTCATGTGCTTAAGATAAACATAGTAAAGAAAGAAAACATATCTTCTCTGTAGCACATGGAGTGGATTTACAGACCAATCCAAATTTATTGCCTGTATGTTTTTTTCATCCTTTCACTATGCAAAATATATGGTATTAGATTTATCCTTGCAAAGGATTGTATATAAACTCCAATATTGGACAGCAGCTGGACCTAGTTCCCTACTTTAGTCTTCTGTTCCTTAGTTTTGCTCCTGTTTGGTTAACTCAGCATGCTGATGAATTTTCCAAGCCTGACTTTAACAGCAGTTGGATAAGAGAAACTCATTCTTAAAACATTTGAAGTTATTTCCTTCAAGGAAGGAGAAAGTTTATTGTTCACAAACCCAAGAGAAATTGATAAAGAATAGCTAAATTTAAGCCTACAGTGTTAGATGATGATAGAATGACAACAGTGCTCAGTTCTAATCCAGCAACAATGCAAGTTAGAGCATATGACAGAGAAGTTAAAGCTGAAAAGAAATAACTAAACTTCCTGTAATTTTGAACTGAAAAACAAAGCTCTGTATGACTTTGTTAAATACATAACAAATACATCATATTTTCATCAATTTGAATGAAGTAAGCACATCTTTAAAAGAAAAAGAGCAGTTCCAGCCTAAACTTGAACCTTCTCTAAGCTCTGAAACAAAGATACTGGCAATCCTCAGGAGGAAGAACCCTCCTGGTAAACAGCTGACTGATCAGCAGAGCTGCTGAACTCTAAAGGTGGAAGGCCCAGCTACTCTGGTAGTGTATAATCTCTGGCATAGCCATCTATCTGGTACATCCGACTCTGAAAATATATGTTAATATATATTTTCAGAATATATACC
Source organism: Brachypodius melanocephalos (assembly GCA_013398615.1). Classification (NCBI taxonomy): domain Eukaryota; kingdom Metazoa; phylum Chordata; class Aves; order Passeriformes; family Pycnonotidae; genus Brachypodius; species Brachypodius melanocephalos. The sequence continues at coordinate 23,622,587 of VZSR01003807.1, read as the reverse complement.
TTAATATATAATAATTAAATACATTATAATGTTATTAATAGAGTAATGTATTCAATATATTATGAATACAGTAATACATATTAGCAAATAAAATCTATACTTTAGTAAGTTTATCTATACTTTTGGAAGGGCAAACTTCCCCATTTACTATATTAAAAACAGGCAGGTTTTTTCCTTAAGACAGCTTATCATTTGTGCAGTTTGCAAGTCACCAGAATGAGACACTTGCTCTCTCCAAATGTTGTACAGTATAGAAAGCAGTAATGAAAAATGTTGCTACAAAATAATGTTTAAATTCATGTTTAAGTATCTCTAAAGCACACATTGAAATCATGGATAGAGCTTGCTGAACAATAAAGCTGATTGTTTTTGAAATATTTTCTCAAAAGAAGGCAAAAGTTCCAGAGAAAAATGGTTTGATGGTTTTGACACCAGTAGAATGTCTTCTAGTTTCAAAATACTGTATTATGAAAAGGTGGTGATTTCCAACTAAAAAATCAAAACTGTCTTGAGATATGATACATTTAACATCAATTGCATATATCAAGACATAGCAAATAATTTGGGTCTTACTAAAAGTATTTCATATCATCTTTTGATGAAAATACATTAAGATTTTACAATTTTCAAATCAAGAAACTGACCAGAATTTATCATGTTAACCATAACCAAATATGGGTTTACATGCAGTTAAATTTCCCTCTCTCCTGACATATTTTGTGTAGAGGTCTGTGTACTGAATAAGAAGATAAAAAGAATTAAAAACAAAGAGCTGTTTACATCAACTGTTTACATCTCTCTTGCTTTGTTAATTTTGTAAAGGACAATAAAATCATTGCTCAGAAGCAGTGAACTAACTTGCCATGCCTTAAGAATACGTCACTCTAAACAGAAGTAAGGCAATTAACATTCAACAGCATAGTCCTGGACCTGTCCTGGAGTCTAAGATGACTATTGATGAAATGTGGTAGCTGAAACAAGCCAAGTTATTCCTTGCCTCCTGATTGGCAGAAGTCAGCTTCGTTGTCAGCTCTTCCTTCATGTTCTCCAGCTGCTGTCGGAGCTGATTCTTATCATCCTCCAAATGCAGTTTCTCCTTCTCAAACTGCTGCTCCAACTCCTTCAGAAACAGGAAGGATGGAGGAAATATTGAATACTTGCCATACAGTCATTGCAAAGTACACATCTACCACATGGAAATGATTCTAACTGGCACAAATAATTGTGATCTCAACTCTTTCCTTAAACTGTTAAAGCAAGAATATTTATTTCTTTTTACAACGGATGTCTTAATTTTCAGTTTATTTTATAATTTAACATCCTTGATTAATCACAAAATAAAGACAAACAGGACTTTTCTCTCAATTACTTCTCAATTATCAAAAGCTTTAAAACTATATCTACTTTCACAGTTTTTCAGTCTGAGCTGAGAGAAGGATTTTTCATTTTTTATAAAATTACACTGATAAATCTGTCATTCAGCCTTTACCCATCTATTTCCTACAAATAATCCCTAAAGGAAAGAGTAAATCCTAAAATCCAGATTGAGCTCTGTGAAGTTCTTTAGAATGTTACAATAAATTAAAAAAAAGGCCTACACCATATATCTATAAAATTTATATAGAACCAAAAGAGATCAACAATTAGTTTTCAAGTTTAACTATATGGAAAGAATCAAGTAACATCCCTGTTTTCATTCAACATTTATGGCGTAATAGCCAAATTCTCAAAATAACTGCTGGATGAATTATATTTCTCTTACATGACCCTATCCTCTCTGTGTGTATGTATATATATACATATAAATGTTAGAAAGTTTTATATTTTTAAGGAAAATTATAAATTTATACTTTGGCTTTACTAATATTCAGAATACATTTTCAGAAGAACAATTTCATTCACAAAAAATACTTTAAAGAAAACATGCTACAATTTTATTTTATTACATATTTCAGTGAAATATACTATTTAACTCATAATTCTGCAAAGTTTTAGTGAAGAAAATTAAGGTTGCCAAGCAAAGTGCTCCAGAGTCCTGCCATACAAGGCTTCAAGATTTTCTATGGAGCTAGAGGCTCTATTATTAACTCCTTCCTAGGGGCTCAGCTGAAATGCAAGGCTTAGCATTGATTCCATGCCTCTCTGCAGACCTGGGCTCAGGTTTCTGAAAAATCAGTATCTCAGAAATAGCCATGAAAATACATAGACCAGAGCCAGTCTGAAACAAAAAGTGCAACTGAAAGTATTGGTAAAACTGGGGAAAGAGAGAGAAAGAACTAAAGCATTAAAGAGGAAAAACAGTCACTAAGAGATACAAAAGTCTAAGGAAACCCAGGGTTTCCTGCTGCAAGACAGCAAATGTAGTGTCACCAGGCAATTCCAAGAGGCAGCAGAGGCCAAGCCTTCCTCATCCAAACTCAAAGATGCTTCAAGTGTTTTCTGCGGGGTGGTAAGCACATCAAGCAGCTTGTTAGTTCTAACACTGCTTTAGGGTATGTGGTAGGCAATAAATATTTTCTGCATACACTGCTTGTACAATCTCTTCACTCATGGTAGAAGTTGGACAGAGTGACAAACAGAGGCTTACACTGTCACTAACACATTACTAAACAGCATAACAAGTGCGTGCCTTCTTCACTAGGTCCACATGAGTCAACACGTGGGATAAATGCTCTGTGCTCAGTGAAACTTGATCAATTTGCCTTGTTCATGCTGAAATCTGCTGTCTGCAAAATTCCACTGGTGCTATTTAGACCCTATTCTGATAACAGAGTAATTATTTTTCTGATGATACTTGTCAGTACAGCTGTGCAGTACTGCAAAATTATTACCAACTCTATTTTCATAATCCTCCTGATGCCATTTTTTACAGCTCATTTTATCGATGGAAATACTGAAGCAGAAAGAAATATTTGAGCTATTTTTTGTGTCCTACTCTAATTCTGCTGAATTCTCTTCTGCTCCCCAGATGCATTTCCCAGGCTTCCAGTCCCAATGAATCCTCATGTCCTCTATCCCAAGGCTCCTGGTACCATGCTTCTTCCTTATACAAAATTCAACACTGCTCCACAATTAAGCTTGGCTGTTTTCTGCCTTGGATTGCTTGATCACCACAACATGTGCTTAGTGAGACAGGTTTTACAGAGGAGGCAGTGAAATTTGATTAGATTAAAGACCAGTGAAATCTGGTTAAGATTGATGTCTTGATCCTAACATTTCTTCATAGCTAGGTTTTCCTTGTTAAAATCATTTCACATTTCTCACACTTGGAGAAGTATTCCCTGTTTAAACTAGATTAGTGATCTAAGAGAAAATGTTTGTGATCTCCTTTGGTTTTATTCTTCACATTATTTTAGTAACAAACAAAACAAAAGAAAAAGAACCCCACATCTTACTGAAATAAAAGAAAAATATACCCAGAAACCCAAAGAGACATTGTCTTGGTAACAGGCATGTTTAAAGTTTTAAAGAAAGTAAACCTGAAAGATCAGATGCATATATATCTCTGAGAACTACTTCAATTACTGGCTGACAAAAAATATTTTAGATATATTAAAAATTGAACTAAGAAGCAACATATGGATAGAAGAATTTACAAAAAAATTTACAAAAACAAACTGTCTGAGATGCACATCACTAACTACAACCATGTTCCTTGGTATGTTTCAAAAGAAATATACCAGAGTCATCAATTAAACACTTAATCCTATATTTCCTGTGTAAGCCAAAATTTGTGTATAACACACATACAATCAGATTATGAAATAATAATTCAATAATTCAGAAATGGGCCTCTCATTCTGAGGAAGAAAAAGCCGGATTTGTGAAACAAAAAAAAGCATTTCAGGATTCCAGTAAAGGTAAATGTATGGAGACTGAGTTGCTGTACAGTACACAATTTTATGATGCAAGCTCAGAATAGTTGTTGTCATCTTCTTAGTACACATATAGCCAAGTCCTAATAAAATATCTTTCTGTATTTCTGGACTATCAATGAAAATTTTAAATAAATGTTATAGTAACATAACCTTTCATCTCCTTCAGATGAACTGATCTTGATATAACAACCCTTCTGAATATGGGTCACATATCCCAGGAAAACACAACTATTGTATACTTGAAAATACATTTGTATAAATGGAGAATTTCTCTTCTGTATGCAGACAAATTACAGTACAAGTGCTTCTTTGTTCCCAGAATATTTGTTTTTTCCTAAAAGCTAAACAGTTTCTTCAGAGACCTGCAGGTAATTACAAATTAAATTTGCTATAAAACAAAACCATGCAGTACAAGATGCAAACTGTAACAGTTGCCTTTTGTTTGATTACTAAGAAAATAAGGACATACCATCTGCAGTTTCTTCTTATCCTTGTTAGCATTCGTGTGTGCAGCCTCAATTGCAGTATGGTGTTTCCATGCCAATTCTTCTAAGGTCTTGGAATGAGCCTCCTTTAACTGTGCAGCCTCTCCTTCCAATCTTGCTTGTAATTTTACCAGCTCCTTCTCATAATATTCACGCTGTGTTTCCCTTGCTTCATTTACTTTCTATAAAGTACAGAAAAAGAAATCTATTCAATGGTAAAAATATATGAACAGTAGGAATAAAAAACTACAAAAACATTACTGATGGCATAAATCCGCAGAAAATTAACATCCATATAAAACAAATTAAGCAAACACTAAGCACTGACTACATGATTCAGTAACCAAAAAGGTAATTTTAAAAGATCCATGCAAAACAATATGTACTTATTAAAAACCTGGTTTTCCTCTATTTAATGTGGGAAAACAATAATCATGTATCAAGCCTATAGAGAATTTCTGTTCAGTATTTTGAAATACGTTCAATGCATTTTCATCAAATGCCTTCTTAAACTGTTCTTTAATCATTTCACATTTGTCCTTCCTCAGAAAACTTAGATGTTAAGCATATACATACAAGGTCATAAATCAAATGAAATTGTTAGAAGACTGTCCAAAGCAGTCTGAACATTTCATCTGACTTCCCTCTGATCTCACTTTACACTCTACATTAGTCATTCTTTGTTGTTACATGAGATATACTTGAAACATACTGGTCCTAGTCTGGTCATATCAAACAAAAATTAAAGCATAATAATTGTTTTCTGAGAATCCTAGGGTTTTTTAATTTTATTCAACTAAAGCCAGTAAGCTCTTTAACCTTCTCCAATGCCAGAATTTGCTGCCTTTGTCGTTCATCCAGACTCTGTGTTTTGCTTTGTAGTAAATTTCTTTCCTCTTCCAGCTGGGACAATTTTTCCTTTAATCTAGTCTTTTCTGATTCCAAGTCTCTGATTGTAACTTCTTGAGTCATTTGAGTAGCTTGAAGCATTCCAATGTGACCTAAAAACAAAACAGCTTTCTAAAATCTCATAGCATTGGTTTCATGAAATTGAAGTGCACATTCATATTCCAGTGATAGTACAAATCTAGTGGAAGCTTGCACATGGATGTCCCTTGTCTTCACTGCAATACTTACCTTCCTCTCCACTTCTCACTTGTTTACTTTCATTGTAAAATGCCCAACAACTTGGTGCTGGGGCTCCTTTTGTTTCAATTTTCCTCATTCAAAGTTGCATGTTAACTTTGAAACAAAAGCAGAAGTAGGCAACTCTAAGAACACTGAGGAACTGATTCCACCTAAACCTGCATATTTCTATCCTAGAATAAGATAGACAACAGAAAGCAGACCACTGATGTCTAAAGATAAACATGTCATTGTTTTATCAAACTCATAATTTAGCTGGAATACTAGATATATAGCTTTATCTGCTGTAAAACTTATGGAATTACACTTTATTTTGCTAAAGGGATATGACTAAAAGATAAAACAAAACTTTCTCTATGGTAAAGTATGATCAAAATCCTTGCAGGCTGGAGACTTCCTTTTAATTTTTTTATATATATTTTTGGAAAAAAAAAAGTAGAATTTCAAACTACACAATATAATCATCTGCCATTCACATAACTAGTTGACAAATGTTTATGACTTCAGAAATTTCTGTTTGTTCTTTTTGATGTATATATTATTGTAACGGACTAAAGCAGTGAAATTTGTTATTTTGGGAGAGGCTTTGGAGTGAATAGAAAACTGTTTATAAAGAGAATAGTTCTAGTTTGGTCCAACTGAAAGATTTATTTACTCAGAATAATTTTCCACTGGTTTTTGTAATCTCAATCTAGGAAAGACTGTTGTTTCCCTTCTCATTTTATTATAACCTTCAAAAAATAAAGATTTAATGACAGTTCAGTTTTATAACAGAGCACTGCTTTTAAATTTAAGCCACTAAGGAATAGTTATGAAAGTAGAATATATGCTGTTTCTCACACGACAAAATCATTGAGCTTCATGATTAATTTCCATTTGTTGTTAAAAGCAAGATGTGCCAAAAAGTAAACTGTTTTAGGCTTTGTTGCCTGTGGATAGAGATGTGAAGGGAAAAGCCATGAGATATATAATGAAATTTGGAAATTAAAAATGCCTTAAAAGTAATAGTAATTTCATTAAAAATGCACATCTCTAATTGTACTAAGCCCTGGAAAATTCTAAAACTCATTTTGACATTTTTGTTTGTAAAACTGAAAGCTGAAGAGGAAGACTTAGGACTAGGGGTATGCTTAGGTTCTGTAACATTTTTTTTAAAATCCTTATTTCAAAAGTTCAGGTATTTAAGAAAGGTATTTTCAACTCCAAAATTTTATAATCTAACAAGAATAATCATATAAGAATTTTCAGTTTGTCATACAAGTATGTCATACATATTTCATTGTAAGCACACACACTGATCTAGAGCTTTTTTCCTAGGAATACCAACACACAGACACGTCTCCCATTCCTCATGTTCTACAAAAAAGGTATGAAATACAGCAGCACTTACAAGTTGGGAATCTCAGGATGAATGGAAGAAGAATATTTTAAATGTCCAAAAGAGACTCAATATAGCATTCTAAAATTGCAATACGATGAGTAAACATTTTTTTATGGTAATTAAGTACAAGAATTCAGTTTCTTTGAGGAAGGATTTCTGACAGTGTGAGCTGAAAATCAAGGAGATGGCAATGGGCCAGTATCAGAACCCATTTCCAAACAGGCTGACAACCAACTACACCACATGGCAATGGTTTGGTGGCACCACTGCCAACAGGGGTCCTGGTTCTTGTTGCACAGTGATGTGCTGTAAAACAAAGATGTACTGCTGACAGTGCCACTGAGCTTGGCAACAGCACGGACACACTGGGACTTCTGGTAAAGCTGAAAACCCCGGTGCCAGACAACACCAGGGCTGGCCTCAGTCACAGGCTAGCTGACTCCATGCCATCAGTAATACAGAAAAACAGCCTGGGTATTTATTTCCACTACATTTGGGCTGGCCTGGTGAAATCCTCCCATGCTTCTGCCTAAGGAACGAAACAGCAACAGCTTTAGAATGTATGAGAACAGGGCTCTCATACAGTCACGAATTTTTCTATGACTGCCTCACAAAACACCTTTTGGAGGGTCAGATTCCCATTTCACATACTCTCAGCAGCAAGCCTGTTCCTTTCAGCTGTTTGATCTAATAGGACCTTGCAGTCTTGGCCTCCTGCTGGTTGCTATATTGTTCCAACATATGGTCTAGACTACTCCTGGGCTTGTGCTAATTAGTCAGGAATTGCTATAACTGGTCTAGTACAACAAGGCCAAAGATAAGCCAGGGGCCCCTTTTTAAGCTCAAGACCCTACCTATTGTATAGTTGTCCGAGTTCAAGTACTGGGCCCCATGCCTATTGAGCACACCAGAGAGACAATGCCAAAGAGGGAAAAGAAACCTGAATGCGTACAGTCACGTCTTACGCTATTTTTTGTGCCCTTCCACATGCCAGCAACTACAAAGGAGCAAAGAAAACAGCTATAGAGAAAACTTTAAAGGATTTATTATTCAATAAGCTGCAAATCTTGACAGTAGGTATAATGCAAAGCACCACAGCATCAGCAAAAAGAAAAGACCACTGAAAAAGGCGGAGAACAGATACAGAGCAGAATTGTTCTGGGTACACGCAGTTCCAAGGCCTGGAAGATACGTGCCATGCCATACAAAGTACAGCATTTGGATAGATGAGTACACAAAAAAGGAAATTTAAGTATAATGCATGCAATAACAAAAAAGTTTTAAAAACCCCAAAACTTGTAGGAAAATTCTGCAGAGAGCATTAAACAGTCTTTAGGCACTCTAAAGCTGCATGAGACTGACAGAAAAAGGAAAGGCTAGAATAAAAGGATGAAGTTTGTTTCCAGATTAAGTTACTGACATACATACTGGCTTTGAGAACAAGATCAGTGGCCTGCTGCTGTAAGCGCTCTCTAGCAGCTGCAAGCTCGCTTTCCACTTCTTTGTGTTTGCTTAACAAAGACATCTCCTCCTCCTTCACATCATCCAGCTGTTTTTGAAGAACCTAGGGGAAACATATAATACCTGTTAGCATCACATATACAATCATGTCAATTTAAATGAGCATTAGGTTAAAAGGCACAGAAGAGACCTTTCAGCAAACAAGTTTTATTCACACAAAAGCTGAAATAGTGCAATATTATTGCCATATTCATTGTGTATTACATGCAATGCTTCAAAAATACTTTTTGAAGAACAACATAGTGGGTACATGGCATGACAGTAATGCATAAGAGAAATACTCAAAAAGGTATACAAAAAAATAAAAACTATAAAATGGTCCACAGAGTTTGGGCATCAGCTTGAGGAACGTGGTTTCCGGTATCTAAGATATCTAAGAGTTTTTCACATTAAAGAATACATTATGTGTTCACAGCAGTTTAGAGTCCTTCACTAACTCTGAGTGTTTACTGCTGACTCAAATCAAGCTACGTGTGGAGATACATAAAATGAGAGCTGGGAAATTACTTACACCAAACATTCCTGGGGGTCACCATTGGGACCAGCACTTTTAAGCATGTTTCTCAGCAACATGGGCAGTGGTATCAGGTGCTCCCTCAGCACGTTTGCGATGACACCAAGCCTTGTGGTGCAGTCAACTCGCTGGAGGGAAGGGATGTCATCCAGAGAGACCTTGTCAGGCTTGAGAGATGGGACTGTGAAAACCTCATGGAGTTCAACAGGACCAAGAGCAAGGCCCTGCACCTGGGTCAGGACAATCCCAAGCACAAATGCAGGCTGGGTGGAGACTAACCCTGGGGAGAAGGACTCTGGGATGAAAAGCTCAGTATGACTTAGCAATGTGCACTCACAGCCCAGAAAGCCAACCATGTCTTGGGATGCATCAAAAGCAGCATGGCCAGGTCACAGGAGAGGATTCTGTCCCTCCACTCTGCTCTTTCTAGAGCCCACCTGCACTACTGTGTGTCCAGGTGTAGGAGCCCCAAGACAAGAAAGACAAGGACCTGTCAGAAGAAGTCCAGAGGAGACCACTAAATCAATCACTTGATCACAGTGCTGGATCATGGGGCTGGATCACTTCTCCTATCAAAAAAGGCTGAAAGAATGTTCAGCCTGAAGAATGTTCTTGTGGAGACCTTTGAGCAGCCTTCCAGTATCTAAAGAAGGCCTAAAAGAGAGCTGGAAAAGAACTTTTGACAAACACACGTAGTGATAAGATGGGGGGCGAGTTCCCTTAAGTTGAAGGAGCATAAGTTTAGATTAGATATTATTAAGAAATTGTTTCCTGTGAGGGTGGTGAGGCACTGGAACTGGTTGCCTCAGAGGCTGTGGACTCCCCATCCCTGGAGGTGTCCAATGCTGGATGGGACTCCAGGCAAGCTGGTCTAGTGCAAGGTATCCTGGCCTATGGCAGAGGGTTTGGAGCTAGATGATCTTTACTGTCCCTTTCAAACCAAACTATTCTATAATTCCATATATGATTCTAAACTTTTATTATGCCTTAAATCTGATGTACTGATTCACAATAGCATTATCTTGGATAGCATAATGTGTTCTAGCTGTGTAGGAGAGAAAAGAAAATATCATTCTGGTTCAAAAGGAAATATAGATTTCTTATAATTCAAGTTACTGAAATAGTAGAGAGTCATTTCAGAAACTAAAAGAGAAGAGAATTAGGGAAAACACTGTACAGGATGCGTAATGAAACAGACACCAGATGTGGTGAGATTATGCATTTGACCACCTCATCCACAGTGATCAGAGTAGAACCTGACTTTAAAATCTGCTGCAGATACTGTACTAGACTCTTCCTCTTCTTTGGGAACAAAATTCCTTTACTACAGGAATCATCAACATACACCTTCACTGCAGCTTTCCATAAACTCACCACCTGAAGGCCCTTGCAGAAGAGGCCCAACATGTGATGAACTGACTGCAGGCCCCCTTCACTATCCCCCTGCATCAATGTAGGGAAAGAGGTTAGACAATTGGGAACAAAATTAAGCCCAGGAAGGATGAAAGGGTGGGAAGAAAGTGCTCTTTTAAGACTGGTTTTACTTCTCATTATCCTACTTTGATTTGATTAGTAATAAATTAAATTCCTTTCCCCCAAGTCGATGAACCCATGACGGTAACTGATGAGTGATCTCTCCCTCTTCTTATCTCAACTCAGAAGCCTTTCATTATAATCTCTCTCCTCTGTTCAGCTGAGAAGGGTGATAGAGCAGCTTTGATGAGCACTTGGTATGCAGCCAGGGTCAAGCCAAAACACTAAATAGAACTGTGCTGGAGTTTAACCTGGTAAGCAGCTGAGTATGACACTGCCACTTGCTCACTACTGCCAAAGTGGGACAGGGAAGGGAATTGGAGGGGTAAAAGTGGGAAAACTTATGGGTTGAGATGAAGACTGTTTGATAGATAAAACAAAAGCCATGCACATACTAGCAAATTAAAACAAGGAATTCATTCACCACTTGGGCAGGCAGCTGTCCCCAGGAAAGCCAGGCTCCAGCAGGCATAACAGTGACTTGGGAAGGCAAACGCCATCACTCCTTCCTCCGTCCCCCTTCTCCCAGGTTTATATGTTGAGCATTGTGTCATATGATATGGAATTTCCCTGTGGTCACTTGGGGTCAGCTATCCTGGCTGTGCTCTATTCCAGCTTCTTGTACACCCCCAGCATCCTCACTGGAATGGTGGGGTGAAAAGTCAGAAAGACCTTGACTCTGCGTAAGCATAGCTCAGCAGTAACTAAACCATTCCTGAATTACCAACACTGTCTCCAACACAAATCCAAAACACAGCAGCACACAAGCTGCTATGGAGAAAATTAACTCCACCTAAGCCAAACCCAGTAACATACTGAAAGAGTGTGCAGTATTTCAGCTGCCACTAGTGAAAATATTGTTAATTAAACAGTGAAGTTTAAAGCAGAAATAAATGAAAAAAAAAAATTGAAGAGGATGACAAGCAAGTATGAGTAATAGAAAATTAAGTTTACACACTCCAATAAGCTCAACTTAACAGCCACATGGAAAGACTGCTCTATAGGAAAAGAACATTCAGTCTTGGGAACAACATATCATCAGTCTCACCTGAACATTGTTTTCTGCAGTACCAAGAGCCACCTGAAGTTTTTGGCATTTTTCCCGTAGACTGGCAGCTTCATCCTGGACCATTTGCAATTCAGTTTTAAGCTTCCCCAGATTCTTCCGTAACATACTTTCCTGGGTCTGAAATTCTTTTCTTAGCTCCACTTCTTTCTCTTTGCAAGCATGTAGACTTTCTGCTGTAAAAAGCTGAGATCTTTTCAAAGAGTCAAGTTCATGTTCATAGAAGGACTGTGCTTTGCTGAGTTTGCCTTCATAGTCCTCAATGAGCTTTTTTCTTTCCAGCCTTAACTCTTCAACTTTATTGTTCAAGTCTTCCAGCTCCAATCTGTGCAATTCCTCCAGTTTCTCTTGCCCCTTACTTAAAGTAGCATTCTGACTCTGATGAGTCTTCAGAAGCTCTTGAATTTCAAGCCTGTGTGCAGCTTTTAAGTCTTCCAGAGCTGCACGCTTGTCCTTCTCATACTGTACTTGCAACTGTATGAAGCTTCGTAGCCTTTCCTCAAATTTTTTTCTGATCTCTTCTACTTCCCTTGACATGGTCACTACACGTTGGACATGCTGAGCTTCTGCACAAAGCTGCATATCTTCAACCCTATCCTTATACGCTTCAAATTCTGTCAAGGCCTGATGTTTCATCTTTTTGTGATCTTCCAGTGACTCTTCCAAAACCTGAATCTTTCTCTTGAGATCCATTTCTTCTGCCACTTTACTTTTATACTGCAAGATTTTCTCTCTGGTCTCTGCAAGAATTTGTTGGATTTCCTCTTCATGAGCATCCTTAAGGGCTTGGATAGCTGCTTCATGTTCGTCATTTTTAGTGTTCAAAGCATATATTACCTGCAAACATGAAATAATATTATATTAAGAGAAAAGGCATTCTGGCTATCTGTAAAATCCCAAGAAAAACATACCTAGGTACTCTGAAAGCTACTTCACCAATCTGGCTTGTCTTCATCACACAAGTAAGACACCAAATGTTATTAAGGATGTAGCTGCATAAATCCCGTATTAGTCATGATATTCTTATACATCTTATAGAGTAGAGTAGTTTTTTTGTTCTCCTTAGACCTCTAATTTTCCTAATAAAAGCTTTGGCTTTATATCCATGTTGTTGCTGTAAATACACTGGAGGGAAAAGCACACTTAAAAATGCAACACCTGCCCTCCCTGAATTTATTTAAAATAGTTCAAAGCACAGACAAAAAAAAATAGAATTGAAGAGGTTTTCTGCTGGAAAATAACACAGAGTATATATCACAAGAAGAAATTAAGCTGAAACAAATACCATATCTCAGATCCCTCCTCTCCAAACACTACATGTTCTTAAATATTTCATTTCAGAAACATCTAAAATGCAAGCACTAGTTATTTTGGATTGTAATCTTGATGGTTGCCCAGATACAATTTCACTTTTGACAGCTTATCTAGTAAACGTTCTGTGTATCCTAAGGTCTAAGGTCCCTCACTTCATAAACTCACCAACTTCCCAGCTAGTAAGTCAGCTGAACAGGAAAGTTCAGGGCAGGGCAGCCAGCGATCTGGGGAGCCCAGGGAGGTAAGCAGTTCAAGAAGGCTGTGAAAGCAGCAAAACCACCAGCATTCAGTGAAAGTTTTAGGATAACCAGATATATCCTAAGGGATGTTTCAACTGCACCACAACATAGTAGATCATCATCTTGGTTTTTAACTAGGAAGCACAGATAAGTATGTGTGTCTGTATGCATATATCAGCGAATAAACTATTCATGCAATAGGTGGGGTTAATGCAATCTTTTCCTTCAAGAACTCCAGCAATTCTCCCCATACTTCCTAGATATGCAGGCAGCAGAGCTATAAAACAGATCTGAACAAAAAAAGTCTTCTGATTAGTGTAACTTGTATATCTTAAAAATTATCAAGCAGCAGCAACAACAGAAGGAGCAGGGGATTTTCTTTTCTCACTGAGGACAGAACCTAGACCACTCCTCCATCAGCACTGAACCAGGCAACAGAGGAAGGTTGTGCTGGCTTGCCCTCAAGGCTGGGAAATATGAAGAAGGCACAGAATTGCTCTCCTGACACCAAGCAAAAGCCCCTATGCTCCAGAGACTAGAGGAAGTGTCTACAGTCAAGTGTTCAGATGAGCTACAAAGCTCAAAAGAGTTCACATAAGAGAAGATTCAAGACTTTGGCCATGATGTTCTTTTGTTTGTTTGAATAAAAGTCCAGACACTTTATCCTAAATTTTACACCTGAAATAACGTACCCCATTCTGTTACCTGAGCCATAAAATCCCGAAAGAACAGGCTTAAATTACAATTGAAAAGGATAAAGAAAAAAGTTTTGAAACAGCATTAGATGTAAAAAAACCAAACCCCCCAGCCTCACTTATCTTTATATAGCAAGGAATTAACTTAAAAATCTCACAAAAAACATTTAAATTTATTCTAATTCAATTTTTTAACACATGTACTTGCTATTTAATGAAAGAGGGGAAAAAACCCCCAGATTTTCCATAGGTTTGGCAACTTGTTTTTAATACTACTTACATATCTGCAGGTATCAAGGACATTTTTGGCTTTCTTCCTCCCCAGATAAAAAAAATAAAATAAAATTTCCTATTTTGAAGGACTTTCATGGTACAGAGACTCACAAAACTCTACCAAAAACATTGCAAAAAATTATAACTAAACCACATGCAATTTCATCATCACAAGCAATATTAATTTCAAAATCACAACTATCACTGAAAGGTTCACCCAAGGTTTGAACCTTTTATATTCTTATTGTCTTTGGTGACGCCAACAGTAACTTCTGATCACAAAGCTTTCATCTTCCTCCTGTTGCCAACAAACAGTCTTAGCCACAGGATCCCAAAGGTTTGTTTACCTGTTGGTTTAACGGTGTCTAGTGTTCAGCTTCTTTGTTCATATCAAAAATTACTTGAAAATAGAGGGTTTGAGGTTTTTCTAAATGTTATGTGCACCATCTTGTATGAATAGGCCTTAGTTTTGGCTAGAGAAGTTGGACAATGTAGTTTAAAAAGTGCTATAAAAGAAAATAAATCTCACACTTAGGATCAGGAAATAAACAATTGCAGAACACTAAGTCAAATCCCACACTCAAAACAGCCCTTGACTCTTGTTCTTGTGCATAGAAGTGCTATAATGTTCCTCTCTTCAGGCAGCATTCCAGTCTCAAATCATGCAGCACTGTGATCTGCAGAAAGCATAAATCATAAAGCATTTTCAAGGGTATTATGATTTAGCAGTGGAAACCTCACTGAAAACTCCAAGTCAAAAATAAATCCATGTGCAATGCCACATTTGGAAGACATCTTTAAATTCTCATCATTGACTTGCTCCTTACTAAAAGCACTGAACAGCAACAAATTCAACTCAAATTCAAGCACCATTCGTTCCCTAAATGAAGGGCATTCCTATCTTATGGGAAATGAAAAAATAAAATGCATGCAACTGAATGTTGCATCATAACATATGCCTTATAGCACCCTGAATTCCAGCTCCATCAAATTACTATAAAACTCAGTATTTTAAAAGAAATGGAATAGCTGTATCAGATTTTATCTTTGAGAATTGGATGCACTGTATTAATATAGGGACACAGGGAAAAAAGTCTGTACTAACTCAAGCAAAAGCAACTTAACAGCACCTCAATGAAATGCAAGCAGAAATTGAAGTACCTTGGAGCAAACGAATGCATTTAAACCTCTAGCTAAAATAAATAGTTTCTTCTCAAGTAAGTTTCTGAAAATTGAAAAGCAGTAAGGTTGCAAACATTGGAGGTAGGTAGATAAAACAAGTTTTCCACTTTCTATTTTTAAATGAAAGCATGAACTCCTGCTAAGCATGCTTGTAAATGCTTTTAAAAACATCAGCAGCTTTTTTAGTACAACTGCATAATACTAAGAACCATAAACTGCTTATTTGAGTAATTCATGTTTTTCCAGCTTTACTCTAACTGCACACAGCAATTCTTATCACATGACAGGGAAAAAAATCATGCTTTACTGAATTTTCAGTCAGCATATCATTTCAGAGGGACAGACAGAATCACACTCTCTGTAAGGATACTGAGATTGCCAGCTCATACTTTTTATACAAAACAGTAACATAACTAATAAGAATCTACTGAAATACTGTGTGCATTGGTATGAAGAATTACAACAGAGTAAGATAGTAGCAATAACAGCAATAACATTAGTTATACCAGTGATTATTGGATTGTTTAGTTATATTCTATGTGGTAAGGTGAAACAAGTCAGCCCCTGTCCTAGCTTTGGCATTTTGAGCTACATGGAACACAAACAACAATTCCTGTTCCACTGTTTGTGGCTGAAAGATGAAAGTTTGGCTGAGAAATATTTTTTACCCCAAACCAGATTTTATGGTTTGGAAAGCTGACCAACTCCTGTATGGTGAGCTGTACCTTGGTCATCTGCTCCTGCCAGCAATTTAGTCAGGACAGAATTACATTTTTCTAATTACAAATGTGTAATTCACCTTAATACTAGAATTCAGTGCAAATTATTATGCAGGACAGAAAACCATAATCTATGACTCTACGAAAATATCCCAAAAAATGTACATGGTTCATTTTCTCTAATTTTACATCAAAACGAGAGCTGATACCTATGAGAAAAAAAAATCACTACACATCTTACACAAACATCAATCTTATGACTTCAGTAAACCTCCATTTTATGGAAAATCTCACAAATAGAAGACGTTTTGTCAGTCAAGATCTTTGTATTGCTGCTAACAAACAGAGAAACAAGCCTAGAACTTTAGGCCAGGATTTCTTAGATGTCACAGAAAAGGTGGAAGGAAGACACTTGTTCTTCGGCTACGTGGTTCATTGCAAGTCTTTCTAAATACCTGGGCCAGTGCATTAGGGGCCCAGTACAATGAGCAGGGAAGGCACAAATATGGTCTGCAGCTGTAAAAGGAGTGTCTCCCAGAAATAGCATCTCCCTCCGAACAGCTGGTCTAACTATACCAGTCTTCCCTTCAGATAAAAGAGGGCAAGAACTTGAATTTTTTTCCTAAAAACACACTTTCACATGAAATTTATTATTAAAATATCCTTTATGCTATTCCACAGTCTTCATGTGTTAGCTCAATTTATGCCTAACTAAAAATCAGTATTGTACTCCTTTAGAAACTCTGAAAACAAATACTGGATTATTTTTACTACAGCACCTAGCTTTCCAAAGCAATCTCTAATGACTTTTGTTTACAGTTAATTATTTAGAGAATGACACTATGAAGTTCAACATAATTTTTAAGTATTGAGCATTAACAGATATCCACTGCTACCTAGGGCTCTACCTTCGGATAAAAAGAAATTTTCCATTTTCACACTTATTGATAGACACTTATACTTCATTTTCTGTAAAAGAAGGTAAGTCCAAGGCCCTGCACTGCTCACCAACAACTACTCTGAGAATAAAACACAGCGAAAAAAAATCATGTTTTATTTTCAGGTTTCCTGATGTTTAACACTATTTACAGTAGGTATAACACCTCAAAGGGGCCAATAGACCTAGAGGAGCTTTCTTCATGCTCCTAAATACCTGCTCCGCAAACACCTGTAATCTGATGTGCTGATAATCCATTTACTTTCAGAACTGCCAAGCACAGATCAGTATCACATTTAACTACTTGATTTGCAATCCTTCCTGTGTTTTGTTTATTTGTGTACGGCCCACACTGAAATATTAAATCTCTTGAATTGTCTGAAAATCCTACTGGTTTAAGAGATCTGCTTGCATTTGCAGCTCAGCATGTTTATGAATTATTACAGTGCTTGTACCTTAAAATTTAATTATCAGAAAAAGGCATACCACAGTCCAATTAATCGTGGGGCAGGTGATGTCCTCACTCAAAGAGGAGGTGCAGAGCATGCCTCGACACAAGGACAGAGTGGTCAGCGTGGCCAAATAGGTCATTCATTCACTGTGGCCCTTTTCCTTCCTCCTAGACTTGTACCAGACAGCAAATGAGAGGCTTTCTGGGAGCTCCTCAGGAGCTTTATGCTGCAACAGCGTATCTTGGAAATATGCACTTTGTTCAAATCTAGGAACAGGGATAGCCTTCATCAATCAGGTAACAGAAATCAAAATCATGGCAGCAGGTAAAGCTACAGCTACAGACCACCCTGTAATCAGATTCAACACGAGGAGCACATTACCTGCGCTTCTTTCAATAGCCCAGCATACTGAGCAGCAACGTGAGAATGGAATTCACAAGTTCAGAAGCCAGGCAGTCAAGAGTGGTTTAAACCTAAGGCTTTGGGGCCAGGACACAACAATATGTGATCCTACAAGTGATTTTAGCAATCAGCAGCAAACTGAGAAGGAGCTCACCCACAACAAGAGATCAAGTGGGCAATCAGGCCCTGTTGCGCCTTCTGCTCTAGAAGCTGAGTGCTTCCAAGACTCGGTCTCACCAGTGAAATATTACTGTAGGGGAATACAAGGGGATTTGACAAAGGCACCAGCACATATGTGAGAGGGACAGAAAGATATTTGGGGGCAGCCTCATTCCATTAAGCAGAGTAAATGTAATACTGGATCCAGGGACAGATGGCATCCTGATATGGTTAGCAGAAAATTCCTTTCTTTTCTTACATGGTTATCTTGGATGTGCAGCAGAAGAGGGCTAAGTGGGGTATTTTCCTCATCACAACAAATTATAATGGAACAAAAGAATTTAATAACTGTACCCCATTTCCTGAGGAAGAAAAGGAACAGATATCTCTGACAAATATGTATCAAAATAAAATTTTAAAAAAGGAGGGAAAAGGAGGAAAAATACAGTTTGCTTTAAAAAGGCTTTTAAAAGAATCATGACCTGGCTGAGGTGTGACAGACAGATTTGCACCACTCAAATCAGGAGAAATTTCTCACTGAGAGGGTTGTCAAGAATGGGAATGGGCTGCTTAGGGAAGTGGTGGAGTCACTATCCTCAGAGGTGTTCAAGAAATAATTGGACATGGCTCTCAGCGCTACGGTCTAGCTGATACAATGGTGTTTGGTGATAGGCTGGACTCAACCTTGGATGCCTTTACCCATATTAATGGTTTTCTGCCTCTGTGAAACATGATACCACCCTCAAAACATTTTCAGCTGAGGCAAAAATTCAGGCAAAACAAGCAGCTGTGATGTCAAACAAACAAGAAATACCGATTAAATGGGAAGATATCAAGATACTATCACAGGACTATGAGAGATGGTTGGGTATGCAGTTGAGTAACACCAGACATTTCTGGTCAGTGGCCAAGCTGGCCATTAAAGAATGTTGCAGATGGACAGGCAAGTGGCCAGACTGAATTCAACCAATTTTCAGGAGGAGAACACCTTGCTGTCTGGTACAAGTCTAGGAGGAAGGAGAAGGGCCACAGTGAATGAATGACCTATTTGGCCACGCTGACCACTCTGTCCTTGTGTCGAGGCATGCTCTGCACCTCCTCTTTGAGTGAGGACATCACCTGCCCCACGATTAATTGGACTGTGGTATGCCTTTTTCTGATAATTAAATTTTAAGGTACAAGCACTGTAATAATTCATAAACATGCTGAGCTGCAAATGCAAGCAGATCTCTTAAACCAGTAGGATTTTCAGACAATTCAAAAGAGCTAATATGTACAAGCCAGAACCGAAATATTTTTTCCAGAATGAAAGAAGTAGACTCAAAGACTTTGATAGAAAGACAAGAAGTAGCTGGATAGAAGTGAAGTGCAACTCTTTACTATAAACCAAATTAGGGGAGACATCACCATTAGTGCTTTGTATGACCTGGCACTTAATCCTCCACTTGGCTACTACATGACATCTATTTCTGAGAGAAATGCTCAGCTGTTCTACACTGGCATTGCTGTCTCTAATGGAGTTATATAAGTTTACAGGGTTCAGCAATCCAGTTGCATGCATTTATGTTGCTCTGTTCTCAAACAGAGGGATTTCTAAGCAATATATTTATTAAATTTATTACTTTGACTGAGATGTTTAGTTTTGTTAGCTGTACATAAGTCTGCTCTCTGTGCCCAAGCTTGTAGAATAAGTCAAAATAAAGTTTAATGTAAGTTTCAATCTCATTATGACATCAAAAATATTTTCATAATGACAGGTTTCAATACAACACAAGGATATGTTGAAGAAAGACTGTTATGAAAGAGGGAAAATTGTTTAGAAACAGCTTGAAAAGTTAACTAGAATGGGAACAAATTCTAGCAGGAAACAGCTTAAATGTATTGTAATGGCTCCCTGAAATTCAATCCTTATTTTTAAACTTGACCAATACTTGTAAATCAAGTTGAATGTTACTAAACCTCAAAGTGATTTAACTTACAAGATCAGCTCTACTATACAAATATTATCAAAATACAACAGCTATTTACAATGCTTCTAAGACTTCTTCAGCATTATGACTTAAAAATTATCTTTTCATCCCAAATCATCAGCATTGTTTCAGAACTACAGTACAGAGAAAACAGAGGTGCCATATTTCCGTCTACTTTAATCACCTGCCAGCCAAAATAAGTTCGTCCTTTCCATTTCCAGTTTCTGTATTTAGTATCATCTAATTACATCCTAATGGTCAGTCAAGCCACAGCTAATGAAACTGGATTTTTTTTCCCAGACAATGTCATTCAGAAAGTTGTCTCACTCCATGTATTTTTAGAATTAAAATATATTTTTTAATTCACCAGTTATTCCTTTTCTTTACAAAAAGCAAATTCATATTACTCCTTGAAAAAGCATCCATAGAAGAAAACCAGCTTTTTGGTGCAAAATATGAGGGGGGGTACTGAAGAAGTGGGTTGTCCTCAGTAGGATCAAATGCCTTAAAGGATGACATTCACTGACACTGAAGCAATGAGAGCTTAAGAGGATGAACAGAAGTTGAAATTTTCTGCAAAGTATATTTCAATAACAAATTCATCACACTTAGAGAATCTCAATGTGGAGTGAAAGAATACCAATCATTTAAAAGCAGTGAGATTAGTCAGCTGATTCCATTTATTGTCTGAAAGCAAAGCTTAAGTTTTTCTATTTTGTTCTAAGATCAATCCTTTTTTTGAAAAGGCCACTATAAGTAACGTCTAACCCAGTCATAAGCAATTATATTGATATAAATTATTAGTCTCCCTTTTTTGCTAAACTGGGCTACATTATCCTTCATACAATCACATCATCTGTATTTTCGCCTACTGTATTTTCATCAGAAAGAAACATTTAAGTCATGTAGTTATCTGCACTACATAGAACAAGTCATAACACTCAAAATAATCCAAAAAATTACTGTCCTGCTTCCTTCTAAATCTATTTCCTTGCTTTATCATTCAAATTAACTTTCATTATAGTTCAAGACTAAAAACTTGCTCTTAAATCTTAATCTATTTGACTTTCAAATCTAAACCCCTATTAACTTTCACCATCTGGAGTGTCATGTTTTCAAACAGTTCTTTTTCTCTAGACATTTATGATGAAAACATGTCTGGTCATTGCCTGGTTTTAGATTTTTCAATACATGGCTTAGAAACACACAGTTTTTTAATCAGTAAGGGTATGCAAGCTGAGTTGTCCTGCTTTTTAGGAAAACAATTTTTGTATAAGTACCCACTAATGCTGGGAACTGACTTTAAATATTTAGAATGAAAAGGAATTGTTTTTTCTTTTATTTGGCAAGAGGGAAGAAAGAAAAGCAGGGATGATAGAGACAGAACAACAACTGCAGAAATGTAAAGTAAAATGAAGCATCTCCATTTCGAAATCTGCTCTAGAGGATATCCAAAGCAGTATTTCTGAGTGCCATCACCTGAAAACGTCACAAGTACTTTTGGATAATTATAAATGAAGTTGACACTAAAGAAAGATGATCTCTTTTCCTCTTGGTTTGCTTGTAAACCTGAAAGCAAGGCATAGTCAGCATTATTATCACTCATACATGCTGCTCACTCTTACTGAAGAGTCCTCAAGTGTTGAGCTGATGAAAGCATTAGCAAGAGGATTTTTTTGTATTCACTTTTCCCAAAAAAACCAGCAGTACTGTATGACAATCCAGAGAAAAGATCCTCCCAGTTTCCTCTTCGCCACCAAAACAAAGTCCATTCTTGCAGTCTCTCTTCCTGCAAGTCTTTTCCTCAATGCCTGATTTATTTTGAGTTTAATTTCCTCAAGAATTTCTGCAGACCCTATGCAATTTGAGTATCTAGTGGTTCCTCACAGCAGATGAGACCATGCAGATAAGAATATATCATTCAGCTCCTAATGGATCAAAGAAGAAATCTTCACCAGTGTTTTGAAAAGCAGACTGGAAAACAAATCCACTGCTTGCTCATAATTGATCTTTTACTTTCAGACTTGTTTCAGACTTCCAAACAAGTACACAGTTATGTAGGGAAGAAATGTTAGTGAAAAACAAGACTCCCAACACAGTACTTTTATCTACAGCATCCTTCCACTTTCTAGAAAGCATTAACTACAAATCACCTCTGGAAGTTTTAATGTTAAGTGCTAAGTTTCCAGAATAAATAAAGGAAATTCCAGCCAGATTAATGGAATTTTTAATAACTGCAGAAGAATTTGAGTTACCTTCCCAGAAAGAAACTACTTGGAAGTAATTTCTCTTCCCTTCCTCCATAAAACAACAACAACAAAAAAATAAAAATCTAGATTTTAACCAAAAGAATAAAATCCACACTACGACTTATCACTAATTCCACTGTTGTTTTGTTTTTTTTTTTAAATTTAGATTATAGAAGCAAAATCATAAAGTAAGCAGAAAGTGGAACAGTCACCAGTTGAGAGTCCAAGTTTATTTTCAAAGCCAAGCCCAAGATGAATCTAGGACAAGTCTGTAGTGGCCTACTGGGATACTTTCCAGTAACCTACAGGTAGAATCATCCAATGGAAAAAATCCTGAATTCCTAGCTACATCTCAGTGTTTTCACAATAATGACTACTAGTTTTGACACTCACAACTTAGAGGTTTGACACAGTAGCTACTATAGAAACACCACGTATACAGAATCACAGAAAGGCTGAGGTCAGAAGACCCATCTGGAGGTCACTTAGTCTAACCTAGACCCTGAGCAAAGCAGGGTCAACTAGAACAAACTATGCTGGGCCTTGCTCAGGTGAGTTTTGAATGTCTCCAAGGCAGATGACTACTCAACATATCTGGGCAGCCTGTGCCAGATTTTGATCTTTCTCACAGCAAAAAAAAAGTGTTTTCTTATGTTTTTGTTTGTGTCTATTGCCTTATGTTCTCATGAGACACCACTAAGAATATGCCTGCTCAGTCCTCTTTACTCCTCACCATCTGGTGTGCACACACATTCCTAAGATCCCCCTGAGCCTTCTCTTCTCCAGGCTAAACAGTCACAGCTCTCAGCCTCTCCCAGGATGACAGATGGTCCAGCCCCCTCAACATAGCGGCCTTTTGCTGGACTTGCTCCAGAACGCCCATGACTCTCTGATATGGGGGAGCCTTAGAAGCAGACCCAGGACTCCAGGTGTGTTTCACTAGCACAGAGCAGAGAGGAGGGATCACCTCCCTATAACTCTGTGGCACTCATTCCAGCAGAGTCCAGTGTGCCATTGACCTTCTCTGCCAAAGGCACCCTGCTGGCCCACGTTCAACTTGCGTCTGTCAGGACCCTGGGGCCTTTCCAGCCAGTCGATTCTAACCACGTCCTCGCTGTGCTGCCCCAGATACGCCTTTGCAAGAGGTTCCCGTTGGTGCATTCCTCCAGCCTGACCAGCTCTGAACAGCAGCACACCCATCTGGTTTATCAACCCCTTGTCCCACTTCTGTATTGCCTCCAAACTTGCTGAGTGTGCGTTCTGTCTCATCATCCAGGCCATAACAAGGATTTTAAACAGCCTGGCCTCTAGGACACACTGTTAGTGACCAGCCTCAACTGGGCTTCACACAACTGACCACAACACCAAGTCCCAAGGTTCAGCCAGCTTTTAGTCTACTTTAATAGCTACTTGTCTAGCACGCATTCTTAGAGAAAACTCACAGGCACATGACAAAGAACATTGGAGAACTAATCGATTTTAAATTTCCTTAAAAAATAGTCCTACCAAAAAAAAAGATTAAATACATTTTTTTCTCATAGTATCTAGTCTATCTACTTAAAGTTTGCGCAGTTCTTTCCACAAGTTTTCTAAATCTTTCAATAAAACATGAAAAAAAATTTCTATACTTAAGTAGGAAAATTGTAATATCTCCATTAGAGACCTACAAGAAAATTGATGTTCTGATAAAAGCATACAATTATACTGCTTTGTCCTAAAGCATCTCTTTTTTATATTCATCCCATTAAAAACTGTAAAAGGAGAATCCTGAACACTCAGTCCAAGAAGTATATTTTCTGATCATGGCTATCCAGTTGAATCCAAACCATCAGTGAGATAATCTTCTGGAGAGCTACCCTAGTGAATTTTCTTAAAAACTTGTCTCAAAAATTTGTCTCAATAAAGGCTTCTACTATTGCTTCTGTTTGGCAGCTGGAATACAAGGAGTTTATTTTAAGAGTACTTATATTGTAAATGATTTGCCTCTTTTACAATACTTCATTCCACATCAAGTGGGAGACATTAATTCTTATTCTTCAAGCAATTCATCATACAGAATTCTGCAGGTAAGACTGTTCAGAATTTTTTACTTCCAGCAAGAATTCCCCACACCTGATGGGTCAGTCAAATAAGAATCTTCATGGAGACCTCAAGTTTTGGCTGTGATTAGCTATCCTAAGAAGAAAATCTGTGATAGCTAATATGATAAGGATGATTAAAGGAAGACCAGGAAGCCTTCTTTCTTCAGCATTTATGACTTCCTTTTTTTAACTCAACAAACAAGAAAAAAGTGGCAATCTTAAATCAAGGAACACATATGAATCAAACAAATAGATTTGTGAGAAAGAAAAAAAAAAATCACTGAGCACTTGTGTGCAACTTCACATTAAATAATTAGCTCAAGGCCTCTGGTGGGTATAGGTCTGTATCACGCACCTGTCAGTTTATATATATTCAGTCTCTCATACGAACATGCTTTGTTCTGACTACTACTGCAAAAATCTTCCATTTTTTACACAGAAAAAGACAAATAAAAATTAAGCTGAATTGGTGGCATATTGAAAGATACACAATTAATTAAGAGAAGAATTTAAGAATGATCTATGCAAGTCATATACAAAGAACACACTGAGATATCATTCCAAGGCCCATTTTAGGACTATGTACAATGCAGCTGTCAGCATACCAGCTGTAATTCAATACAAAAAAAAACTATAACACACAACTTGTTAAGAGACAGCATGGAACAATTTGGTTTTCAGACTTAGACATTTAACAGTCAACGGCAAATTTGCTTAGGTTTTCCAATACTTTTTCCAAAGTTGAATTTCAAATTAGCTAGCAAATACCATTTAAGCTTTGGTTTGTTGGTGGGTTTTTAACATCACTTTTACACACTAAGCACAAGTCTCTTCAGCTACTGATCCACCACCGCTCCCATTAGAGAGTCAGGAAAGGCTCTAATAAAGATAAAAGGTTTTGATATTTAGCAGATCCTCTCCCTAATTTTAATCTATACTTTAAGAGAATTTCCATTACTTTCTACCTACAGCTTAAGGTTTAAAGACACTGCATACAATACAGCTTCCAAAACAAAATCTCTTCCATGAAAGTGTAAGGTTTTTTCATGGTAAGTTCATTAAAAATGAACACACTTGATGCATAAACAGAGCTACATACATTTCAGAAGTGTCTCATTTTACAGATAAAAAGTTAAAGATGTGCTTGTACTTGTCAGTTTTGCATAGTCTTCATTAAGTTCTCAGTATACCGCCTATATTTTGGGCAGTCTTCAAACACAGAACCAGACATAAAATACACTAAAACTCAATGCAGAGTATCCAGCTAATTAATGGTGTATCCCCAGTCATTATGCATTCAACTGTAAACAACTATTTCCTCCTGTTACAGGCTGACTTGGGATGTACTTGCCACCACAAATCAATACCCTTGTGCTGGGAGAGGTGTAGCAGTACCAACATCAAATCAAAACCCCTTTTCAGTTCTGGTAACCTCTATCAATCAGGTTAGGCCAGAAAAAAACATTACAAATCTGTAGCACAGTAGCTTCAGGCAATTTCCCAAGACAGCTAAATCTTGAGAAACATACTGAAGAAAAAAAAAAAAAAAAAGATTTAGTGACAGATGTACAAATTCCCCAATCTGCCTCCCTTTGAGAAAGAATCCCATTTACCCTCTAATCACCTATCTAGACTATAGTTGACACATCTGCTATATGACCAGACCTTAAATTGCTGCAAGAAAAACAGGATAGACCAAGGGGCTTTTCTCAAGTTGTGTTTGTCACAGAGCTGCATTTCCTTTCTGTTTTATTGAATATTTGCATATCTGATTTTAACCTTTCAGGTATATAGATCCCTAGAGATCCTCATTCTATAAAATTATTCCACATACAAACAAATTAATTTTCTCTCAGCAGAGTAGTATTAAGTTCAGAACTTCCCAAAACAAGAAGTAGTAACACCTAAGTGGAGGAAAAAGGTGAAAATGGTACTCATCTTACAAACCTGGATCACTTTCTGATCAATCACCTAGGTAAGGGGTTTTAAGCAGTATATTGTTTCAAGAGGCAATTTCCTCTTATTTTGAGGACTTGTGATCCTAGGATACATTGGGCAGCATCCAGAAATAAAAGACATATCTTAAGCGAATTTTATGACAATTGCATTTCCAGCTTCTTAAGACCCTTAAAAGCTAAAAATGCAGTTATTTCAGAACACAATAAAACCAAATAATTGATCCATTTTTTGTTGTATGTTCTGTAAGCCAGCTTTCAAAAATCAAACATAAACCCCTTTCAGAGTCCTAACAAAATTAAGAAAATGCTGCTGTTCATTCGAATATTCTCAAACATTTTGTAATTTACTAACTGAAAACAAAACTTCAGAACTCTGAAAAATACCAGTGCCTGTTTTACTTTTCATTTCTTTGTCCTTTTTTTTTTTTTTAATTCTGCCAGGTTTCTGGGAAGACACTACAAAACAACATGGCACACACTTTCAGAGAAATAATTCACTGCACTTCCCTCCACAGTGTTTGGCAGAATCAATGTTATAGCTCGCCACACCAACTAATAAAACATTTGGGAAATTGTAGTTACATAAGCTGGGCCTCCAACAAGATCTTGCCAGTAGGGAAATGTACTGGTTTGCACAAACCAAGTCAGACTTGGTTGCTGTTGACACCAGCGCCAGCAAGGGTAAGACCTGCAGGCAGCCCCACAGCCCACGGAGAGCTGTGGCTGCCGCCCACCCCCGCAGCCAAGGGGCAACACGGGGCAAGAGAAAAATTCAACACAGACCCAACACTGCCCGCAGGCAAAGTGTCTGACAAGGCTCCTCTTCCCAAGAGGAGAGCCTCACATGTCTCCCAAGAAAAGCACATACAGCCTCACACATCACTAATTATACATTGACTGTGCTCTTTGTAAAATTAGTTCTTGTAGGTTAACTTAAGACTACTTGCAATTCTTTGACAAAGTGACTGGGTTTTTATGTTTCCAAGACCACGGAATTTTCTTCATTTCCTTCTAAAGCTTAAAAAAAATTTCTCCCTTTTATTATATGAATTCCTTTTCTATATATGAGAACTGATAAGGCTCAAGATTAGTAGTGAATGTAGAGTTGAATATAGCTTGTGAGCCAGGACTTTAATTAAGGGACCAACTTTATCAAAATTTCATACAGGACCATACACAATCTAGAGTTTATAAGCAGTATGTAATTTTTTTATATTCTAGAGTGAGAAGGTGTGTTACTTCTGTCTACAACTTTATCAAGTTAATAGTTTTTTGAAAGCAGAAAATTTAATTTCCCACAGGACCAGGGAGCATAGATGTGTAAGGAAAAAAAAAACCACAAAAACCCCAAACAAAAACATCCCACAGAGAAAAAAAAAAAAAGGACAAAAAAAAAATCAACCAGAACAAAACCCCAACTCAAAACATTTTAAAATTTCTGTTAGAGGAAAATAGTCTATTACACAAAAAAATTTGTCAAAAAATAAAAAAAACCAAAACCAAAACAAAACCACACAAACAAACAAAAAACCCCAACAAAAAACTCCAGCAACAAACAACACCCCCCACCCTCCCAACAATTTGGTATTCAAAATCTAATTTATTCTATAGTATCAACTCCAGCTATGGAAAGGATCACAAACCAACAAAGGCTAAACTTGCTTCAGGCTCCTCACTTGTTCAGAACATACCTCCTAAAGCAGCGTCTGCCTATAGTGATAAGAATTATGATCTCGTGCATTGGATATTTGGAGGCAAGACAGAATATACCCAATACACCAAACTGCCATGTATATTTTTTCAATCCACAGTGTGGACCATTCTCGAGGTGTGAAACAGAGCACAGAAATAAAGGAAGACAAGAATCACAGGAATAGAAAGAATAGCAACAGAACACTTCCAGGTCAGCTCAAAGAATATGTAAATTGAGTTTTATGTTGAAGTCCAGCCTCAGCATAAAGCAAATGGACATATGCTTTTAAAAGAAGAAAAGAGAAGGGGGGTTGGGAAAAGGACTGATTGAATTTTATAGCATACAACTCTAAGTTAACACTATAATGTTAGTCAGTACACGGAAAGGTAGTGAACAACACAGACAAAATAATGGATCCAAATTTTCAAATAAATTTGTACCCTTCTGGGTCACAACACAGAGTATTTTCTTCAATAAATGAGCTATTTTGACAAGACAGGTTAATGCTGAGAAGAACACATACATAGATTTTAAAGGTGCTTTGTTTTTTATATATATAAACATACAATTGATTACTTATTATGACCAGCAACAGTAAACTACATTTTAAGTGTGAAACCTACACTTACAATTACACAAAGCACTTAAATAAAAAAATCAAGTCCTTTTCCCTAATCCTTATTAAAGAAATGATTTTCCATTATCTTCATTTGTCAAACTTTAAAAGGACAAAGACAGTCACAGAAGATTACTGCAATACATTTTAGTACAACCTATCCAAACAAATCAGCATCCATACTGCAAAATACTAGATCTGAGAAGGCAGTGTCAGACACCCTCTTCTACTACAAGTTATAGCTTTCAGTCACATTGTGAGCAAAAACACTCTTCAAATAAAAATCTTTGGATTACAGTACACGTGTTTCCTGAACACATTAAAATTCAGGTTTCTAGAAATTAAATTTTAGGAAACTGGCTGAAAATATTACTTTAATCTCATAAAAATTAAAATAGAAAACTAATACTTCTCATATTCACCTCATACTACTTCTTGTAGCTAAAATGTTGTCTTTCATTTAATGGCAGCATCTTAAGAAAGACTTAATGAACGTTTTAACATTTAATATTTTAAAAGCTGTCATTTTGATCCTAGTCAACTGACAACCCCAGCAAAAGGTTCTTCTTTCTCCTCCTAGCCTTCTAGATTCAGTAAGAAGAGCCTGGCTGAGGAAACAGAACCAGGTAATATGCATTAAGTAGGACAAGATGGTGAATAGCTTTAGACTGTTTTGTTTCTTCTGGTTATTTTTGGAATGCAATGCCTTTGGTTACTGGTATGACATCAGTCATTAGAAGAATACACAAATGCCTGGCTTACTACTGCCAAACTTATATCAGCCAAGAGACATATACATCTGATTTCATAATGTTATGTTGAGATTTGCTGGGTTTATTTAGCAGCAAGCCTGCAAACACTTAGAAAAAGTTAGTGACTACTTTAAGGTAATGCCCTCCTCCTTAGTACAGTTCAAAGGAGAATGAAGCTTCAATGGAGAATTGGAAGGGTGAAAAACAGTAGTATCACTGAGAAAATTACTGGCTTTATTAAAGCCAAAGCCTGAGTTCAGAGAATGAGATATTGAAATAATTTAAGTGCTTAGAAATTACTCAAGCCTAGAAGTTGCTGTACCAAAACAATGACTTATGACAAATAACACTTCTATGCATGTATTAGATGCAGTACACCTCTAATTGTACTTCTAGATTTTAAAAAATAAAGTGTGTGTAACCAAGAGGTTGCATGACAACAAAGAAATAACCAAACATGTAAAGCAACGCTATTGCCAAATATAATTTTACTGTGCTTGAAAAAAGCACAAAACCACACTGTTTAATATTTAATTGCCATTTGACTTCTTCTAAAGAACTGCTAAGTCTGTCAATTTGAAACAAACTCTTTGCACATTTGTGATATTTGAAATACCAACAACAAAAAAACTACACCAAAAAAAAACCCACCAAAAACCCCACCAGACTGTCTTCTGCTGAAACATTTTTGTAAGACTTGTCAAATCAAAACTCCTTATAAGACTGAGTACTTCAGAGTGCTGTGCCCATATTAATTTACAAGTGTATGAAGTAATTAATCTATAAATACCTTGTACAGTTATGGAGTTCATATACTGATTTCCTTTCTCAAATATACATAAAAGACTCTCCAGTTTACAACTCTTACATCAGAAGGAAAGCATTTCAATATTGTGTTCTTAACTCTGAACTGGCACTTTCATCTAAAAAGAAAATTGCAAAAGTCTTCTTTCATAATGCAATACTTAGCTGAAAACAGTAACAACAACAAAACCCAGAATCAATATATATTCAAAATATTTCCTAATTTTTATAAGGTTTATATTGTCCTATATAAAAAGCAGCAAAAGGTTGGCAGATTTTAAACTTCATGCATGTTGCAATATCAGGTTTCACTTATGTCCTCAATGTTCTTTCTTCTTTGGTTTTTAAATGCTGATTTTCAAATGTTGTTAACATTGAAGTTTGTAGTAAAATCCATGTCTTCATAGTTTTTATCCAAATATTCTTAAAGTGTTGATGTATCAGATTTAATAGCTGAAGTACAGACCAGAGCAATAATATCTCACAGTCTTCCAGCTCCTTGTAACTCTATATTATTTAATTTTAGCAGTGAATAATAAACATGAGGATGCATATAGAATCTTGAAGAGTCATTAGGTTGGAAAAGATCCTTAAGATCATCAAATCCAACTGTAAACCTAACACTTGCAAGTCCACCACAAAACTATGTCCCCAGCTGCCATGTCATGTTATTTATCCTCTCCCTCTATTTATTTATTTATCTATCTATCTATCTCTTCACTTTATTATTCTTTTAAATGTTCTTAAAATGAGAAAGGAAAAAACAAACCAAACCAAAATAATCTCAGAGAAGCTGATATATGCACAAGCGTATTTGTGCATATATGAAGAGGCATTTTAAACTAGTAACACATGTGAAAGTGTGATCAGACAGTTTTTCAACAACATCACACTTTCAACTACACACGTATATAGGAAATATCTTTAGAACAGTAAGTTATCAGTGGCCCCAGAAGAACTTTGAGTTACGACTCAACCATTAAAACTATGTGGGTGGAGAGCAAAGGAATTCATTTGAGTACATTTCTTTTTTATATTAAAAATATTTTATTTTTGTCCTCCTTCTTTCTTCTAGATGCCTTGTGATAAAAGACTGTAAAGTCATTGACCTAATTCACACATCACAACACTGAGCTCTAAAATATACCCATATCAGGTCAACATAGAACCCCTGCAGTCTCACCTTACAGGTTAGCAATGATAATGAAGGGAAGAACCATTTGAGAGCTACATGATCCTTATTAACACCAAATTCCATCATTTTTGTCCTACAAAATGTGGAAGGTAAAAAAGACCTCTTCTGGTCTAAATCAGAAGCCCCAGCTGCTTTAACGCAATTCATAGCACAACTAGGAAGTATTCAGACAAAGACAATAACTGAATAACTGATTTTATTGAAGTTCTGAAGAAGATATTGAGCACCTGAAAGCTCTCATTACTTCTTCTGAGCTATACCAAATGGTCTCAAAGACATGACATTTTTACCCAGTTCCATCTTTCTCCTTATACTATCATGAGTACAGAAAACTTCTCTTCTGTGAATATCCCTTGTTAAGACCATAATTACTGCAGAATAAGACCACAGTTAGAATATCACATGGAAAGAGTCTGACAGGGAAGACAGAGACTACACTAGCATAATTTTAAAAAGAAAAATCTTATGATAGTTAAAGACAATATTTCTGGAGCAAGTTTCTCTTTTCTTACCTAAGATGTCTCTCCCTTCTCAGAGGACTTAATTCAGCTATCTTTGGAATAATTAACAGAAAATAAAGTTAAATATCTCCAGAGAAATGTAAATTACACTTTCAGATCTTTTAGTCCTTGCTACTATTTTTAATGTAGTAACACAATATTTATTCACACATTACCAATCGGAATAATACAGAAAATACTGACATTACAATATGTACTTAAATCACACCCGCCTCAAAATTTCAGTTCTTTTCATGCAATCCTAGAACTGTTACAAATACTGGCCTGCTGCCAGTGTTAACACACACTGGAGAGATGACATAAGGCTGCTTAAAAAGCTAAATTCCAGGTTTTTACAAAACTGTTAATGGCATCAACTACAACATGATGACAGCTAACATCAAAACAGTTCTACAGGGATTTTTAGATTCTCATGTCTTCCTTGGTTTTAAGGGGTTGTTTTTTAAAGTTTTCTTGTAATTTTATGCACAACCTCTTCTGCAAGAGGTTTAGTTGTTTTGTTTCCTGAGGCAGAATACTTCCAAATAAAAACTGACCAAGTTTCACAGGAAACATTATGTTTAAAATTATTTATATAAGCTAAACCTTACAGCTCTTATTTCCATAAAACTGCATTCTGTGATTGCTGAGGGAGACCTTTAACCATCCCCAAGAAAGAGTATGCACAATAAGAAACAAACATCTGAATCAAAGATCATCAAAATTGCTCTTCCTTCTTTGAAATAAATTTACTATCTACATCCCCTAGAAACTGACTGGATTAATAGCAACATTAAGGCCTATTGTCTAAGTACTTATATCTAAAACAGGAAGAGAGAAGGAAAATCAAAGATTTTGTTTCCCAAATACAGGCAAGAAGCTGTTGGAAGAATTGAGAAGTCAGGTCTCAGGAGTCTTGGATTCTAGTTTCTTGTTTACTCAAGGATGATGTGTCTTGGTTAACTTTGTTACCGTAATCTTTGAACTGAGTTTTCTGAAACCTTCCCAGAACTGATCCATCAAGCTCTAAGTATGTACCAAGGAAAAACATTAGTGTTTTATACAGTTTCTTTTTATTAAATAGACCAAAATGCTAACCGTAGGGAAGAGATCATCTTCACAGTCTTCTTGCTGACCCTTCTTCCAGAATCATACAATAGTTTGGGTTGGAAATGACGGTAAAAGTCAGCCAATTCCAACCCTCCTGCCATGGGTAGGGACACCTTCCACAATGCCAGTTTGTTCAAAATCCCATCCAGCCTGGCCTTGAACATTTCCAAGGATGGGGCATCCACAGCTTCTCTAGGCAACCTGTTCTAGAGCCTCATCACTCTCTCAGTAAAGAACTTCCTAATACCTAATCTAAATCTATCGTCTTTCAGTTTAAAGCCAATCCCCCTTATCACTACACAACCTTATCACAAGTCCCTCTCCAGCTCTCTTACAGGCTCCCTTTAGGTACTGGAAGACTGCTCTGATATCTCCCCAGCACCTTCTCTTTTCCAGGCTGAACAAGCCCAGCTCTCTCAGCCTGTCTTTACATCTCTCTTACAGTAGAGATGCTCCCAGCCCTCTGTGCATCTTTGTGGCCTCCTCTGGACTCCACACTCTGACCATCTTCTGAGCCCTTCTCTGGACTTGCTCCAGCAGGTCCATGCCTTTTGTGTGCTGGGGACCTCAGAGCTGGACACAGCACCCATTTGGGGTCTAAAGAGAGTAAAGCACAGGCGGAGAATCAGTTCCCTTGACCTGTTGATTACATTGTCTTGATGCAGCCCTGGACATTGGGTTGGTTTTCTGGACTGCAAGAGCACATTGGCAGGTTATATTTTCTCATCAACCAACACTACCTGGTGTTTCTTTCTCATCAGAGATGCTCCAGTTAACATAAAATTTCTGCAACAAATATCATACAACCAAACCAATACTGAAGATTCTCTTTTTATAGTCCCAGCAGAAATCATGCAGCTATTCTGCAGAAGTCAAAGATTTACGTTGATGTCACAAAACTTGCACAACAGACTTTACAGACATACTTAGGATATGGATTTCTCAATCACAAATGCTCAAGCTACAAACTACTTCACAAAGAAAGAAAGAACGGCTAAACAAAACAAACAATGAAAAAAACCAACGTCCCAACAAATCCAAAATGAGAAACAAGCCACCTGAACTCTTGTGAGAATTGTGAAAACTAATGCCATTCTCTCCTATTGATGCAAGCATGGCAGCACCTTGATTTTTGTTTCTAATCCAGTTGTCTTATGCAAACTAATTAAATATGTATGTATATTTTCATCTGCAGCAGGCATAATTCAACACTGCATTAGCACTCCTGCATGCACTAGTACAAACACATATATGCAATCTCATAATCGCAGTTTATTTCTTGTTGGCTTTAATCTTTGTGTCAGATGCTACTTTATCCCAAACTGGTACACAGATCTTCCGAAAGGCCTGAAAATAAGGAGCTTATACCGAAGAGGAAGACCTAAAATTGCTTCAGTTACAATTTACTGCAGTCTTTGAACATGACATGAAATATCATCTTGATTTTTTTAGACCTGCATTTCTAACCACCTGTTTTACCCTCCTCTGTGAATTAAGCATATTAAAGTTCAATCAGGTCTTTCTCTCTCAACCAAAAGTAAAAATACAGTTAAGCACTTCAGAAGTGTTTTGCTTAGTGAAATGGATTCATACCTTATTTTGCCTCACTCTGAATTACTGATTAAATCTGGTTATTAAACAAATTTCACCTTTTACTTTGTGTTCCTGTATTGTTTTGACTAAAACATCAGATTCTCTTTAAGTAACACAAAAACATAACTGAGGAATCCTAATTTTGGAATTTTACATTTAATTCATGAGTAGCCTTCATCTCCTGTGGGGAAAGCATTTTCTTCTGGTTCTACTCACAGCTCATAATACAAACTGTACAAAGATACTATGGAGTCACATTTATTTTGTCAGAAGACAGAAGCTGTCTGGGTAACTTTACTGTGTGTACTCCTTGGACAATGAGTATTTGGATTTTCTTTCACCACACTATACTGGTGGGTTTGTTTTAACCTGGTAAAGTGCCTTCTACTCTAAATCTACAGGGAGAATTATTATATTATCAAGACACTCTGACAGCAGAGAAAGAACAAAAATTAAATAAATGGGTAAAACAGTTGAAAGACGTGCAAGAAGTACCTTATATATTAGACATTGAACAACTTGAGAAGCACAATTAAGAAGTGGTACTCCTAACAATAAATTCCTAGATTACTGAAGAGGAATTTTATGCACATATGCTGGTAAGCGTTTGACAAAGCTAGAACAGCAGAATTTGGTCAAAAGACTTAAGCAGAAATATTCTAACATCTTTTTTGCAACACCTTATTTCACAGATTCTTCCGCAAAGTGAAGTTCATTCTTCTCTGACAGTTAAGTCTCACTTAGGGAAATTAAGTTTATTATTTATTATATTTTTCTCCTGTAGCTTGAGTCCTTTCCCAACCGTTATTTTTTGCAGCCAGCTATCAAATCAGGTTTCAGATTCTAGAGCAGATTAGAAACTTTAGATCATACTTTACCCAAAAGTTTCTATAATTCTTTTAAGTCTCCCTTCCTGAAGGGTCAAGTAGGTCAACAGAAATGTAGAATGTGAGCCCTCTAGCTACAAAACTGTCAAAATGTGCACCTCTACCTTAACGACATATATCTTATACAATACCTTTAATCTTAGTTCTAATCTTTAAAGTCTTAATTTTATTGTTGCAATAGGTGCAAGAGAAGTATTTTTATATACGCCTTAGTTTATATTTCAAAGTACTATTATTCACTCCAGACCTTCACTCAAATGAAAGATCAGCTGATTTCGCAAGCTTTCTCCCTAAAACTTGAAAACAGAACACAACATACAAACTAAAACACTGCCAGAATCTGCAAGTCACTGGGAAAGATACAAGACTCCAGCCCTGCAAAAGCCTAATTCACTTGTAAACTCCTTGTATAAACACATAGCTTGCAATTATTTGAAATATACAGCAGAAAACAACTCACAGGTTTTATTTACACTGAAGGTGTACTTTAATCTGAAGTCTTTGTCAGGACAGACTTGCGATATATAGAATCTTAGATGAACTCTACTGTGGATCATTAAAAAAAAAAAAAAAGAAAAAAAAGGTATCTAAAAGTAAGAAAAGTATTTTCCAACACAGGAGCCCAAAATATTTCAGCACCATGTATTTAAATCCATAATTAATTCACATCCACCTCAAGATATCTGATGCATAATAAGTGACAGTGCACAGGGCACATGCCCAGTGATGTGGAACTCACCAATGACTTCACATGACAAATGAAATGCTGTTTCTGGAATAAATTATAAACTGCTGGGTAATTTCCTAGAGAAACAAAGGGAAATATACCAAAGGCACACACACAGATGTAAATTCTTCTTTGAAAGTATTACTTTACATATGCACCTAGGCCTTAAAGTAAGCCTAAAACACATTTAGGCTCTCCAGGTGCTTTTTACATCTTTTAGAGAGCACAAAGCTGCTGTAATGTCTTTAATGTTTTATTTCATTATTTGTATGCACACGGAGCAAAACCAAGGAGATTCTTTAGCTTATTTTAGTTCAACTCTTCTCTTTATGCATGTAGAGTTCCACTGATGTTAACATTTAAAGAAATTGGACTTCGAATTCAAGGACAAAATATGCCTCAGTTTTCAGCTTTCCAACACATTAAGGTGCACAGTATGCCACATTAAATACTATTTTACCTGGTTAATGGTGCATCAACTGTACACAAACGTGAACTGTTTCCACTGTGAGACTGCCAGCAGTCTTCAGTCTCTTCACTCTTAGTTCCAATGAAATGTCACCTTCACCCATATTAGCATACATGTTAAGAATACTGGCAGTTCCTACAGTGCTTTTAAATTACCTTTAAACGTTTTAGCTATTAAATTCCTGACAAAAATTACTTCTTCTGCTTTCTCTTTAATAAAGAGAATCTGCCTCTCATTTCCTAAATAATGCCATTTGCCTACAGCTTGAGCATCACAAGAGATATTACAGCATCAAAGCATTGTTTTAAGTTATTCCAACTAAATCACAGCTACAGTCACATCTGAAACATTGGGCCTACCTGCCTTAGCAAAAAGCTGTAAATATACCTCGCAGCCTGACTCTGGCCTCTCACAAAGATACAATGTATTCTCTAGACTGGGGATGACATAATGAAAGCTGTTCAACCAGCAATAGCAGACCAGAAATTTTCTCACACTTCACCCTCACCATCTAAGGCATTTAAGCTATTACCAGACACATTAAATAACAGCACTTCAGCAAACGGAAGGCAAGCATCACTTGAATTTTTCCATTTAAAGACACCCGGAGAAGGGCTTATAACAGCGCTAGAAGAGCAGCTACAATTTCCACAGAACAAATAACCACTACCAGCCCAGCAGCCGGGGATCCGCTCCCGCACACCGGGATACCTGGCTGTGCCAGGCGGGATTAGGACACCGCTAACGGGGGCCGGTACTGCGGCAGCTCCTGTGCGCGGCTCCTCTCCAGCCCCGCGGCTCCCGGACCGCCGGAGCTCTCTCTCCCCGCGGGACCACGGCGCGCTCCTGCCCGCGGCGACCGGGAGATGCTCCCGGGACCGAGGGTGCTCCAGGTTCGGCCTCCGGGGTACAAATCCGGGCGCATCCCACCCAGATTTGCCATCAGCCCCGACAGTCTGCCCCTCTCCAGGCCCATCGCTGCCCGCATGATGGCAAGGAGCGATGGGAACCAGAGCGGAGGAGGAAGACACCCGAGGCGGCTGTGGACCCGGCGCGCCTCCCTCACCTTCGTCAGCTGGGCGATTTTCTTGCTCATTTTGAAGTGCAGGTCCGGGCTGTGCTCGGCGCCCAGCCCCGCCTGTGCCGAACCCGAGCCGAGTTTTCCCGCGCCGGACGCGGAGCCGCCGCCGTAGCTGTGCTGCGGCTGCTGCCAGCCCATGCCCGGGGTCGCCATCTTCACCGCCCGGCTCCCGCCGCCGCTCGGGCTCCGCCGCCGCCTGCCTTACCGGGGACCGAGCCCGGCGCGCCGGCAGCGATCCGCTGCCCGAGGCGGCTCCTCCCGCCCCGGGCGCTTCCCTTGGCTGCCGCCCCGCTGGGCTGCGGCGTCAAAGCTCTCGGGGACGGTGGGAGAAGGACCGCCAGCCTTTCCTTTCCTCTCC
>VZSR01003807.1:23566487-23584548 GCA_013398615.1 Brachypodius melanocephalos | reverse complement strand
GGTTGTGCAGGGAGGTGGAGGAGTCACCATCCCTGTAGGTGTTAAAGAAAAGACTGGACGTGGCACCGAGAGCCATGGTTGTGTTGACAAGCTGTGTTCGCTCATAGCTTTGGACTCAAAGGCCTGTTCCAACTAAACTGATTCTGCGATGAAACGCTCACAAATGCTGGGGTGACCCGGCCGGTGAGTGTGGAGGCACACAGCTGAGCGGGCCGGTGTCTCCTGAGTCACAGACACAGCTTCTGCAACGCACAGCCACGGGCCAGCGGGCTGATGGGCATGGAACAAAGCTCCTGCCAGAGGGGATTCACAGCTGGATTTAGCACGACCTTTAGGTTGGGTTTGACTGCTCTCTTTTTCATGTGCAACTCATGAGAACTGCCACCCTCTTTAAGAATTTAACATCTCCTTGCTAGGCTCTGGCCTTGTGAGAATATATATATTAATGTGGTTGGACACATCTGATTCCCAGATTAACAGCTTCTACACTCTTCCTTTACAGAGTCCTTGGTACTCTCTGTTGAGTAGTTCATCTTTTTACTGCTTTTTTCCCTGGACTAGAAATCTCTTCTTTGCCTGCATTCTTTATAGGCAGGCAGAGGTATCAAAGAGGCAAACCACAAAAATACACAGCTGAGTTTGTGGTTCTTAGCCATGTTATGGAGGAAAGCATCACTTAGAATTTGCAAATCATAGAAGTAGTTGCAATAGTTAAGTTTAAGAAGAGATCCATATTACAGAGCAGTGTGCCTCACTTGCTAATAGAGATTTGTGCTTACATTGTATGATAAATAACCAACTAAACCTGAACTGCCAGTGCAAACCTGAGGTTGTGGGTAAATGAGGTTTTCTGATGCATAAAATGGTCACTGTCCAGGAAGGCACAATTAGATGTTGCTACTTTTGTACAGATTGATTGTGAGAATACAAGAGAAATACTTGCATTGAGTTCTGCAATTTCCATCTATTAACACACTAGAAAGGTGTTCAAAAAGGTCAGAGGCTCTGGGAAAAGTCTCTTATAATGAAAGAAATAATTAACCCAAACTATTTTGGATAACAAGGAGACTAAGAAATAGTTTAATCCCAGTCTGAAGCAGTTGTGAGCTGTGTTGCCTCAACTCAGAATTTGCGTTGTCCAGGAAATTCTGACACCGATTTTTTTTTTTTCCTTCTGAAGTGGTCCATTCTGGCAATAGAGAACAAAAGACAGATGGTGCCTACCCAGGCAGTGATTCATACAGATGAAATACAAGGGAAGAAAGAATATTAGGAGCATCTGTTTCAAATCTGTGTCCATAGATTACATCCATGAATAGCACATACTGTTAATTCAGTTTTATCAAATTAAAAAATAATTCAGTGGCAGAAGAGACTGATTTTTCATGTCTAGGAAGGTCAAACTACTAATTAAAGCAGTAGACTGATTGTGGAGACTTTGTTATAGGTAATGGTTGTGTCTGGCTGCATATATGACATTAAGCAAACTTTTTGATTCTCATGTAAAAAGACACGTTCTTTAATGTACCTAATAATGCCCCAATATGAAGGAATGGCTGGCTCAATTTATTAGTGCTCCTAGAAATCTCAAGAGTTACAGAATATTTTCATTTTAAACTACACATTTTAAATATTTTGGATAAATTAATTTTTTAAATAAATTAGAGCGGTTTGGACTTATTAAGATTTCCTCTGAGACAAAAAGCCTTACATTTTAATTTTTCAGTTTATTTTAAGAAACCACTTTTTCTGTGGCTCATATTGGCTTCAAGTCATTGTTTTGAAGCATTTTGAAGTGACTTATGTATGACCATGCATATGTGTTTGACAAAAGAGTCATATGCGTTCAATTTTTGTCTCCTACTGAGATGCCAAATACTAAGTTTTGTCTAGGTGATTTTAAATTAAAGAAAAGGTGATTACATATTCTTTGTCAATATTTCATGTGCCATTTACTAGTTAACTTATTCAGATTTTTTCAAGCTTCTCTTCATACATTTTATGCCTTCAGAGCTCAGATGGTGACTGCTAAGCTTTTTTCCTTTCAGGTCTGCGCGTATCGCATAGAGCCTGTTTTCTTTAAGGTTGCTGATGAAAAGGAACATAGTGCAGCAGTGCTGTCGGGATCCTAGTGGGTTTTTTCCTTGGTGGGATTTAATGTCTCATCGGTACAGTAGAATCTGTAGGTCTGAAGGTCTCCCAGGGCTTGGGCTGAGGCCATCCAGAGGCAAATGAGGAGACAGCGCTCAGGGTTTGCACCCAGGGTGAACAAAGCGTTGGAACAGGGCAGGGCTGATGGGGATCATTGCTCCGAGAGCTGCACAGTGAAACCTTTGGTGTCTCTGTCACCACGGGGTTACATAAGTGAGATACAGTTTGTATCTATCCGGTGTGTCCATGGGATTATGGACACTATGTAGGAGTGCTCTTGGTGTATGTATACAGAACATTTTTTATGAATTTGAATATATGGTCAGTGAATATATGCTTTAAGATTGCATTTCTTTATACACTTGCTATGGATATATAGTATCACGTGGGAAGGACTTCGTACTTTTGCTTTCTCTGGTGTAAAATCAACAACACTGCCTGTGTGGAAATCTATCTGTGCCTTTTTTTTTGTATCCTACTGCCTGTCTCTTTATCTGCATATTTGCAGTTCAAATGTTCTGGTATGTGTGTAATGTTTTCTTAAATTATGAAATATCATCACTGAGGTTCGCAAAATCAGGAAAAATTTTCATTTACACTCAATCTGCTGGGAATATTATGGACTACAGATTTCTGTGTGCATTATCCCTCCTTTACTTACCTCATCACAGCTCTGACTAAGATAAATGTGTGCCATCACTGTATGCCTTATTTTCAAGCCATAGGCACAAAACTCCGTCTCTGATTCTTTATAGACAGAAAGTGCTACAAGGGCTAAGCTTGCTTTGTGATAATGTCTTTTGACAACTCTGAAGATGTCAGAAAGTCGGCAGCTTTTTCTGAAAGGACAGTTAACAAGAAATTTGACCTACTGGTCTTCGCAGGTTTGTGCTATTTGATTTGTAAGCCTGAAGCTACAACTCTGAACAGGATTTTTGAAGTTTTTTGCACGTGTGTATGAACAAAAAAACTAAATACTTAAAATACTAAATATAGGAACTAGTCACTTAAAATACTGATATTCTTTAAAAACCCTCTTTATTTCTACCAGAATTCTAACTAATAATTTATAATATACATGCCTTAAGTTTATAGGTAGGTTCATAAAGTAAGAATTCACCATTTAAAGGAATAGCATAAAATATTCAAAATAACAACACAGCTTAAACATATCTCTCATTCCTGCTTTAATTTTCTAGTCCAAACAAACCTGGTGGAATATAATAACTGAATAAGCCCATGGTGTCCTACTTTAACATAAAGACCTCATTGCTAAGGCTGAGATTAATCTAGGATGCTGAGATTTCTGTGTAAGAAATCATGCAAAACCCTTTTGTTTTGAAAGTGTACAAGTAACAAAGGCTTCTTCTGTTAGCCATAGATAATTACATACAGGGGCATATTTCCACATCTATAAATGATCAGAGTACCCAAAGTTGTCTCACAATAGTTGCAATTAAAATCATGCAGGATATGTGGGAGGAAGGGAAGAATGAAACAAAAATATAAATTAAGTATCCTTAATAGTTTTGAAATAATCTCGTCACCTTTTAATTTGTGGGCTAGCAAGACTATGATTTATGGAAGGTAAACAATCAGATCAACATTTCAGGATACTCCATCTGAGTAGTTCAGTCATTACCTTCCTGCCTCTGTGTATGTAAGCAAGATTTCAGTCTATATGACCCAGTGGCACAAGGTGACAGACATAGGTTTATGACTCTACCTGGTAGATCTTTGGTTTTTGCATCTTTTTGGTTTTATAATTTTATGGGTTTACACTGACTTGTTCTTCTAAGCTTAGAAGACTTGACCCCTGCAAATCTTGAATTAATATGTATCAGAAACCTGGCATAAATTGAATTTTTTGAATAAGAAAGCAGAGAATGGTGAATCCATATTTGATACGAATAAACTTGTTGTCTTTATTATGTCTTTTTGCCCATCTAGGAAACTGTTAGTGTGAGGAAAATAATTTAGGTCACCAAATCCTAAAAGGCATGATGCCATCTCATGCATGTGTCCAAACTGAAACTACTGTCAAGATATGATGAAGGAGGGAATATTTTGCCTGCAACTTGTTAGCAAGCATATTTGAAGGATTGAGGGTTTTTCGCTGATTCTTTGGAAAAAAAAATTCCAGATACTGTAAAGATGTGCACTGGCACACAGAAAGAGTCCCATGAGCGACTATCTCCAGATATTTCTCTCTCTCTTTAAATCTACTGATATCTTTTCTTGTACAATATTTTTATTCTCACATGGAGGATATATCTTCCCATGCATTTGGAGGCATATGGCTTTTTATTAGAAAAATTAACAATAATCCACTCTCACATCAACTGGTTTTAATGAGTAAAGACATATATATTATTTTAATTTCAAGCACAAAAGAGTAGTAAAGGATGGAAAAATTAAAAAAGACCAATAAGAAAAGTGCCTCTTCTGATATAGCTCTTTCTTTTAATACTTCACTCATAAGTTGTCTGTGTTTTAAGCTTGTACCCACATTTTTTTCGGCAAAGAAGTTTTGTTTTAAAGAAAGTAAAAATTACAGCGAAAACACTAATCTCTTTTACAGAAAAAGGGAAAAAAAAAAAAAAAGTAGCAAACCAAACCAAAGCAGTAGAAAAAGCATGAACAAAACTAACAGTTTGGGAAAAATATCTCACTGCTTAAACCTGACTGTCCTTTAGAGAGAGAAGCCACACAAAGGAAGTGTTGGTTGAATCCCTCAATGCTTTTCTGGAAGGTGAGCATGCTTTTCTATCAGCTGAGATATAGCTGAGGAAAAGATGCTTCAAGAACCTACCTGGTGTAAAATATTTTTTCTCTTATTTCAGGAAAGGTCTCATACATTTGTGTTCTCTTCAGCTGCACAGATAGAGAAGACTGGATGAAGCCTCAGTTAAGTATGAATCCTAGTGTTTCTGTTAGTTATCATACCTTTGTCTTTGTCAATTACTCTTTCAGTCTAGTCCCTTTCTAGTTTATCAGGGCAGAAAAGCTTTTGCCAATACCAAGAAGGCAGCCACACAAATAAAAAAAACTACTCTTTTGCTTTTCCCATCAAAACAGAGAACTAAACCTATCAGTGCT
Source organism: Brachypodius melanocephalos (assembly GCA_013398615.1). Taxonomy (NCBI): domain Eukaryota; kingdom Metazoa; phylum Chordata; class Aves; order Passeriformes; family Pycnonotidae; genus Brachypodius; species Brachypodius melanocephalos. The sequence goes on along the minus strand of VZSR01003807.1, from coordinate 23,579,298 downwards.
CACTACTGGACAGAAAATTAATAAGACAACTGGTTATTACAAAGCCAGAAAATTCATGTAAATGCTAATAGTACCTGTACAGAATATTTTGAGCCATCCATCTGCACAAAGGTGCAGAATGTAACCCTATGGAACCTCTCAGTAACAAGCTTTTAGCAATGAATCACTTCATTTCTGGCTTAGAGACAGTATTTTGGCTGACAAAATATACTTTTTGGAGTAAGCCTTCTGACTAAATAATGTTTCATTTTGCCTTTTCTCGGGATTTTTGAGTTTGCTTTTTTATGACATGGTGTACATTTGTTTTAAGTTGTCAATAAAGTCCTTCAATAGGACATGACTGTCCTTGTAGTCTTCCATGTCACTTGCAAAGATTTAACATACAAGCTACTGCTTTGAGCTTCTTCTTAACAAGTTTTGTCATTTTATGTTGTTCCCCTTTTTGAACTTATGGATGTTTTTTCAGGTATTAAAAATTAGACCTAAAACTGGGGAGCTGGAAGCTCAGCCAAGGGTGAGTGCATCAGAGAAACGGTAGATGGACAGGAGGAAAGGAACAGAGGGGTCTTGTTTTCTAAGTCTGGGCCCTCTGGGATAGGGTTGTCCTTTGTGACAAGGAATAAGAGGCCAAAGAACATGATTTTCAAATCAGGCCTGCCCAGCAGGATGCTCACAGCAAATTTAGGAGACATTAAAAGAACTACCACTCTTTCCTGCACAACTTGTGTAAACCTGGTTGATTTCACTCCCTGAAATACATCAAACCAAATCCTGACTGTAATGTTTCAAATCAATCTTCCTAGATTAATACTACAAATAAATTTAGGGATGCAGAGAAAGCTTCATTTAATTTCTCTGTTAAAACTCAAGTTGTAGGCACATTTCTATGCATGAAAATGCAAATTTATCAACGTATGTTAAATCTAGCATACTTTTTATTATGTGGAATTATCTACTGCAGAAGAGATGCCCAGTCTTGCATTTCATATTGGAATATAAATCTAATCATCTGCCTAAGACAGTTTTATTTAAGTAGGTTAGAAAGGGTTTTTGGTTTTGCTCATGGACAAAATAGCAGATAAAACAAAATTTGATGTATTAAGTAAAGATGAATTTGAAAGTCTTAATCAAAGACCGTTAGTCTTTTACATTCTTATGCTCCTCTGATAATAACTCATTAAGGAGATTGTTCAGATTAGAAAATTAATACATTTCACTTAATTCAATTAATACAGTCACATTAATCTTTGTTACAATGAAAGCATTCCTATTGAAAGGAGCAGTGACCTTTAGTAAAGTATTGGAGTTTCTCCCAGGGATGCATTAAGTAATCTTACTAACTTCTGCAATGTTCCTCTAAAGACTTAATTAAATGGAAGGGAGTGCCATGAGTGAGGCTGTCTTGTTTCTGATGCAAATGCTACAGTGAGCTGAGAAAGGAGACAAATACAAGGAAATCTGCATGGCCTTTTAGTAGCAACTGGTAAAGATTACTTTGATATATTAATGTGACTTGCTCAGATCAATCCTGACATTCCTTTAATATGCTGGATTTGTTGTACAGAAATGTAATGCACTTATTCTCTTTTTGAAGGAAAAACAGCTTTATAGGTTAAAATATAAAAATCATTCTGACAAATGAAAATATTATTCAGATTAAAAATATATCATAAAAAATCTCAAACAACTGTGATTGAGAATAAGACACTGACCTTCCTGGAAAAATCTGGCTGGCTGATGATGTTTGATTTTGGCGTCATTATTGCCAGTTGGTGTTTATTACATCTGTTGTGCATTTTGATGAAAATATCCTCAGTAGGAAAAAAGCAACTAGAGAGACTGTCCCCAGTTGCTGAATTATGCTGCTCTCAGCACCTTGATCTAAAATCTCAGATCTGTCCATGGTGCTGGACATGACCCAGAAATGTGTGTTCCCAACCCAGAGAGCCAATTCTATCCTGGGCTGCATCCAAAGCGGTTTGGCCAGCGGAGAAGATCAGAGGGATGGAGCACCTCTCCTATGAAGAAAGGCTCACAAAATTGGGTTTGTTCAGTCTGGAGAAGAGACTGCACAAGGGTGGCCTAATTGGTCCCTGCAGTACCTGAAGGGAGCCTAAAAGTAAAATGAGTGTGACTTTATACAAAAGCATGTAGTGAAATGGCTTCAAATGTAGACTAGGTTTAGATTAGATGCCAGAAGAAATTTTTTATTGTATGGGTGGTGAGGCACTTGAAACTGACTGTCCTGAGAAGCTGTGGATGCCCCACCCCTGACAGTGTTCAAGACCAGGCTGGATGGGGCTCTGAGAAGCCTGATTAAGTGAAAAGTGTCCCTGTCCATGGCAGAAGGGTTGGAACTAGGTGATCTTTAAGGTCTTTTTCAACCCAGGCCATTCTATGATTCTGTGTTTATAGGAGAACAGGTACTGAATTAAGCAGGGCAAGGATTTAGTTCACTATTTTTTATGCTGGCATTCCTATAGTCCCATATATGTACTCATTCAGATTTCAGGATGCCTATAAAATTCATGTGGTCTTGCAACAGGCATATTGGATGAAATGCAATTTTTTTTTTTTTTTTCACGGGGTCATCAGTGGAAGGTTGGATGGGACAGCTGAAAGCCACACTGAGTGGCATAGTTTAACTACAGTGCATGTAAAGGCACCAAAAGCACCAGGACTGCTCAGGTTTTCCTTCTCCCTCAGTACTAATGGGATCACTTGGAAGCAGCCACAGAAATGCTCCAGTAGGAAAGTTCAAACAGATGGCTGGTGTAGCTCTGATCCTGCCCTCAGGGTCATTTTGCAGAGCAACACAGACAACATTTGTCATCTGTATTTCCCTCTATGTTATTGGAAATGGTTGCTTGAAGGGTTTTACTTTGAATGTGGCTAATTAATCTCCAACATTGGTTCAGGATTTTCTGTTCCACATACTAATCTCTGGTCTATTCCCTGACACATATGAATTCAAATTGCTATATCTTGCCAATGTATTTTGGGGGATTTGAGCATACAGATTTGGAGACTAGAGAGGATTTCGGTTATGCTTCAAGAAGGAAAAAAGATAGACTGGCACATTTCCGGAAAATTGACAGTTGTGCTAAAATTGTGTTGAAGCCCCAAAAGCTGTGCATGAGTGTCAACATTCAAGTAAAAAGGCTTTTGTGAAGGTTTTGTTACCCTCAAATAAGCAAAGGCTTCTTTTGAAATTAAATCTATTGAAAAGTGAAATATACTAAGGTTTATTTGCATATGCAGGTTGCTGACTGAAAGTCCCATATTATAGAAGAGTTTCACAGAAATTGTGGTTAAGGGAGGATAAAGAAGAGTACTTATAGATTATTACTAGTCTTCAATTAAGCTGTCAAATTCAAGAAGCATAGCTCTTGATTGCAGTGTAGTCTAATGAAACTGATCTAGTAACTAAAATCATCAGGGGTAGAGGAAACAGAGCAAAGTTATCTGCCCCAAATCAGATAAGCTCTAAGATTACTCTAAGTTCTAGTGCCCATGCTTATTATCTGGTGACTGTCTCATTATTATTCACAGCAGTGGTGATTTGAGATCTGCTTGCCAGACGTTCAGATTTGAACTGAAGGGTAAAGAATGGTCATGTACCTGGATTAAAGTGCAGCAGGCCTGAAAATGTCCCGTTATGGTCTAATTGAAATCAGCAGTAACACAACTTGCATTCAGCAGGATGCAGGGTTCCCTGTTCTTGACAGGAAACCTAACTCCCTCCATAATACTTAAAACTTTGGAAGGGATCAGGACTAGTGTTGCTTGGTCCTGCAGGAAATCTACTTTGAGAAAAGGCTTCCCTTGAAAGCTAAAATACATTCTACACCAAATCGGTAAAAACTTGTGTTTCCGTACATCATGGATATGCATTTCATAAAGTGCGTCATATCCTGTTTGGTGCATAATCAAACTAGTTTATTAGCACCAAAATGTCAGTATTTTTCATTACTATGGGAAAAGGTTGTAAATTTATTGAAAAATGTTCTTAGGAGTAAAAGGTACAGATAATTTCTATGACAGAATAGTACATAAGTTTACAAACTATTGCTTATGAAGTTTAAGAACAGAAAAAAACAAATAAGAACTATATTCTTCCTCACAAAGCATATAAAATGCTCATGAGCATCTTTTGAAATTTATAAACAGTAGGGCAAAATTGTAAAGATTATATATCACTGATAGTGGTTTTTTACATCATTATTCATTTTTACTTTACATCTTAGTTACAAATGCCCCTAATTATGGTAATAAAATCTAGTTTACTTGCTTGTAAACATATCCTGTTAGCTATTAAGAAAATAATTCTGAAATAATTATTACAACTCCTTGTATGCTGAGCTAGTTACTCACAACAGCTTATCAACTTTCATATAAATCCATGTTTTGAATATTAAAAGTTTCAAGATTTGTAGGACTAAAACTACATAGAGCTAAATAAATATTTACAACACTTAGAAAGTAAAGTCGTAAAACAAAGCATTTGAACATCGAGAGTTGTATATCCACAAAGAATTTTTTAGTCAAAGGGTGTGATGGAGCAATGTGGTATCTCTGAAGAAGAAAACCTGAAGGACAAGGAAAGGAATTCTAGTCTTCATCCACTTAGACTGAGCTTGCTGATTAGAGCCTCAATCCAGCAGGTACATTTTTGACTTTGAATATTCAAGCCCAGTCTTTGACATCAGCTTTCACTTGATCAGAGTCTTGCCGCACATTACCAGCCAAATACAGAAACACACTTCTATGAGGATTTTTTGCTATCTAATATTTTGAGTCTACCATAACTTTTAGAGAATTTTGGAAAGGAAATCAGTCAGAGCAATTAAAAAAGAATTAAATCTTTTAGGAGCCCACTTCCCAGTTGATCTTAAGTCAAACAATTTGTCAACACTTCACAGGAGGATAAAAGTTTTTAAATTTTGTTTTAATTGGGAATAGCATTTCTCCATAGTTGAGTTGTCCATGGCATTCTCAAACATCATTCAGGTATGACATTCATAGGGCTTAATATTAGTCCAAAGTTATTTGGTTTGGGGATTTTTTTTTTTTGTTTTTTTTTCTTGCCAAGCTTATCAGAATCAGTTCATTATTCGAGACTGAAAATCCAAAAAGCACGATAAAATTTCTAAATAATAACACCTTAATCTTTTGAAATCTAAAAAAATCTGCGAGCCTTTGAAACACAGTATTCAAAACAAACTTTGAAGAAAATATGGAAATTCTAATATTTATGAAAAGTCTAGTTTATCTTTAAAATACCCACATGTTTTTTTAAAGTACTTTAGGAAGTGTACCTGTGTCATTTCTAGTGCCAGGTTTCTGCATAGTTACTTCAGGACAACCTTTCATTTTCTAAAACCAGAACGCTGTTTTAAAGATCTCCTGTAGTTAATAAACTCCATGTCTATGGAGAGCTGTGTTTCCCTATGGGTTGTGCAGCTGGTTTCTGCACTCTTTGCCACAGAAGCTTTTTGATGCTGGACTACACTTAACTACTTAATGACTACCTACTATCTTGGGAAATTTCCTGGAGAAAGAGGTCATATGATAGTTCCACACTTATATATTCTAAATCATATCAGCGCTCATAAAGGTATCGTAAATCTCAAACACTTGGTTTATTTCAGGGTAAAATAATTTGCCTTTCCAAACCCTGTTTTCTAGACCAGAGCTTCTGCTGCAGCACAAATGGATCCATCATAGTTGCAAACAAGTCTCAATTTGGCATGCACCCAAAACAGAGTGCAAGGCCAACTAGATATCGAGAAGTAAGTGACTGATTCTACCCCATGTAGCTGTCATACAGTTCTCTGGAGAGATGTCAAATTTGCCAGAGCAGGAGTTGTAATAAAAATAGGCTCAGATCATGTCCTGCAGATATAGTGGAAAAAGCCTCGATGCTAAAAGATAAATCTCTATAATATACTAGTGCTGAAGAACACCTTCAGGGTCACATGTAACCCATATATTTAAGGGGGAAGAATACTATCTTGTGCTTGCTTAGGTGGAAAGCCTCTCTAATGAAACAGTGATTTCTATTATTGCTCATAACTACGCTATTTAAATTCACAGATAAATGCAGACTTCCAGTTTAAATTATAACCTACTCAACATGCACAAGAATATGATACTTGTGCTCTAAAATAAAATTCTCGGAGTAAAAACACTGTGGCATAATTCTTACACTATTTTTGAGAAACCGGAACATCTAAGTCTAGTAGAAGATGTAAGTGACATTTAGAGAAAGAATATAGAGACTTTGTTGTCTCTGGTAGATATGCATACTGGAAAATCTATACACAACTGTTTTTTCATTAAAAGGGTATTTTAATTCTTCATGCAAGGAATTAATATTTATTTTATAATAATACATAATTCAGCTGCTCAACTCTTATCTAACATCACTCAGGGATAAAAGTGTCTGATCCAGAAATACTGCCCACCGCTCAAACTCACTTTTCATCACAAACCAGTTCTTTCAGAATTATCAGTCAGCCTTACATAATTATCATGCTCTTCTCTTTGTGTTTGGTTTGTAAATTGCCTTCCATTTATCTTCCTTTTCAGTCATGAAGAATTAAGGAAACTACACTACTGCCTATTTTTTATTCTAGTCCTCAATTACTTTAGCTAGTTCATAAATATTTAGTTAAATTGATTAGATATTTCTTGTTGATTTTTTTGCAAATACTTTGTTGTCAACAGCTGAGAGAGTCCAGATTAGTGTGCAAGTTCATGCCCTCTGTGTTGGAAAAAGAAAAATTTGCTTGAATGGGAATACATCATGGTATTTACTTCCATGCTAGGCTTCCCCTTGTAGAAAGAAAAGATATAATTCCAAATTAGAGAACTTGCTTAGCATTGTCAGATAGTAGTATTTAGGGGAAAAAATGAAAATACACTAAAAAGAATATTAAGATGCTTATTGCTTATTGCTTTTCTTATGAAAATATGAGGAACTTTCTAAATATGCCATCAGTAGGCCACCAATACCACCAATAAGCTGTATTAAATGCATTTCTTTTTTATTAATAAGGTTTAGAGATGATTTTACCTTTGTATCTGTGTATAAATAAAAATTTACTTCTATGCATCTACTTTAGAATTTCTATACTGTGCTATGTAGCCCACTTCTGTCTTCATCATTATCAGGTACCCATGCTAAGGAAACAAATGCCATGCCAAACACCAAGTAATCTTTAAATCATTTTATAATAAATTACTTGAAATATTTTATGGAATGTGCCATTGAAAACATCTTCTCTCACACCATTTTTATAAAAATAAAAGAGAGAGGAAAAAGCCATATGCAAAAAAAATGCATTTTTACTCAGGAGAGATTAGTTCTGCAGCTCCAAGTATTTCCATGTTTGAGAAACTAAGTATGAAAAATGGAATGGGTTTGACATGGCTGAAGAGAAAAATACTAACCTATATTTGAATTCCTGCAGCTTCTGCATTTTATGTCTCCTCAGTGACCACAGTTCTGAAGTTGCCTTCACCAGGTACTAGTTCTGGACTAGAGGAATAAGGCAAACAGAATTTCATCCTAGGAAAGGACCAAAGTAAACTACTTATCATTGTGTTTGATAGAGAGGTGATACAGAATACTACTGAGTGACCTTTTTAACTGACATCCAGCACTTCAAAGAATTAGTCATCCTAATGGTATAGATGTAATTTAGAATATAGATGACATGGTTATTTTTTGGTATGGCATGGTATCAGAGCATCTAGTGAGACTGAATATCCTTCTTTTTCAAAGGCAGCTTCAGATCTCCAGTTCAACCTGTATCACCTAGAGAAAACTGTTTCTACAGTGCTCTTACAAGTTCTTACTGATAGCAGTTTCATGTTATGATCCCAAGACAAGTGTACAGAAGAACATAATACTAATTAGGAGTAATTACATAATGCTAATGTAATCAAGATTTGACTTCATAACAAGTGAAAAATATATCTTAATAATTTTACATTACTTGTCCACCAGGTATTGCTACTTAACTATTATATAATGAAGCAAAGATTTCTTTTTTTTCTTGGATCCTTTCCAATTAGTTGCTATATTTTCTGTACTTCCCAAACCCTTCAGGTAGGAAGAGTGCCTCTCTACACCAGTGTCTTTGGACTGCGGAAAGTTACTTTTCAGTCTTGCACATATTTATTTAAAAGAAACAAAACCAAAACCAAACCACAGTGGTAACAATCCATTATTTCCTTCTAAGATATTTCTTTCATTATTATTTCCTTTCATTTTTTTCCTCTGCAGCATTTCTATTTTAGTGCCTCTGTCCCTACTTGAAAACTACCACATTTTCACACAAAACAAAATCTACAAATTTAAACTTAAGATTCAGGGATCAGCTTTAAAGAAATGCACAGAAAGTTATATTTCAAATCATTTGAGAAATTGTACTTCTAGTGTTTTCTGGTAAAATGACTGCTAAAAAGTAGAAGTACCTATTATAGAAATAATTGATATATGACTATGTTAATCCATATTAGCATCACTTACTCCTCTGTAGTTCTATGGCAATAGATGTGTCTAAGAAGGAAAGAAATTTCATGCATTATTATATGTAAAACTAATTTAATGCATTTTGCTTCTCCATGCCACTTGCAAGGAAAAGACAAGGTTACACATGAAAGGCCAGGTATTAGAGCAAACCATTTTTTACTGATGACAATTCCATTCTCTGATAGCTATTACAATGTCTTGTGGAATCTTAATATTAGACATGAAATCAATAGTCCACATCAGCTAAAAATTTCTTTATTAAACTAAAAGACAATTTACTTCAAATTTTTTTTCTGCTGAGTAGTTACAACACAAAGTATTCATACCCAGACAGGTTTGTAATTCTAAGCATTGCTAAAGTAATTCAGGTTAGGAAGGACCTTAGGAGGCCTCTGGACCAACCTTCTGCCTTAAACAGGCTCAGCTGTGAGGCCAGGCTGTGTCTGGTTAGGGCTGGAAAACCTCCGGAGATGGAGGAGCAGAGCTTCCCATGGCAGCCTGGTACTTCTCTGCCTGACTGTCCTCATGGAGGGTTTTTTCCTTACATACAGTTGGAACCTCTCTTGTTTCCATCTATTCCACTGTCACAATTCCTTCTGCCATGCAGCACTACAAGGCTCCATCTTCTTGATAAGTCCCTTGTAGGTATTAGCACATTGCTCTTGGACCCACACCCCCCCAAGCCCTCTCTTCTCCAGGCTGAAAATGCTCCAGCAATGCATTTGCAAATCCATTCTGACTAGCTTCAATAGAAAGCATTAGGAACAGGCACTAGCTTACATTATTTATGGTTTTGGTTTTATTTAAGGGTTGTCTGACATGTCCTTCCCTCTGGTTCCTTGTTTTTGCTAGGACTGGTTGAACTCTACTTTTGGCATGTGGCTGTTGGGTTAATCAGCATTATATCCTGCTGCAGCATTTATCCTGCAATCTTTAGCACATCCAATAGCAGCTGACTCATCATCCTAAGTGATAAGAATTCCCTCTTCCTAGCAAAGGACAATATCCAAAACAACAGATGATAGTCTTAAAATGATAAAATTAATAAAATAATTATTTAACAAAGCACAGGTATTGTCTGTGACTTTGCTTCTCTTGTTTTAAGAACTGAGGTAATTCCATCACCAGAGTTTGAGAAACAAGAGAAGGAGAGGGAAAAAAAATCGAAAGATGGATTGTTTTTAATTGTATCAAGTCCTATGGAAAGCTTTTTTCCTTTAATTCCATCTGTGTGGGAGGTGGAAAGATGATGGGGAGAGTTCTTTCTCAGACAGATACCCTGTATGTTTAACACAGAAAAATGTTATACAAATGAAAGAATTGCTTCCTTCCCAGATGTGCAGGATGATATACCAGAGTGGAGCCTGACCAGGACAGCAGAAAAGCTTTCATATAAAATCATCATATAAGGTGCAACACGCCACTTTCTGTAGTGCTGTTGCTTCATAGCCCTGTATAATATTTGCTAGACAGCCCAGAATCCACAGGATTAAGTTAGGGCTCTAAAATAAGGTTACCAAAATAGAAGCTTTCTCATCAAGAAAATACTGTCATGAACAATCCTTCACAAAAGAGGTACCACAAGAGTCACCTGCTCTCTCTCTCTCAGCATCAGAAAAGTGCAGGACAAAACTGTATTTTTCTAGCATATTAAATACTGTATTGGTGCACTACAAAACCAGTTACAGCTTGATGTAAACTTTCTCCCTTATTCTTGTAAGGTTTTGGCAGAGGAAGTTGATGATAGAAATACCAACATAAAGTTGCTGGGATCTCTCTGGTAAGTCTGGCTGAGACACCCTGTCAGTCCTAATGTCAGTCCTGTTCCTAATTCCCATACAAGCAAGAATTAATTCAAGGATGTGAAGAACTGTTGTTGACTAACAAAGTGTCCACTGCAAACACTTGCAGTGGTAAAAGCCTGTCAAGTTTTTTTCAAGGTATTATTACAATATTTTTTAAAGTAATTGTGTCATTTGACTGTCTCTTCCTGCTATAAAACTTCTTATTTACCAATTTCAGATTTCAGTCTTTTGTATGACTTGTCAGAGAATTTTTACTGCTGCTCTGTGGTGAATATATAGGATGAAACTAGGTCACTTCAGTAACCTGGGGCTGTCTTTGCTCTGTCTCAGTGAGCACTGTTGGTCCATGGTGAATGAATTATTTCTTTCCTTGACTGACAAGAGAAGAAATTATTTTAGGAAATTTTATGCCCATTTTAGACTGGTTATATATTAATATGTAGACTACTATAGCTTTAAAGACTGGAGCAGAATACTGTGGCCATTGCTCAATAAAGATTACGTGGGAGAGCCCCAGAAAGGTCAGTCTTTACTCTATATTTGCATAATTTTTATGTGAGCAAAAGTAGACAGATCTTGAATCCAAGTACGACAGAGGTGGAGACAGCACTTAGGTTCATCTCTCCTGACAACGAACAGCAATATGACAGCCATCAGGAAGGCAAAAGGAAGCAAGTGGAATAATTTTTTAGCCACAATAAGCTCTTTGCCCATGACACCCATGAATAATATTTTATATCCTGCATAGAAGAAATTATGGCACTCTGGGTTACAGAGATGACTTCATCTAGAAAACAATTATGTTTTGTTCCCACAGGACTTCAGCACTGGACTGTAGCCAAACCCAGCAGTTTAGGAAACAGTTTAATCTGAAACATGCATTGATGACAGTGACTGCTGTGAGCAAAAGTAGCCTTTTGCTATTCCTGACACTGCTTTCCTTCATGAAGCCCCACATTAGGGTTTCAGTCCTTATTTTCAAAGTGCTTACATTCAAAAGATGCTTGTGGATATGAAAGTTCTCAGGCAGACTTAAAATAAAACTTTAAGAGAGACTTTTTAGCACCATAGCAAAACCTTAGTGATCTCTCCAGCCTTCCATGAGAGGCCCATGCTGGAGCAGACTCTTGGCAGGGACTTGCATACCTGTGGAGAGGGGAGCCTACCTTTGAGCAGGTTTCCTGATTAGGACTTCTCACCTCATGGGGGACCCGCACTGGAGCAGCCTGTCCTTCAAGCACTGCTGGAAAAGTGACCCATGTTACAGCAGTTTGAGGAGGACTGTGCCCTTGGGATGGATTCACACTGGAGTTGTTCTTGGAAAACTCCCTCCTGTGGAAGGGACCCATGGGGAGGGGCAGGGGAAGGACTCCTCACCCTGAGCAGTGGGGGTAACAGTGTGTGATGAGCTGACCACAATCCCCACTGCCTGTCTCCCTCTGCCACTTGGGGGGAGTGGTTGAGCTGGGAAGGAGGGAGGGGTGGGGGCCAGGTGGTGTTTTTAAGGTTCTATTTTGCTTCTCATTATCCTGCTCTGATTTTGTTACTAATACATTCAGTTCATATCTCTACTTCAACTCTGTTTTGCCTGTGGTAGTATTCAGTTAGAGATCTCTCTCTGTCCCTATCTCAACTCACAAACTCTTTGTTATATTTTCTCTCCCCTATTCAGCTGTGGAGGGGAGTGATAGGGTGGCTTTGGTGGGTGCCTGGCATCCAGCTGGCATCAACTCACTACAGTGGGCATCCTGCAAATGCCTGTATGTTATGGATAGCACTTCCCGAATGTGATGGCTATAAGGGCTGAAACGAAGCCCGTCTGGTCATGGCTTTACTCCAGCTGGGATTGTTACCAATCCTTTCCAACACCTCTTGTTTCTAAACAGTAACCACTAGGTCCATCTGAAATCAGAAAGGAATGGCCACAGAGTGAAAAGAAAAGAATGGAAATCTTTATAAATTCAGGACTGCATCTCTTGCTGAGTTGAGGCATCCCACACAATTTTAGTACAAACAATTGAAGGCCTCCAAAATTTATTCTTTGATTGCTCATTGCTGTAGTACACTACAATTTCATTTGTTCAGTCATTACTAAATCCATCCACCCACTTACAGCTATTCTTATAGAAAATAGCATTCTTTCCCACTGATGCAGATAATTTGTATCTTCTGATAATTGTACATCTGATGCATGGAGAGAAGACAATAACAGATAAGGGCTTCAAGTTGATTTCTGACATACTGATGAAAAAAAGAGGCAATGGCTTTAGTTAATGTGTGCATACATTTTGCCTGAATGATAAAAAAGCAAATGGAAAGCTTCAATTGGCACTATTCAGTAGTGTCAGTAATGTTCTGGGTTTCTGAGTGACTGAACTGCTATTGAGTGGAAGTAGATGTAGAAGGGAATACAGATGACCTTGCCCCTGATAAATAACAGCTGTGTTAATTACCCAGTACAGCC
>VZSR01003807.1:23502875-23566387 GCA_013398615.1 Brachypodius melanocephalos | reverse complement strand
TCAGAGGCTGCAAGGGAAGCCTACAGTAGGAGTTTGCTGCAGCCAGAGTCAGTGAATGGTTGGAATCAGGATGGCTGAGCTGCAAAGAGGAATAAACCAAGATTGTTTTCATGCTGTGATAAATGAGAAGTCTGTGACTCAGCTCATTTCTACCCTCTAACAAAAAGGCTGGTGCCCTCATGTGACTCCATGGATATGAATTGATGATTTTGCCTGTAAGTAACTTGCAACTTTTAAAAACTAAGAGTTAAAAAGCATGTCAGACTGTATAGGTGCAGTAAAGAAGATCAAATTGCAAAATAAAATGTGCCCTGAAATAATCTTAACAAATGTATTTGCTTCTTAAAGGGGATGTTAGTTTCTATTTGGTAATACTGTAAGACTTTAAAAATTATGTGTTACTTCTGCAGTTTAATCTGTTTATCAAAATAGTGAAGTACGCATTTTAAAAAAAAGAATTGTGCAAAAATTTGGAATTCAGGTGCTTATAGAAAGAATGGGGAAACAAACATAGAGTTTTAAATCACAGAAGTTAGGAGGCTTGGAAGAGTTTTCTGTGGACTTCAGGAAATACCAAGTGACTTTTCCAAAGCTGTTGGGGTCTTTTCCCTGAGATTTGGGTGGTGTAGAGTCTCTTTGGCCTCTAAGAGGCTGAGTCAGACAAAAGAAAAAGGTAGAGTCTTAAGGTTTTTGTTTCTTCAAGGTCGCTTGCTTTGTTTATTAGTTCTTATCTTACAAATTGCTTTGTGCCCACCTGTGATCTTCACTGCAGCTTGGACATTTGGCAACTCTCCACCCCTCTGTTGCCACTGCCTTCTTATGCTCATTATTATGTATCTGTTATTTATAATTACCTACCAATATCTACTATCTATGCTAAACAGATCATTTTTACCTTGATCCAATCTCTTTGAACTATTTTGTGCCACATCACAGCAGAAGATGGAGAAGAAGAGGGACTTTTGGGCAATGCCCTAAATTCTCCATTTTCCTTCTATTCACCTCCATTCTAAAAACGCAAAACTACATATTTCTCACCCGATGATAAGCTAAACTACTGTATTTCACACTCTTGAGACTTGTAATTCATCTCACAGTGTTGGAAACTTTTCCTGTGGACTGAAATCAAAGGCAGTGTCTTCCTGGACTTCGTGCCAGGGTCTTTGAACCCCCTGTACACCCCCCCTATACAGGGCTCAAACCTTCTTGCTCAGTTTCCTGACTGCTTTACTGGGGTCTCTGACCCTCCAGGGTGACCGAAGGGATGCCCTGGACTCTGACACAAGGCAAGTTGAAAATCTGAGGGGCTGAGATAAAGAACTTCAAAATGAAGCTCTAGAATTTTGGAATTATATATTTTAATGTCTACCTGTGTCAATGTAGAGTTCTATGTTCTGTATTCAGCTGACATGGCTGAGGATAATGTGAGCTGTGCCTCCCACCTCTCCATACAGCTTGTGCCTTGCTTAGGGGCTGCTCCTGGGCAGAACAGGGAGGTGTGCCTGACACTGTGCTCACTTGCCAGCTGTGTTGGGGGTGACTCTAATTCTTGCAAGCAGCAGGTAGTTCCAGCCAGTCTGAGTTCATGTGTGTAAGTTTGAAGTGTACAGACCTCTTCCTCAGAGCTGCCTTTGGCAACAGGGCAAAAATGTTTCACTAGAAAATCCTTTGTATCTGTACATGGAAGAATATATTATATGTTTACACAGATAGCCAGAAAAACACATCCTGTTGTCAGTACATACAATCACACATCCTTTTGATTTATGCACATTCCATTAAGTAACATTGTACACATCTTTTCTGCATCTGTTGCAGAAAGTATAATGTCTTGTGATACTATGTGGGACTTTTCCTATGGAGTGCTCATGGAAGTCACATAGGCGGAAAGTACCGAATATGCTAAAATTTTATATAGAAAAAGGAGAAGGAATGAAAATTTTCTGGCAAATATAGGTCACCTATTTGTGCAAGTCAGTTTCACAGTTCACTGCCTAACCTCTTGCTTTTTCACCTAAGGAATGTTGCATAGCTAACCCAAACTGAATATATGGTACTTTGGCTGTTAATGTTACTTAAATATATTCTTGAGGAATGAAATTGAGAGTAATACAGCTAAGTAACAAGAAATACACTGGACCATTAGCACAATGAAGTTTGTGTAAGTTTATAGGATTAAGCAGTCAGTATAAAATGCCTCAAGTATGCTTACAGTTATAGCAAATGCACAGTTGCATTATTTTAGAAATGCCATGTGGTCATATCTTCTAAAACTTCATTTTAATGTAGAAGCCAAAATAGACTTTTTGATGCTGTTAAATTTTAGGCACTGGATGTTAAAAAATATTCAAAATCTATTCTTTGCACATGACAGTAGGGTACTACTTCTGTATGTAGGTTTTGATGGACTCTAGTTGCAGCGTTCTTGCTGTGGAGGTCATTTAAATGTCCTCACTTCATAGATTCAGGGCAAAATCAGAAAGGTTCCAAAAATTCCACAGCTTAGCACTGAATTTGTGTTTAATTATGAAAAAAATACAATGCAGTCTTTGATAGAACTGAAAAGTCATCTTGGAAAATATGTCTTTTTTTAACCTGGATCGGTTCTCTGGTAAGACTCACTGGAGAGCAGCACAGAAGGCTGTGGCAGCCCCGGGTTGGGGGCTTGGTGGTGACAGAGGTGCTGCTTTTGGTAGCACTGCCCATCTCTGCTTGCTTAAGGTGTTCATTTACCCAGAGCTTGGGTGTGCAACTCCTTAGTGACCAAGGTCAGGCTAGGTTGGTACTGGTACTGTCCCATGGCATCTCCTTCCTGCCCTCAGCTGCATGCGCTCAGCTTTCTTTCCCGTGTTACTGGAATGTTACTCACCCCTTTGTGAGCTAGTTGGGGTAGTAAAAGGAGCAGAGAACTGTACACCCTTCTTACTGATTTAATTTTCTGTGAAGAGAGCCTTCCAAACTGACATATCAAAAGGTCAATATGAACATCATGGGTGGCAGCATGGAGGCAACACAAAGCTGTGGGTAGGATTGCAGCATCTGACCTGAGTTGTCTTAAATTGTCTTGGAGATCAAACTATTTTGTGGCAGTCAAGGCTTACAGAGATTAAACTGGTGCAGTCCTGTGTTCATTTTCCTGCCTGCATGTTCCTGCACCTTCTTCCTGGTGGCATTAGCATACGTGGAAATTACACTGGTGCAGGGATCAGCTAAAAACTAGCTACTGTTTTTTTCTAGACAAGATTAATTTGCAAATGGTCCAGCTCCTGAGTCAGCTTCCTTTCTGGTCACATACACACTCAGCTAGGCTTGTTTAAACTGCCACAGAATTGCATTTCAGAGCAATGTAGTTTATTCACAGAAAGATCTTCTCTGTTGCGTGAAAGAGCCTGGAAGTGAAAGCAGCCAGAGACAAGAGCTCTGCAATGTATGATTTGCTTTATCCCTGCTGCTGGGTGCTTTCTCCTCCTGGAGGCGATGCCTGTGGGCCTCTGATATGAAAGATTACCCAGGGGAAGCGTGTTCCCCCGACTACCTGCTCAAACACGTGGAAGAGCACAAGTCAACCTTCACAGCAACACCTCCCACCATGTTCCTGCCTTTCCAAGCTTTCAGCCCAGTCCCTGGGACATTAGTGCTGTTATCCACTGAGCAACGTGACAGGAAAAGGGGAGGTTTTGTTGTCCTGGGAGGGAAAGTGTTGTGTGACCTGTGTACCTTCTTACAGACTGCAAGCCTGCCTGTGTTTCTGACTCACTGTCCGTAGGCAAAAAAATTAGATGCACCCTTGAACATACAAGTGCTGACAGCTACAAATGAGGCAGATTTTTCAAAAAAATCTGTCTTGTGAGCAATGTGGCTTCCAGATACTCTGAGGCTTCCTTTTAAAAAGTGCCAATGGATATGCACAAACATGCTTATGCTAAACATACAGAAATAAATTGCGTATGCAGTAAGTTAACGGTAAATAAGCACAGAACAGAAAGAAAGGAAAGGAAAAATGTGTATTGCTGGCACAAAACAATGCTGGGGAGTGAATCCGATATGTTTGTGTTTCTACAGGATCTAAGCATTTTGCTGGAAAAGCATGTAAGATATACTGAATTTTAAGAAAAAAATTTTCTTTGTATTTACTGCCTCATGCATACTAAACCACAGCTTCCCCTGAGGCTGTTTTATTTATAAATTCATAGTTATAAATTCCATAGAGTTACTCTGAAAAAATTACAAGACACAGTAAGAAAAAATAAAAATACAGTAATTTTTTCAGGAAATAGTTAAATAATACCTGCAATTGCCTTATAACTTAGTCTCACAGACTGTATTTAGAATATAAATAACACTGAAATTACAAATGTGGGAGTATCATCAGACTTTATCTTTTTTCAAAACATACTCCATGGGGAAGGCATGTGTTGCCATTCTGCTGCTCTTCACAGCCGGGGATACCTGTGCTTAAACCCATTAATTGGTGTTGTAATGAGGCTCTGATGAAGGGCCTGGGGGCTTCAGAAGGAACCAGTTATTTTGTGTTCAAGGAAATTTTCTCAGAAGTCTGTGTCGACCCAGAAAACAAGTAACTGCATTTTTGCATCTGCAAATGTGTAAGTAGGAACCTGTTTTGTCTACCCATCCTCTGTTACGTGAGATGTGGGTGTGTATGTATCCTGTGTGTCATGATACCTTTCACCAGTTCTAGGTTGGCATTTCTCAACTGCTGTGTTGGGGCATGCATGCTGCAAATGATGTGTCTGAGGGTCAGAGATGAAAAGGGATGGAGGACTGACCCAGTAAGAAAAAGACTGTGGTTTTTAACAGATTTATTATAATTTTTGAGTCATATATTTTTCTTTTGTTGTAATTCCAGATAGAGTGCCCACTGCTTGGATTTGTGCTCCTGGCTTAGGCTCTTGGTCAGGGCTCTACAAACACAGACACACATTCCCTTTTCTCACTGCCACTACTGGAGCAGCATGTCCTGGCACAGGGACAGTGCAGAGGCTTTGGATCTCCCTGCAAGATTTGCCAGAGGGCATCTGTCAGAGCCCAAAGAGGTAACAGCTGCACAGGACAGGGTGGAAGATTTTGAAAGAGAGCGAGTACTGATAAGGAAAGAGGACAGCAATTTTTATCTGCCTAGGGCAGCAAAAAACCTTGCATCAGCTCTACTCAGTTTTATTACAGATTTTATTCTGGTTTTGTTCAATTTTCGTAGGGAACGTTGTGATGTGCATTTGCATTGAATCGGCTCACCTTATTCAGTTTAGGGAAAGGTATTCTAAGCAGAATACATTTTAGAGTTGCTTTTCAGAATGTAATGCACATCAACCTAATGAATAGCCTCTGGAAGAGTCCTGAACTCAAAAAGCCACATAGACTGGCGCCTTGCAGTTGGAAGGCAATATTTAGAGAAATGAAAAAGGTCACTGGTGATAATACACATACCAAGAAAGAGATAAAAAAAGAAGAAAAAAAAAAGTGTTGCCATTTTATACCTAGGGAAAGGTACATATCTGAAGATTGCCAGCATTCAGTGGGAAGATTTGACAAAAGTTGGGTTTTTCATTCCTTACAAGAGCCTTGGTGCTTACTGAATAAGTCCAAGCCTGTAACTTTCAGAATTATAGGATGCAAAACTAGATAGTGCAAGTTCAGTGTAGACATTAGTGTTAATGGTCCTCAAGAAACTGCAGTCTCACAGTACTGTCCAGCAAGCAAAAAGAGTTGTCACTTTTGTTGTTTTATCAGTTTGTTCAACTCCACACAGAGTCTTCCACACAGATGGAAATAAAATCAAATTTCCCCAATTAACGATGTTCAAGATGCAGATTGGGTTTTTCCTTGAATGTGCCATATCAAGCAGCAATGACAGAAGTTTACATTACCTGCAAAGATGCTAATGAAAATTCAGAGCTTCTTAGTTCTCATTATCCACTCACCATGAGTTTTTCCTATGGCAATCCCACAACTTTAATGTAAGGAGTAAGGTCTCCTTGCCTTTCCTTGGAAAGCTCATAAGGAAGCAACAACGATCACTCTTCATAATCAAATATAAATACTTCTCCTGGGTCTTTTTTTCTTGTCTAGGCTCAAAAAGAGCTTCTTGCTCCCTATGGGAGGATGAGCTGGGTCCTGAGGATTACCACAGTGCTGGTCATGTCCCCATGGCTGCGTGTGTTTGACCAAAGTGGGCAGAGCTGGGGAACTTCACAGGGTTCAATGACAACTCTGAAATGGATAGGGAAGACCCAGGGCCAGGGACAATGCAGGAGCTCCCATCAGGAGCCAAAGCACAATGGGCTGGGGGCAGGACCTGATACAACGCTGTGATGAAGGGTTTGAAGCTCATACAAGGGACAGAGACTGGAAAAAAAGATGCAACATATGACCACAGGGGCCGTCAAGGAAACAAATAGGCCCATGGACATCCAGGTGGCAGGGCCAGAGACAGAGATGGGAGATTGGCGCTGTTTCTGCACAGCCCAGGCAGGGATTGCCATGGGCAAGAGTGGAGGAAGGTCCCAGGTGTAGCTGCTCAGATCCATTAGAGCCTATGGGTTCTCACAGGACCCTGACATTTCCGAAGGAAACCTTCTTGAATTATCCTTCCCATCACTCCCAACAGCCACCCAAAAGATGTGGTTACTCTTGTCTTTCATCCTCCTCCTGTTACAGGAGCAGCACTAACATGGCCAGACCTCCCAAGTCTCAGTACCTGCTGGGCTCTGTCCTCAGGAGTCATGCTGAGGCAAGATACCAAGAAAAAATGGATTAAAAGCAGAAAGTTTTTTTAGGAAGCAGCAATTCCAAAGCTCTGGTGAGTTTCTACCAGCATGATTTATTTTTATTTGGGAAGCACAACATAAGCTGTTGCACCAATTGTCAGAGAGTCTCTGGGTTTCAGATTTAGTATGAAATCCTCACTGCACTAACTTCAGCAGCAATTCTGGGATTGACTTCAATATTTTTTTCTACCTGTTATCTTCTTATACTTAACAGGATGTATTTGGTGCTAAGGAAGCTACAAAGAAACCATGCATAAGTGCTGAGAATCAACCCATAGGCCTGTTTCTCAGCTGATGGATTTAAAGCTCTGTTATATGATTTCTGAAATCAAACTGGATTTTCAGTGCACAAATTGCATTTTGATAATGCTTTGCATTATGGCTAAGGCACCTTAAGGCTCCTGTGATCTCCTGGCCATCAAGAAAGAAAAGGAAATAAACCTAAAGGAAGTTTAAATCGAAATATCCACTGTGCTAGGGAAAATGATAGATGTGTGTGTAAGAGGTAAAGGAAGGAGCTGAGATAAAAGGGAGTGGAAGGCACAATAAAGAAATGTGATCAATTAACCTACAACAATTTACTTTGCTAATAGTTACCTATAGCTAGTACCTAATGGTTTAGGAGAGAGTGAATATATGTCTCAAATCTGTATAGGCCTGTCTGAATATGAAAAAAGCTATATTCATCAGCATGGACAAGTAGAAGTTGTTGGCCTGCCTTTCAGTGATGCATGAACCCAAGGCTCCCTGTGTATCATAAAAATGAGTCTTAAATTCCCCTCATGAGGGTTAAAATATGAGACCTGATTTGATTAGTGTTTACAGCTACATTGTCTCACTGCTCTTCTGTTTCAGTGATGGACTGAATGTTGCATCTCTACTACTGTAAGTTGTCTCAGAAAAGTACAGAAACAAAAGACAGATGTTGAACTGATGAGACAAGCATGTCCTCATAGCCCAAGGCCATGAAACAACTTCATAAATACACTCCAGGAAACACCTTTTAGGCTGTATCCTGGGGTGAAACGTTTCCTTGTTCTTCAAAACCACCTTTTCACTAATGTACCCACTAAGCTGCTGTGTTTAGACACATTTGGATTATCCTCTTGCTTTGTTCCAAGGGTCCTGCCAGTGGCACATGTAGCACCTCCCCGACTCAGGGATTTCCGTCCAAGCCCATCCCTCACTGTGGTCCATGCACTCTGTCACACCATCTGTTTCCCCTGTGAAACCAGATGTGAATTGTCTCCTGGCATACAGATGTTGAGGCCAGTCTTCTGGCCAGAGAATTTGCTGGCTCCATTTTGATTATTATTTAACTCAATAACAGTGTCCTCAGTAGATGTCCCCCAACTGTTTTGAATTAAATAATGAGGCAAGGACATGTAAGTGTCCTGTTCTTCCAGACTTTCTTCCTCCTACTGCTGACTGCAGAGCTGCAGGGACTGCTAGAGGGCCTGACAGAAGGCAGGGAGAAGCTACAGCCCATGCTCTCTGTCATTTTTTTCTGTGACTTTATGCAAGTGATTGGCACCTTCACTGGGAGAGCTGTCACCTCTCATCATCCTCTGACATTTGGATGTTTCTAAACAATTCTATGAGCTGTGTCACTTTCTAATTTAGCAAATGTGCTCTTCTCTTAAAATAATTTTGTTTATTTGC
The DNA here is from genome assembly GCA_013398615.1 of Brachypodius melanocephalos. Lineage (NCBI taxonomy): Eukaryota > Metazoa > Chordata > Aves > Passeriformes > Pycnonotidae > Brachypodius > Brachypodius melanocephalos. The sequence goes on along the minus strand of VZSR01003807.1, from coordinate 23,557,940 downwards.
TAGAAATTTTTTTATGCAAGAAAATGCTTTTTTCTTCTCTGTATATGAACCAAAGATTACCAGAATGAGACTACAGATATATTTGAGGGTTTGCTGCCATCTGCAGTTGAAACTCAATATTAATTTACATGCGTGAATCTTCCCTGTTTTAAAAGACCTTCAAATTTCAGCAAGCAACAAAACATACAATGATGAACTATCATTCTGTTTTGACTACTGAGTTCCTACTCCAGCAGAAGGAAGGAGAAGTTAAATTTATTTTACTCCTCCTGGCTGTAAAGTTCACTGACAATCTGGATAGATAATAAACTCTTGTAGTCATCTCTTCAGCTCTCCTTTTGGTCAATATGTTCAGCTTCTAGTCTATACACACTCAAGACACAATCCCACTGTTTAAACTTTGAGGGGGAACTTTTCAGAACCATTAAAGCCTTAACACAGAACTTGACTGGTTTGGCAGTGAGAGCTGACCATCTGCATTTCTGAACTGGACTGTCTCCTTGTTTCCTCTCTAAAAGAAAGACAGCTGCTGATGTAAGATATCTCTCCGCACACCACTCTATCAGATTTTTTCATTGAGATATTTGGTGGATCCTGGTATAGAAGAGAAAAGCATTAAAGCTTGTTTAAAACAAAATAAGAAAAGTAACTTTAATAAAATTTACCTCTACAGTACTGAAATCATTCTAGGCACCAAAATATCCTAACAAATTTAGATGCATCATGGGATGTTTGAGAGAGTTAAAAAAACCTAAACAAACACCCCCTCAAAACAAAACAAAACAACCAACCACAAAACAACAAAAAACCCATAATAACCCTAAAATTACTTAATATTACTAAATATTTAATGTTTGGTAAATAATGCATATAAAACAGTAGGAGAGTAATTCATGCAGTTCTTCAGACATCCTGCAAGTAATTACAGAAATATGTTAATAATTACAAAAAAGAATGGGAATGGCACAAAGGAGGTGAGTAGATGTATTAAATTGTTGTGGCATGAACAGTTTTGTATTTTTTTTTCAAATTAATCTACTCAAGTGAATGTGCTGAGGTCTTAGTGTAAGAAATTATTTTTGACTGTCTGCATAAGAAAGCAAAGTATTAAAATCTCTAATATTTAAATTCTATTAAATATTTCTATAATATTTTCAGGTCCTGACAGCACTCCACTAAAGTGGAGTGGACCTGCATCCCATTTCACAGGTATTGGTTTTAACTCCTCTATTACAGCACATTTACCAGCTAAAAATCTCTGTACTTGTAAGGATGTAGTATGAGTACATACCACAATGTAAATCTTCTTATTTTCCTATCTCTACAAACCACAGCAAAATTAAGAAGTGTTATGCCCGATCCTCAAGGACCATAAATCACTGTATTTCCTTGAAGCCAAGAGAGCAGCACCAATTTGTAGAAACAGAAGATCTACCCCTAGATTCTAAGTGTTTCATAAACACTTCACTCAAACTGAGAGATATAAATGATGATTCAAATGATAGTTTGCCTTCTGCGTATTATAGTTTGTGTTCTTTTGCCCAATTTGCAGTACTTGAGGTATCAACAGATATAATAAAGTACAATATAACAGTGATCAACATGAAGAACATCAAATTACTATAGTTGAATCATGGAGTGAACTGCCAGTTTGTTTTTGCAGTCACACGAAAGCAATATCTTAGTCTCTTCTGACAAATGGAGATTGTTACTTATGCAGATGGTGCATATATGAAACATGAGTGCTTAAATTTTGCCAGCGTATCTTTTCCAAAAGTATGCTTAACAGAGCAATCCTAAAGTTCACATAATAACAAACTATTTCTGTGCTGAGATCTAGGTCAGAAATTGTAACCACTGTCAATCCAGTTTCAACAAATCGGTTGTATGGTTGAGACTTTGTAGTAAGGCATTTCAGGGAATCTGGAAGTGTTTCTTTTCACTAAGGGAATGTACTTTGTCTTTTTTGTGTTTATTTTCTCCACTTCCTGCTCATGGGAAGACTTCATAATCCTCAGATGTGCAGAAACGCTCAGGTTTCTTATTCAGTATCTGGGAATCTTGTGCTACAAAGTTTAAGTTGCAAACTTTCTGAGAGACCATAAAGGTTTAGTTTGTAGCTTGGTTCAAGACACAGTATTTGCCATAAGCTCAGTATGTGTGTTTTAGAGCTTCAGCTTCATTTAGATTTGAGCTTTAGGTTTTGGACATGTGTTCTGTCTTTTGAATGGGGAAAAATTCCTATCTTAAGGAGAGATCTGTGACTCTTATTTTACATTAATCAAGGAAAACTCTTCTTTACTTCTTTTATGAGCAGGTGCAGTTGGCAATGTACATGACAAGGGAGAGAAAGAGGTAATAAAATATTACCAGCTCATCTGAGAAAGAGGTGAGGTTGTTCCCATTCCTCTAACACTTAACCAAGATTAAGAAAGGAGGAGAGGAGGGAAATAAAAAGTCTTTAAGTGTCATCTAAATTGCAAGGTTAGAAAGGGAAAGTAGCATGAGCTGTTAAAATTGTGCCAGTGGTCTGGGGAGAAAACATAAGTTTGACTAAACAGTTAAAAGTAGGAGTTGGGAAAAGTGTTAGAGAATGGTGGAGCTAAAAGGCAGCTGTGAAATCCTGTAACATAAGTGACAGTGAGAACTTTTTAGTCAGAATCAAGGGACTTGGTTAATGTCCTTGGGAATATAAATAGGCTTTGTCATGGAGCTAGGGAGCAAGGGGAGTTCACACAGCAAGAGAACCAAAATGTGGCAATTTGGTTATATAGTCCTTGGTTTTCAGGTGCCAGGAAGAAGAAAACTGATAAAAACTCACTAGAAACTGTGTGCACATGAAGTCTGAAGACTCTTTCTGTAGCCCAGGCCTCTTGGGAACTGGCAGCTCTCTGGAACAGCAGCTCTGACTGTGTGATGGGGTAACTGGCAGAATTTCTTGGGCATGTAGCTCTGCAGCATGTGCTCACCTAGTCTGACATTCCTGGGAGCTAGTGCACCTCCTGTACATGTACTGCAGGCAATGGAATACTCTGCAGTGCCTGGTCAACATGTCCACCTGCTTCTGGAAGCATTGGTCTGCTGTGGAACACTGATGGGCATAGCTGTGCAGAGATACATCAACAAGAATTACAGGAGTAGTGTTGTGGTGGTGGGTACTGTTGATGCCTGGGCTGAGAACTGTGCAGGAAAGCAGGATACTTGGTCCATCTCTCTGGGTACACTCTTCAAAGGCAGGGAGAACATCCTCAGCACTCCTGACCACTGCCGTGTAATCAGCACAGGGTGTTCTGTTTCTTGTCCTGCTCCAGCTGTGATGATCAAGTGTAGGGATGCATGACAGATTCCCCCATAAAGCAGCAGGTTCATGATCAGGACATTGCATCGTCCTCTTTCCTGGTCCCCTGTTCCCCTGCTTTGTTTCTGGGTGGAGAAAATTTGCTGTTTTGCTGTATGGTGGTGGGTTTGATACAGATTTGGTTCCCTTTTGGGAGTTACGTGTTATGAATAAACTAATAACCTTGCAGCTGACTTGATGGGACTCCCTACTTTTGCTGATAGAGCTAGATGCTGAGGGTAAATGGTGCAGAGCCAGCTGAGGGAAAAGCTTTAGAAAGCCACATAGCTGGCAATTACTGAGATGACTGAGGAATAGAAAGTAATAAATAAAGGTGTTTAGCTGAAATTTGTTCTTGCTGAAGAGGTAATTATCTTTTCTGAGGGTATACTATTTTATCTGTGTGGTTTTTTTGCTTGGTTTGGTGATAACTCACACGCTATTTGAGAGCTGAATGCTGATGTAAAGGTGGAGCCTTCATAGCTGAGGCATCTGGAAGTATTTTGTTTTTGGTAATAGTTGCAAGACCTGATTAATAAAAAGAAAGGGAAGAGCTAAACTAGGTAAAAGTAATAAAATCTAAAGTGTAAATAACTAATGTGGGCTATTAAGTGGACTGACAGTAGGACAAAAGTTGCTGCAACTGGTGTGCTTTGAAGGAACAGTAAATAAAGAGGAGGGGTGGTGTACTGGTACTGTGCAGTAGAAACAGGCTAGCAATTGGTGCTACATGACAGCAGAACAGAGGGAGCAATTTGCCTTAGTTTTTAGTTAAGTGGTGCAATCAAGTACAGTTAGAACAGTTAAATGAGGCTAAAATCAAAATTTTCTGTGAGAATGTTTGAAAATAGAAATTAATCTGATTTTAAAAGCTTAGAGTCTGTCCTAAAATAATAGGAAATTAGTACATATGCTATTAATCAAAGAAATGTAATCCATATTGCTACAGGCCTGTTTGACTGCCGAAATGTAGAAGCCTTTATAATCAACTTTGCAATAAGGATATGTGAGAACTTGCATGTAAATAGAAAACGAGATGAAATGTGATGTATGTGTTTACTAACAGTATGTTGTGTCAGGCTGACATGCTGGTTTTTATTAGTCCTCAGTATCACTTGATACAATTCTAGGGTGTAAATAATTACATGAGAAGACAAAAATTAGTAGAAAAATGTGGAACTGGTGGAAGACAGACCACACAGTGGTAGGAGGGGAGGTGAAGGACACATACTGCAACAAGTGAAAGTCTAATTAGATGTTATTAAGTGTTTGGGGTTTTTGTTGGGTTTTTTGGGGGGTATTTTTGGTTTGGGTTTTTTTTTGTTTATTTGTTTGTTTGGGGTTTTTTTGGGTTTTTTTTGTGGGTTTTTTTTCCCCCCAAAGTCAGCAGTGTCAAACACGGGATCAAGTTGTCTGGAGATAAAACTCCGCTCTTGAAGAAGGTCAGAATTCTGCTGGAGATGAGCCTGAGTTGTCAGATCTGGTGTCCAAACTGACCCTGCTCTGAGTGAGAGGTGGGATCAAATGATGTCCAGAGATATCTTTTAAATTATTCTATAATTCTTTGAAAGATCCTTTTCCAAGGCAAAACTTATGAATGAAAGTGTATTATTGCAAGCATGGATTTTTGGGACTCTTCAAAATGTTTTCACTTATTCTAGCTGTAGTATTCTGAGAAAATTTGGGAAATATTGCCTAGTGTAGGAAGATTAGTGTATAGATCAGAATCAATTAAGACTGTAGTTATAGCAGTGAAACTATTTTGTGCATTGCTATGTAAAAAGCTGGGAACAATAAGAATTTTTAAGGGATGAAACAGATCAAAGGAAGATGAATTAGCTGATTTTCACCGGACTAGGCTGCCAGTGCTGATGCAGCCATGGGAAAGGCAGATACGGTTCTAAGATGACAGACAGGCACTTCCAGTGGCCATTATCAGGAAATATGAGTTCAAACCTAAAAAAAATGATCAGGCATTGAGAATTGGAGAGCTTTTCTTGAAAGGGCTTGACTTAGTTTAGGAAGATTAGACTGAAAACCAAAATGTTTAACAATTTGAAGTACATCAAAGTCCATCAAAGCTTCATGATAGAAGAAAGCCTGTTTAAGATACAGGATAAGATACTGGGCTCAGAACTGCTAAGTGTAAGATTAGTAAACATTGAGTAAAGTTACAAACCACCACATTCAACTTCGGAAATAACTTTCCAGAAGAAGCAATAGGGCCTTGACTGATGCTTGCTCTGCTGTTAAAATGAATTATTTGATATGGCTGTGAGGACAGCAAAGGACAAGAGCTGATGACTTTGAAACGTAAGACTGGAAAGGACATAGTCTTTCTAGAAATATAAGCAGAGCAGTTTGATGAAAAGCTACAGTAAATCACTCTGATTCTTAAATGTCATTAGTATTAAAGGGTTGTTATTTCTCCAAAGTATCTAGGACATCTTGAGCCACTGAAAATGTAAGAGATATTTATTACCAAGGAGACTTAGACTCAAGAGCTGCCTGCACCATCATCCATACAGCTGTCATGGCCTTCCACTGCCAGAAGCTGCATGGTAAATGGTTCTGTTCTGCCTTGGCCCAGGGGTAAGGTTCCTTCAGCTGAAGAATTGCTCTGCTTGCTGGTGTTGACAGAAGGCAGATTGTGTACAGGAATCCCTTTGTCTGAAGGACAGGGTGCATCTGAACTAGACCTGTTATAATAGTGGACTCAGCCTTGTCCATTTAAAGCCACTAAGGGTCCTGTCCTGCCAGGGAGATAGTGAGACCTGTTGAGTGCATCTAAGGAAAACAAAGGCACTTTTGAACACAACAAAAAATAGTCTGCATTTTGATGGTTTTCATTTAGCATAAGGTCTGGGCACTTGTCAGAAATTATTCTAAATATATATTGCATTGAAACTTTCCCTAAATTTCACTGTTCTGCAGTGCTCATATTCTTATATGCATCTCTTGCTTGCAAGGATCGCCTTGACATCTCCTGAAGGAAAATTTCACTTTTCTATCTGACCACACAAATTTTTTTTAGTATAAAATAAACTGAACTTACACCACGATTGACTGAAATATGTAACTGTACTGTTTCTGAAGCAGCAGAAATCAAAAACCTTGCTTTTCAGAAGTTATTTCAGTAGCAATCCTTAAGTAAGAGTTTGCAATGGCTCTGGTGAAGACTTTGTAGACACTGTTGTGAAATACTGTAATTCATTTTATTTGTATGTGGTAGCATTGAAGCCACCTTTAAACAGGCAAGCATAGAATACAAACCATAAACCTGATACATTTACTGTGTTGTCTGGATGAAACAGTGCAAGACAAGATTTTGGTGAGGGATGCGGTGACGTCTTCAACAGGATTATATTATATCTCTTTTTCTTTCAGAATAAATTATAAATGTCACAGCTCTTCACAGCTGAAAAGACTGAATTAATTACTGTGTCACCTGAGAGCTTTCGCCCTTTCTGGGGAGGAATGAAGTGATTTGAAAGAGCACTGGAAAAGGCCCTCATCCTACTTGACCTTTCCAGAGATGCGGCAGACAGATCGATAAGGAAGTGACTGCAGTGAGCTGGCACCTTGCAGAGAGGGTGCACTTCAGGAGTGCCAAAACAGGGTATAAAAACATGGAGGCCGACTGCTTCGTTTTTTGAAGAGGCTCTCCCTTTCTTTTGGTTAAGGCTAAAGTAGCATCCAACCATTTTTTCTGTACTCTGACTTTATTTTATTTTAATTGTTTGCATCTTCATCAAAATTAAACCCTTCCTTCTTCTAAAAAATTGGTGGTGGGAATTTATGATAGCTAACTGGGGCGGGGGTGGGGGTGTGAATGGCCTGAGAAAATTGAAAATGGCTCTCTGAGGTAGAAGTTTTAAAGATAAATTGGACTTTCTCTCATTATTTTCCTCTTTTTTTTTTTTTTTTTGCTCAAAATCATGGCTAAATGGCAGCACTGTAGAAAGCCCAAATGATCCTCACTGGTGTTGGTAAGAATTGGTGGTGACTACAAGCACATACACACACTGCTGCAAGGCTCATGCTCCCTATGGGGTATTGATGTAGAGGTTTGTTCCTGTGATCCTTGGCCAGCTGTTTCCTTGAGGGGAAATCATCGTGGTTCAAAGTGTGTGCTTGATTCTTGGATGAATTCTTGGAATTCTGGTGAATTCCACCACATCAGTCTTCTCCCCCAGACATTTGTCTTTCAGTGTTGAAGCCCACTTGTGAGGAGTGATGCAAAACAGCAAATAACATGTGAGTTGAGAGTGTGCCACCTGAGATGCTGCTCCTGAATCCCCTTTGATGAGCTTTCATGTAGTGAGGGTTTTAAAATACTTAGTTACAGGTATCAGGGAATCCCATTTTCAAAGCCTGCTGTGCCTTCTTCACTTGTTTCCCAACAAGCACATTTATATATTTAATGTTTTGCTTTAATCTTTTTCTTGTATCAGTAGGCTCAGAATAGCTAACTGACTAGGGGGAAAAAAAACATCAAGAGATGCAAAACAAAGCTAAGTAATTATGTTGATGATAGTAGACAAACCAGATGTATTTCTCCTAATCACTCCAAAAGGAGACAAGAATACCAGAAATGAGTTAATAAGGAACCTTTGCAGTGTCAGCACCTTTCTAAAATTCAGTCTTCCAGCAGCTCAGAACTGTGTGTCTGCTACACTGCTCTCTATTGCTGTGTCTGTGACTGGCAGAGCAATAAGTGAACAGGAATCACAAATTGTGCCCATACTGACAGTAGAAGAGTAGCTGAGAGAAGGTTCTTGGCCAGGCACATGAAGTAGGACACAGTGATTATGAGGATGATTAGGATAAGATTTATAGATAATACAGTATTCAAACATTGCTGATGTATCTCAGTAACAGCTCTGTTGTCTGTTACATGGATTTTGGTATAATCCATTCGTGGTCCCTCCTGTTGAGTCATGAGCTGCAGTGAGATTTCCTCACTCCCTCAGCTTTTCAGTGAAGTCTACATGTGGCTCAGTCCACTTAGTCTGAGATTTGTTCAACAGTCTGTGACTAAAGGGCTATAATATAAAAAGGTTGAGCTAGAAATGTATAGGTTTATGGGTTTTGGCTGTCATCTTTTGCTGTAGATGTGGCTGGTCTGAAACAGCTGATGTCACAGAGAACAGACTCTGTCAATATATACCTTTTTGTATAGGAGTAGCCATCATCTCTTCTAGAAAACAGGAGACAAGCTAAATCTGATTGACATAACAAACTCAGCTGTTGTCTAGTGTGTGTAGTGATGAGGTCACTCACTTGCAAGGTGATGCTCTGAACTCTGGTCTTTGCTTTGAAGATTCTCATATTAAACAATTAATGGAGAAGGTGAAGAGAATGAATCCTTTCCCCCAACAGACTGGAACTGTAGCTCACAGTCAATGTAGAGTTGCAGTCTTTTATGCTCCTCTTCTGGCTCATTTAATCTTGATTTCCACTTATTTTGCGCTGAGTGACTTGACCAGGAATAATGGACTGAGTCTTTACTTACAGACATCTTCCTACACTGGTGATTAGGGCATCTGTGTGAAACGAGGATTTATAATTTATTCATATTGTGCATCTAACTCTGACAAATTATCTCAAGGGATAAAATGAAGGATGAGGCTGAAATCATTGAATTTTTAGGCCATGGTTATATTGATCAGTTTAAAAGTTCAGTATTCTGTGATTCAGTGTAGAACAGAAAGCTGGATACAGGAGGCCTACAGAAAGACCCATGAGTTATTTGTATAAGCCAGCATACTGTGAATGCCACTGGTTATGGCAAATCCCACTTCTGATGTCGCACTGGCACATGGCTACGCCTTTCCAGGCATGAAACACTCCAAAGTAAACAGTTCTCATACTCAGAATAATATAGATACCGAGGGAGAAGGTTTCTCTCCATGTTCCATCTGTGTACCCTCCCTGAGCATTCCATGTACAAAGCTGTGACACTGTTGCTGTGATTTTTCAGCCATCCTATCTTCTAAATAATCACTCTAACTTTGAAACCTGATGAAGGAGGTTTCATGGGTGCTGCTGCCTAGGAACTTGTCCAGTTTATTCAGTGTTGTGCTTTGTTTTGTGCTTTTGCCTCTTCTGCGTGTGAGGAGGGCAGTGCTGAATGACTTTAATCTTGAATTCCTCCCTCTTTAAAAAATAAAAAGGAAGATGAAAACATGTCTTAGAATTTGCTTTTCTTATCAGTCTTTCTCTTAGGACATCTCTTTGAATAGAACATATCTATTTTCTGAGACACTGTTTTTTATCTTTTCTCTTGCATTGAAACAAAATCTTTCAGTTTTAATCATCAACTTGCTCCTGCTTCTCTGTCAGTGAAGGAGATAATCTTCAGTGATCTGTGGGAATTCTGCAGAAACCAGAAAGGCTGTTAATGCTCCTGAAGTCCAAGTTATTGCCTGAAAGGGATCTTGGCAAAGAAGAGCCCTTGGTCTTCAGTGTGAAGACTATTAACTTACTGCATGGAAGTTGCAAAAGTAGCTGAAAATTCTTGTTATAGAGATTCTTGCCTTCATCAGGCAAGATGGGAAATAACCTGAACTGCTGTTTCAAATGTAGAACAGCTTGAAGTTCTGTTTAAAATACAGAGTGAACAAGCAGTAATACTTTCTGACCTGCTGGAGAGGAAAACATTTTATTTTCATTTTTCTGTTAGAACTTGACACATGGTCCAATAAAATGTTAATAATTCCTCCAGGGTGAAATGTAACCTGCCTAAAAGACTAGAACTGCTGCATGGGTACTGTGCAGGTCAGTCACTGTGCCTCACATGGATTAATTTTTAACAGGATCTTTTGTGTGTCGTGTTCCAGCTTAGTTTTCTAACTTACCTGGTTGCAAATTTTCTCCAGGAGTAAAAAAAAAATCCATCTCAGTAAACTGTCAGATTGTTGTTGGTATGCTAGTAAGACTGGCTGAAATAATCCGACATGTCCAACAAGCTGTGGCCTTGGTGACCTTCTGGCAAAAAAAAATGGAATATTCAACTTGGACCTAGGTTCCTAGGCCTTTCAGGTGATGCATGGTGCTTAAGAAAGGGATTGTTGGGCACCAGTGGACAAAGCAAGGTATCTAGAAACGCCAAAAATAAATAGGTACCTGACTAAGACAAATAGGTACCTAATCCCTCATGTCACTCACAGTTGCATGCTCTCTTGGAAAGAAGGCTGGCTCGTCTCTCTCAGAGCATGGCACAAGAAAACTGGATTCTTTGCAATGAATTGAGCCACGGTCAAGACTTTGCTCAGTGATATAGAAAACCTGCCACAGGAATTTTCTAAATTCTGTGGTATCTCACACGAGATGTCTAGTCTGTCTTCAAGATTTATGGATTTGTATAAATAAAGTGACCCTCTTTCTCCCCTTTCCTCTTCCTGCTCCCGTGCGTGTTTTGTTTTGTTTTGTTTGTTTGGGTTTTTTTGTAAGGTTACAGGTTTTGGGGTTTTTTTGCCTTGTCAGACATCTCAGAAATACTGGACAATAGAAAAAAATACAGAGCTCAGTCCATATAAATTGGAAAATGAGAGAATTACACTGAAGGAACAGGCAGGCATGCCCTGCGATGTATGAGACTAAGGTTTGTACCTCCACCAAAGAGAGAAGCTCTGATCTCAGGTTTTTAGTATTATATGTGAGGAAACATGACTGGCTTGGAGAGAAAATACTGCAATACCTGAAAACCCACACTCACTTATGATGTCTGTGCTGGGTTTCAGTGTGATAGAATTAATTTTCTCCATGGTAGCTGGCATGGTGCTGTGTTTTGGATTTGTGCTGGAAACAGCGTTGGTAATTCAGGAATGTTTTAGTTCCTGCTTGCACAGTGTCAAGGCTTCTTCTGCATCTCACACTGCTCTGTCAGCAAATAGGTTGGAGGTGCACAAGGAGCTTGGAGGGGACACAGCCAGGACCCGGCCCTGACAAATTTAAGGGATTTTGCCCAACCATATGGCATCATACTCAGTATAAAAATTCAGGGAAAGAAAGAGGAAGAGGAGCTGTTCAGAGGGATGGCATTTGTCTTCCCAAATCACTGCTGGCGTGACAGAGCCGTCCTTTCCTGGGGATGGATGAACACCTACCTGCCCATGGGGAGTGGTGAGTGAATTCCTTCTCTGGCTTTGTGTGTGAGGCTTTTGCTTTGACAATTAAACTGCCTTTATCTCAACCCAGGAGTTCTCTCACTTTTACTCTGCCAGCTCTGTCCCCACTTGGAGTGAGCAGCTGTGTGGAGCTGAGTTGCTGCTGGCTGTAGTTAAACCATGGCAATGTCTCCTGCACTGGTCTACATTGCAGTCCCACGTAGTCTTGCTGAGTTTTAGTGGTTGGGAGCATTTTAGGTGATACTTATTGTTTCCAGCTTGAGGCTGCCTTGTCTATTCTATCACACAAGTCCCTGAAGTGGCACTTCTCATGGAGCAGGCGATGACTGTGAGAAAACAGAAGTTTTGAGAAATGCATGAAACAACATTTGTGGGCCTTGAAACACTTTCCTTAATTTGCTAAAACCTTTTGCCATAGACATCTCGCTGGAGACACATATTTGGCCTTGGGACTTACAGGAACAGAGGGGTATCTGGCCACATGCTTGTTTACAAATGGTTACAAACCCATCAAAATGTTTACATTCAATGCACAGCTTTTTTTTTCCCCCCCAGGTTTATGTAAATGAAGTGAATATCCAGTTCTAAGATAGCTCCAGCAATCCAATAGGTGAGTGCAGATTGAGTGTTCTTAATTTTTCTCTTAGAATAGAGATCTGATTTTTAAAAAAACTGTTCTACAAATCAATGTACTAATAAAACTAGAAGAGTCTCCAAACTATCTTTCTGGATCTTGTGTGTTGATGCCCTGTAGTTTAGCAGCCTGCAGTGCCAGTCCTATTAAGTATTTGATAACAAAGTAGGCAGTGCTCACTGTGTGAAGATAAATTACCAGACTAAAGTGCAAGTACACTTATTCTGACAGTGAATTTAAATTATTTCCTCTAAAAATGGCATATCTGCCCAAAGCTGTGAAATATCTGTTTGTTTTTTTTGTTTGTTTGGTTTTTTTGTTTTTTTTTTTTTTTTTTTGGCAAATGTTCGTGGGTGAAACAAACCACATATAACTGCAATATTACCTTCATCTATTCTGGTTTGGTAATTTTTACACCCTTCCACGAGAAATCACGAAAAGTCCTTTCGCTTCATTTCAGCAGTAGAAAAGAAAAATATTTAAACCCTCTTTAGATATTTAACCTCCTTTAGGGGTTAGAAAGAAGGATAGGCTTGTGAGTAAAGCAGTAGTCAGAGAATTTTTCACTTGGATGTAGCATTCCAGTGTTACTGTGGGCAAATTAAAGACTACTTTTTTGGGGTTTTTTGTTTTTTCTTTCTTTCTTTTTTTTTTTTTTTACCAGTTGTGATTTCTGTAATATTGATACCTTTCTGTCTTCCCCTGGTAGGCTCTAAGTTGTTTGAGACAGAGACCATCTGTTACAGGGTCTGTACAAGACACACTGATGCCAACTTCTAGGCAGGCAACAAACTAGCTTGTTTCTGTTGCAGTTCCTTTTCTACTGTTTATAACTGCTCAGGATTTAAAGTCTCTTTAAGTAAAACCTTTTGAACACCTGAATGTGGTACAGCCTGTTGGAAGTTTGTTCCCTTTATAGTGAAGAGTTGCTTTACTCAACCCTGAGGAATGTAAGTGTGTAAACTGAAAAAAACCTTGTGGGTTTGTTTGTTTGTTTTTTTCCTTTTTTCTGTTCTATAAGGTGTGGCCTTTGCCTCTAGGAGAAGTTAATTTACTAGCATAACTCTTTTCAGTTATCTGCACCTTGACATTAGTATGGAGATTGGTTATCTATTATTATTTTACATTTCTTCACCTCTCTACTTTAGAAAGACATGTAATTTTCCAGCCTACTCATGTAATTCAGAGTAAAGGAAAGAGAAGTTTGCTATGACATCCTCAAACTTTTTGGTTGTGAGCCTTTTTAATGTAAACTCAGAAATATAAATAAATAATGAATTGAAAATGATGCCATTCAAGGGGACTTTCTATCTCTTGAAGTGGAGTGTGTAGAAACTTCCTTCTTGTTTTGTGTGAAATTGAAACCTCTTTGTCAGCCAAACTTTGGGGCCTCACAAACAATCTCTTAGAAGTTTGACAGTCTTAGAGAAAATCTTATTTCTTGGGAAGCAGAGGAATCAGGAAAGACTTTGCTTGTAATTGAAATCTCTCTCTACCACAGAAGACTCTGCACAAAGTTTTTGTTACACTTTAAAGTCACAGTATCAGGTACCTAGATTTTCTTTCTTTTTCTGCTATATTTCTCCTAGTTTTCCTTCTTCCCAGACAGAAAACCCAGACAGAACCTTCTTCCAAACTATTCACATGAGAATTACTGACATGGCAATGACATAACTGCCTTTAGGGTGCTATGTTTGAATCAAAAATCTTTTAAGAGAAGAGCAATTGTGATGTCTGTGAATTGTTGCCCAATTTACAGCAGTCCTAAATTCCCCTTCAGTCCTTCTATTAGAAGGATCTGATCTCAGCTATGCCTTTCCATATCTCACTCTATTAATGAAGCCTGTCTACACTGGGGGTTTCATCAGAAACAAGAAGAATCTTTGAGAGTATCAGCAGTAGTAATTTGCTTCTACCCATTCACATTCAGAGTCCCTTCTGGGGTTTCCATAGGCTTAAGGAAAAATACTATTACTCTGCTCTGATTCAGATTTGTGGCATGAAACCTTCACTCCACTTACACACTGCACACATTGCATTTTACAGCCATTGTCTTGATTACTGAGCTGCAATTGATTTACTAGAGAGCAAATTGAAAAATTATCACTGGGCTTCTCTACAAAATTACCTCTGATAGCAGGAGCATTAGACAGTGCCTCAATACTAACAGGAGGCTGTCAGCCTGTCACCTTCCCTGCCAGCTAACTCTGGCTGCTGGAAGAAAATTCAACTCCAGCCTTAGAAAGTACAGCCACTGACAGATTGCCTCCTAACAATGGCAAACCACAGGATAGCAGATGGGGAGGGAGGGAGGGAGACACCTTACTATATTTGAGCAATTGGGGTGCTTGGTTGGCCCTTTAAATAATGGTAATGAAAGAGCTTTCATGCCAAAGTTGGTAGGAAACAGCAATGTCCTTTTCATTTCAGCATCCATGGGTTGCATATGTATCTCCTGTAGTGGGCTGCTACTCATGTGCCTTTTTGTCCCCCTCATCAGGAGTAAGAGCCATGCCATAAAACTCAGAGCAGAGGAGACAGTCTTCTTTCACACAGTATTCAGTAAAGATGGAGGCCTCATTGTTACAGATGTTGTAGAAGCTCAGAGTACAAATAATTTTTCATAGACGTGTGAATTTTTGTTTCTTTTTTCACTATGTTCATGGAACATAGAAGGTTGAGAACAGATTTTTGACCCCCAGGGAGTACTCAACTGTCATGATCAAGTCTGCACACGTTTATGAATAAGGATGTAGTTGAACAAACAAATTGTGACAAGGTAAAATAAGTTAAACCAGACCAATACAAACTTCACTGAAGAAGATGTCATGTGGAATTTCAGGAGGGATTTTGGTGCTGAGAAGGATGAAAGCTGAACTTGAAAGAATTAGGTAATAAATATGATAGAGAAATGGTATTGAGATAGGAGTTGCAGGTAAGACCAGTGGAGCCTCAGGTTTGTGTTGGGAGCAAGAGGGGAAGGAGTATAAAGTGAAGACACTGACTTCATGCTGGTGCACTTAGTGGTTTGATTTGGATATTTGCAGGGAGAAAAATGGAAGCAGCAGTTCTGTGTCAGAGAGTCAGGAAAGTTCTGTCTTCTAAGAGCTATTTTGAAGGAGAAAAGTGTTTGCTTCTTTCTTAGGGTCAATGAATACAGGCTATTTTTATACAAGGCTGTTTTTTTTTTTCCTCTGGGAGAGAGGCTGTCATTGGTGTAAGTGAAAATGTTGATTCACTTCTGCAGAAAATTTTATATAGTAGTGAGGATGCAAGTGAACACATGCATTACTCATCTCCTGGGGCTTTCTAAGGGTTGATATTTTAAGGTCTCCAAGTGGAGTCACACCTATTACAGTCTTTACAATATGTCTTTAGCCTCACAAGTCCATGCACAAATAGAATGTCTTGAGATCTCACCTTTACCTGTGTATGTGGGTGTGTGTACATGTGCACACAACTGTCCTCTGCTTGGTAGGGCCCTTACAGCTTGTGATAAAGCCACAAGCACTGCAAAGGTGACCTTCCTAACTGTAAGATGACAGTGGTTTTGTCATTCTGCTTGGCATGACTGGGAGCTGTAGCTGTGAAAGGGGAATGTCTGCTTTTCTGCCCTTCCCTTCCACTTCCCACCCAAACAGAGCTCAGCAGCCTGCTCATGGGAGGCTGGCTTTAGCAAGCGTGCAGTGACCCCTGGCCAATTTATGAACTCTCCCCTGCCCAGGAAGGAGAGTTTGACACACTCCCTTGTGTTTTCCTTGAATTCCTTCCACAATTTCTGCCTTTTTTTTTTTTTTTCCCCAGACATTTTGACACCATGACTTATTTTTACACTTACAGCCACTTTCTGCTGAGAGCCTAATGAGTGCAAAAGGGCACTTATGACTTCCAAACATTGCAAGGCATAATAGTGCTGTGGGGGAGACAATCTAAAAATGAGCAGAAGCATCAAAACACTGAAGGGCAAACAGGATACTGAAAAGCCATCTAGAAATAACTACATATCCTGGAATGACTTTGTCCCACCCTGAAGGTCTTTCCCCTCTTTCTTCTCTGTAGTTTGCAAAGCTCTGCCTAGGTTTTTCAAGGGTGCCTAAAATTAGGCTTTACAAAGCGTTGGGTCACTGTTAATACCATGTAAAATCATCTCCATGTAAGCTTGCTGCTGTATGGTAGAACACTGTTAATGCTTGACAACCTTTTAAGAAACAGTCAGCTTTCTCTGGACTCCAGCTTATTGTTGTAGGTTACAATCTGTATTTTCCCCTTCCTGTGTAAAAAGAACACAAAAGAGAAAGTTTTACTGGCATTTATCCTTCTTTTCAGCTTAATGATCTGCTTAATGCTCTCCTTTCAGAGCAGACAGAATCCTTCAAAAGAGGCACTGGCAGTTTTTATGGAAAAGTGAGTTTAACAGACTGAGGATGCTGTTGGGCTATCTTCTACTCAGGTCTCCCATATCACCAGCCACAGGGCTACTTTTCTTACTGTTATATAGCTAGACTAGAAAGGTGTGTATTTGACCTAGCTAACACTCAGTTTGTTAGTCTGGTCTTTCTTGTCAAGGTTCTTGATTTCTTGATGAAACCTGCTTAAATGTGGAACTAGAAGAGTTATTTGGCATTGAGTTGAAGGGTTGGAGGCAGACACTCTCTAGGCAGAAAGGTGGAAGCTGCTTTGCCATTCCTCTTGATTAAAATAGAGCTTCATTCCTTCATGGTTTAGGATCTGTGTTGTTTTTCAAATCTCCACCTACATCAAGAGCTCCACCCTCCCTCACAAAGTCAAAAATGTGCAGTTGAAATACTTCAAAAAGTTCAGTCTGGGAGAGGATTCTGTGGACAAAATAGCCTATCTCTCAATTTCATGGAAAATACCCAGGGCCAGTCAGTGCCTGTCAGTGTGGCAGGGAAGATCCTGAGCCTCTCTTTACAGTGACAAGCCTTGCAAGGCTGTGGTCCTTTGGGACATTTTGGGACATGAAAGGGAAAATGACTTTCTCCAGTTGTTTCAAACATGAGTCATACTGAATAAACACACCCTGAAATCCAGAAAACATACAGATGTAATGCTGCCTAAGTTTATTTGTTTCTAGAGGTTATCATGGAGTAAATGTGGACTGATAAAGCAGACTTGCTGACCTTTAGGACCCAAACAATATCACCAGAGCAGAATTGGTTCGGTTCTTATGAGTGTGGGGTCAGCTTTGGGTTTTGCTCCTTTTTTGACATGCTGAGTGCAGCTGCAGATACTCACAAGGTGCTTCATCAAGGCTCTTCCTCTGAGCTAAGACTTTTTACCACAGGCCTCCAAATGGTCCTGTAACCACAGTGTTATGGATATCACAGGATGCTCAGCAGGCCTTAACACGTTTGGGATGTGAAACAAGATCCCTCTGCTCTGATAGCTCATCAGCTGCTTGTACGGTGTAGATTTGAACCTTCCCAGATTCCCAGGTTGAAGAGAAGTTAATATCACCCCAATATTAACTGCTGATACTTGGAGGGCTGAGGACAGAGGGTGGCAGCACAGCCCTGCCAGAGCTCACCCACACACGCTGTAGAGGCTGTGGCAGTGCTGAGTGGGTGTAAAACATTGCACACATAATTGCTTCTAATCAAATGTATGTTTGGTTTTTTGTTTGGTTTTTTGTTTTGTTTTGTTTTGCATCACAACAGGGCAAAAGTAACTTCTGTTTGCTTAGTGTGTTTCGGTGTGTTTTAAGCTGTATCTTATTGTTTGATTTAAGCTTGTGCTGTGAAGTTTAGAGCCACAAGTTGTGTGTACAGTGTATGTGTGCAGGGAAAACCTTGCCTCAGAGATCACCCAGTGATCTTTAACTTATTAAATGCTCTAACTGATGCTCTTGCTGATTGTCCTGACAGCAACTGACAGGTCATTTCTTAGTGTAAGGCAGATAAGTGAGGAACTGTGGTACTGAGGATATAACCTGATCTAGCTTGAAGGCAGAGTGAAGAATTTTGGTACGGATCATAGCAGCGAGGAATGAACCACGTTTGTAGAAGGAGGCATGCTTCCAAGAGCCCTAAAATCCTTAATTTTGCATTTTGTCTCATTGGAAAAACTGAGATAAAAAAGTGCTTAATGTGCTACTGGACCAGGTTGCAATTTTACAGTGCTGAGTGCAGAGCTAAACCTACTCCAAACCCTCCAGCCCCTAAGCCTCCTAAAACCAGATCCATGTACCTCACTGAAAAACTGGTACAGTCTTCATTCCTCTCTCACTTTCCCAGTTAACTGCAATGAAGGTGCTGGGCTGTTGATATAAATATTTATACCATGCTATAAGGATATGCATATGTTGAAAACATTATTCCTGAACCCTCTTTGTTCTTTGATGAAAACAACAAGTACGATTACTGAAGGATCATTCAGAGTTCTTAGTACTAATAAAAGGTTTCCTGAATGAGTGTCAAAAATTATCTTTTCTTAAAAGAAGTTAGCAGACCATAGAAAGGAAACCTTGCCCATTTCCTTCATTAACAGGAATAGTCTTTGTTTCACATGTTTTGAATGAGAGGTCAATTTTCAAACAGCAGACCAAAGTTTCTGGGGCACACTGGTCCAAGCTCAAACACAAAAATTTTGTATTGTTGGAAATTGGTGCTGTGATTATATTATTTTTAGTGCTTATACTGTGCTTATTTACATTGTTATGAATTGAAGTGATTTGGATCTGTGTAATACATTAATGTTGTAGCTTGATATCCCTGTAAATCTGAGATAACAAACCTAACTACCGAATGCTGGTTACTGGAACTCTATGAAAGCCAAATATAATTTATTTATGACTTGTGCTGTAAAAGAGCTTTGAAAATGAAGAAACATACAAACAAACACCGGGCTGCTTTTACAAATACCTTTGTCCTCATTCATTTTGTTTAGCACTTCAACATTTCACTTAAATGAGATATTATGTCTTGCTTTTACATCTGTTGGTTTACTTACTCTTGTCTTGCTGGGCTCTTCTGGCTAATCAGGAAATGCATCACAATCTGTTTATTTTGCAGATGAAATAATTTTATGTCTGCTAATTTCAGGAGAGGCTATTTGAATTCTGAATTTTCTCCAGAAGTCTTAAGTAACTTACTGGGAAACAGAACCAATGTTTATACCTATTTTGTACTGGTCATAATTTTAGATCAGAACAATGTAAAAGACTATTCCTGAGCTGAAGATATAATGTGCCTTTTTTCAGCAGACAGAACATCTGAGTTTAAAACACCAGAGGAGAACATCTTCCACCTCAAGTCTTTCTGGATGTCAGTTCTCTAAATCTATTTAAAAAGACATTAAAAAGCCTTGAAACGACAAAGGTCAGATCTGAACAGGCTAATGTATATATAAAAGAGAAAATGGTATTAGACAAGTCAAGACCTGATTGATAGAAGTCACAGCATATATTTTCATTGGAATGTCATCTTTGTGAAAAGAATTTGAAATATTACTGAGGGATCATTTCTAGTTACACCTTTAAAGAGCAATGTGATAATCTCATGCAGCTGTGCTAACATTATTGCCAGAACTTTATGCATTTTTTTTGCTAACCTCACATTTCTTAATAAGTACACTCTGATCCTCAAAAATCAGACAAGATGTTGAAATAAATATTTGCAATGACCCATTTTTTGAAAATAAAGTATTGTCCATATTGTCCTTCCTATGAGCCATTGTTCTAGAAAAGTTTTGTCTGCCAGAAGCTGGATGAGGGGTGTGTGAGGGGTTTCTCCAAAACATACATAAGTTGTAAATTTTATATGATGACACACATTTCACTGCCCTCCCATTCCTGCAGGGAAGGGTCAAACAAAGTAGGAAAGCCTGTGATTTTGGGCAGGTTTGCTTTGTAACTGTTTGGTACCAGTAACATTGTCCTGACTTGAAAGATGGGATCCTCCAGCTGGGGAAAGGCATTTTTGGGATGGAAAGGGATGTGAGGGGCACAGCCACAGGCTGTGATGTGATGGTGGGGGCCAGGCAGGTAGGTGAATGTATCAAGCAGCCATCTGTGTTTCTTTGCTGCAAATAAGATTAGTTCTTAGGTAGGTTCACTTTGTGTTGGGAGCCAGAGCAGCTCTCTAGAATTTAGAGAAGTCATTTGAGCCAAGTTCAGGAAGACTCAATAATTGTGCCCTTAGGTTCTGAAGAGCAAGAAATGTTTTGAAATAATTATTCCCAGTGGAAGCTGTAATGAGGTTAGGTTAGACATGATGAATAATTCTAATTCCTTACTGTGTAATGACACAATTTAAAACAGCATTTCAGACGTGGGCCTCCCAGGTAGCTGGGTTAGATCAGATCTCCTGCTCTGATAGAAACTCTTCTACTCATTCCTCAGTGTTGTCTCTTTTTGTGACTGACTGAACACAGGCTTCCTGGGTTTCAGAACAGCAATCTGACTATCTTTGTAATATTGAAACCATATTAATTAAGCAATAAAATACTCCAGACAGCTTGTTCTTAGGATTGTTTATATACCGTGTGCATTAAAGGGGGAGGAAGAAGAATTAGTGGCTCCATCCTTAGAGGTGACTAAATGCTAGAGGAAACAATTCCAGGCTTTTTATAACCTGGAATATATAGCCTATATATTCTCCTTGTACATATAGACAAGATGCTTATTTGAGGGCAAGGTAGGATACAGTTTTCAATATAAATATTTTGGTTGGAGGAGAAAAACAACATCCTTGAAAGTGATTCAGGGAAGGAAGATCCTTTTGAACAGCTCTATCCAAGGTTAGACAGAATAACTGCTGCATCCTACCATATTTTCAACCTGGTGGCTGAAATTTTTTTTTTCTTATCAATGAAGTCTCCTTCCTCTGAAGGGAAATTGATTAAATAGTATTCTCTTCCAAGAGAAAAGATGTGTATAAGCTTTACAACAGAGAAAAGAACACTTTGTCCATAGCAGCAATGAAGTCTACGCTCTTAACTACCATAATATATTTGTAGGGCTCCCAACATGATTGAGTTTTCCTCATACAAACTGCTTTTATCTTTCTTGTGCCTCTAAACTATCATTCTGCTACTGCTGGTCATGCACGTGAGAGACTTTAGGTTCCAGCTTCCTCTCTCAGCTGTGCCTACTCAGGCATCAATTCCTCACTGCTCTGCAATTCCTCACTGACTGGCTGGTACATAGGATTGGGAAGCTTAAACTATGGAGAAAAGCTCAGGTGGTGCTGGTTCATCCTTCTCCAAAGGAAAACATTTAGAAAGTAGTGAAGGCACCTGGAGCACAGATGCAGTTGTCTCAGTAAATTACACAGGCAGGAGGGCCTGACCCGTGTTTGTTAAGTACTTGGGAGAGCTGCAGTGTCCCTTAAATGTGAATCCAGCTTCAACAGAAGCAGAGTTTATTTCTTTCCTTCTGGAAAAGATTGTGGAACCATCTCTGCTAAACTTGAAGGCAGTGCAAGGACTGTAAAGGGAGCTCTTTTTGTGTGGAGAAAGAAAATTACTTTCCTATTGCCTCTGTTGCCCCAAGCATTCAGGCAAGTACCTGTTGATGAACTCCCTTCTCTCTTTCCTGCTCTTAATTTCTGTTTGTCAAGTTTGTTTGTATAGACAAAATTCATCTGTGTCCTGCACACCAGAGCTGTGTAATAACAGGCAGGCCTGGCCAGCTGAGGAAGTCACTGATGTGACCTCTGTTGTGCTACCTTGGAGGCAAACCCAGTGCCCTGGGGTTCTGTGGTTTGCTGCCCAAGGTCACACATCAGTTACATGGCAGTGTGAAGAGTGACACATCTTCTGCTTGGGAAGGCGACATGCTCCTTGGCAGGCTCCCCAGAAGGCTCATCCAGATTTGTGTCTGTTTGTCCTCGCTGTACTAATCACCTCCTGGTTACTGGAGATGCCTGGCTTAGTCTCCTTAGCAGCGTGAGAGAGGGGAAATGAATAAGATCTCCTTATCCCTCTGTTTGCCTTGGTTTTCTCAGCTTCACAGGGGAGATAACAGCAGCACTGAGACAGCCAAATATTTGCTTGTGTGAGTACATATCTTAATTAGCAGAGTCCTTTGAAAAACTGGCTGTGGCAAGCAAAGAGGAATCCTTCATGCTATAAAAAGCCTGGAATTGTTTCCTCTAGCGTTTAGTCACCTCTCAGGATGGAGATACTAATTTCTCCTCCTCCCACTTTAACACACACAGTATGTAAATAATCCTACCAACAAGCTGTCTGGAGTATTTTATTGCTTAATTAATATGGTTTCGATATTATGAATAAATAAGATCACGTTCAGATGGTGAGTATAGCAAAGTTAAGGGGATATGATCCAAGAAGGAGTTTCAAATCCCTTCGCATCTGTTCCTCTATTTTGTTGGATGAATTTTATGTTCTAAATTAAATTATTCTTATGAATTTGTTTCCTCTGATGTTCTGCCCTCCTCTCCCCATCTTTTTATCATCTGTCTCCTCAACACCTTTCCTGCTCCCTCGCACAGGGAAATAAAAGCCACTTGACAGCCCAGCTGGCTGAGCAGGTCTGTGCTGTTCCTCTCCATCCCTTGTGGGGCTGCTGAATGTGATGGGTTTGGAGAGCTCTGGACTTATTAGTCTCTGTTTTCAGATGAATGCAGGCTTTCCAACTGGCATTCATTGTTACTTTGATCCAGCTTTTAATTGAATACTTGGGAATTCTAAATCCATTGAACTGTAGTAGACTTACTTCTTAGTAAAAGATCCTTTCCTTCCTCTTACCTGCCCCTAAATAAAACTCCCAAACGAGCCAAACAACTCCCAGAGCCTTGCTTATTTCTGTTTAGTGAAGGAGTAAAAATTGTTAAATATTCATCTTCTTTTTAGGATTCTTACAGGGATTTTTTTAAACTTTTGGTGATAGAAATGCCGATGTGACTATAATTTCAAAGTTATCAAAAAAGGTAAAAAAAAACAGCCTAAAAAAGGTCACAAGATTGGGGAAAAAAACCTCATAAGCATAAGAGATGCTTATTTGGTAATTATGACTTAATTTTCATTTTGTTAAATTATAAACTGCCAATAGAGGGAGTCTCCTCAGGCTAGGATAAGGACCTGGCACATTTTAGGCATTCCCACAAGGCAAAAATAATTTGGTTGCAGGTATAGATGATAAGGAGCTACTTGTTCTCTTTGGCTTAAAGAACAGTCTGCTCAAAGGTTCTTCCTTACAGACCTGACCTTGCACAGCACAATCTGCTAAGTTCCCTTGCTGCTGCTTCCAAAATGCTGCAGCTCCTGCTGGGGTGCAGCTGCCCCCCCATCCCTCCCTGGTGTCTCTCTTGCTGAGAGCAGCCAGCAGTGCTGCCATGAGTTACTGATGTCTGATTGTGTGGTTCCTATTTTTCCTAAAATGAGCAGCTCCATATTCCCAACTGATTTACCACCACCACCACATTTGATGGCACCAAAAGCTGTCATAAATCCCCTCTCCTTTTTCTTAATGTTGCAGTTTTATTGTGTGTGATTGTTAGCGGATCTGGAGTACTTTATCTCTGGTAAAAATAGTCTGAAACCAACCTGAGGGGTTAGAAAGCCCTTGGAGAGGTACAAACCAACCTGGCAAGACTAAATCACCATTTAGAAATGGATTATGGTTAGAAATCTAACGTTTTTCCAGGAGTGTTGTCAGGCCGTGACCATTTACCTGCTGCTGTGTCTCATTGTGCATAGTGGAAGACGAAGACTGGTATCTCCTGGTATCCCTTTAAGTGAATCTTTGCACCAATTTGTTTATGGTTATTCTTGCACTCTTGTGTTGAAGGCTCCTGATTGCACCCAATTGCTGGTGGAGCAATCTGAATGGTGTGTGCCTTTTCCTCCTTCCCTCACAGGGAATGCAAAGAAAGGATGCAGGGTGTATCCTAAGTATGCTCCCACATGATGAGGGACATGTGCTGTCCTTGTTGCTTCATGGTGCCCTCTCTTCGAGTCTGACTCCTGAAACCTTTTCCCATTTAAGTCATATTAGCCATAGTCTCTCCGCTTCTAATTTTTAAAAAATTGTTGCCTACTTTTACTACTTACTCTTTTCTGGCAGTAAAAGAAGCAGCAACTTAATGCAAAGTAAATCACACCTGATTTATGCTTGTATAAACAGCGTGTATCTCTCCACGTACAGGTAAACGGAATTATAAAGACATTTGCGAATAAAATTTGGAGAAATGAGAGAGTTCACTAGTAACTCATTTACCGTGACAGGAGATGAATAGAGGTAATTTAGTCTCATAAAAGTAAAATTGGCTCATGTCTTACATGGGGATGGGAGAAAGATTATTGTTTAGCAGCTGGAAAGCTGAGTGGAGTTGAGAATTGGCATCTGTGCTGAGGGGGTTTGCCTGCCTGGCTCTGTAACCTCGGGTGAGTCATTTAATGTGTGTGGTGTACATGCTGCCTCCTGTAAATACCGGTCTAACTCTTGGATAGTTTGGAGAGGGATTTGTTCTCCACAAGTGAGGCACCAGAAAATAGGACTCTGGTGTGGTGCTGCTCTATTGTCATGTTTGAATAAGGGCATTTCCTCCTCTCCTTCTCCTGTGGCTGATGTATTTGCTCCAAGTGTATTTCAACCTTCACATCTTTCCTGGGGACAGAGTGGAAAGTAATCTTGAAAGAAAAGTAAATATCCTTTGGTTTTAAAGCTCTGTAATAACAAGATAGAAAGATTAGGGCCTGTGGGAGTAGGCATTATGAGACAGATGAAGTACATCATCTTCTAAGCTACCTACCTTGTTGGACAAATAAGCTGGACTGAAGGCACAAATGAAATGTGCCTGGGACCTTCCTTCCAGGACTGTTACTAGTGAAAATTTTGTGAAAATTCCTGAGTTAAAGGATGGTCAGGGATCTGCTCTGTGGTGTGGGCTGAATGGAAGCTCTCTCTCAAAGTTTAGGGATTGCCTGAAATGAGAGACTTGGGCAAGGATGAGGTGGATGTAAAAGAAAAAAAAAAAAAAAGAAGCATTAAAAGAGGTAAAAATGTTGCATTGCTAACTTTGGAGTACCTTGGAACCTTGTTCTGCCACTGTGGAGGAGGACAGCAGTGGTGGTGTATGTTTCATTTTTGAAGGCAGAGCAAGAGAGGAGCTCTGGATTGGCTCTGAGATGGCCTCTGGCTTTCAAAGGTTCAAGTAGGTGCTATATAAAAATCTACGGGACTAGCAAAAATGCATTGGTTCTGCAGTGTGGTCAATGTTTTTCTATTGGTGGCAATGGATTAAACCCCACAAAATGTCCATTTTTTTCCTAACCTGGTCATTTTCAGCATTTTTAGTCTCTTTAGAAAGATAAGCAAGAAGACTGGCTCATTTCTACTGGTGTTTTGTTTCCTAAGAAGTGTTTGCATCAGTCTTTTTGAAGCTGGGCTATTATAATATGAAATGGAATTGCTAAACCTTACATTATCAGTAATTAATATAATGATTATGTTTCTCTTTTCATTTTTGTGGGCTTTCTGGTTCCTCTGAGTGGTGATGATGTGCAGGCTGCCCTTTCTTAATGAATTATTTACACATTATGGCTGGTAACTGGAGACAGAAAGATACTTTGTGCCTCTTTATAACATTCCCCTAAATTACTCTGAAGATGCTGCTGTGTCAGTACTACCACACATGCTACTTCTGGGCTTTTAATCAGTTCACCATGCTAAATATCTGTGAATACTGTTGTTTACAACAGTTTGGGGCTCTTGGCTAAACACTACAAACAGCTTCAGCCTGGACTTGCTGAAGTCCCCAGTGATTGCTCGAGCCTGAGTGCTAATCCTTATGCTTTGCAGCCTGGGCTGGGATTTGCTGCCAGGATTTTAAAAAAAGCCGATTCAAATTTAGGAAGCTGTACAAATGCTTGAGGTCTGGGTAGGCAGGGAAGAGCTGCATGAGTTCAGGGAAGTCTCCATCTCTCATAACCTTTAAAAGTCTGTGTTTGTCTCTTGGTGATTTCCTTGAAGAATGCCTCTAGATTCCTACCTCTAAGAGAAAGGACAAATCCAGCAAGGGGTTCAAGTGAATGTGAAGTGTAGAAGCTAAGGACAGAGAGTTAATAACCTAGGAAAGAAAAGCTATGCACAAATAATTGCAACTTTTCCTGGTGTTGTGGTTTAACCCCAGGCAGCCACTCCTTCATTCCCTCACCAGCAGGATTGGGGAGATAACTGGAATAGTGAAAGCCAGAAAACTCGTGGGTTGAGATAAAGACACTTTAACAGGGAAAGCAAAAGCTGTGCACACAAGCAAAGAAAAACAAGGAGTGAATGCTCCGCTTCTCATGGGCAGGAAGATGTTCAGCCATCCAGCAGCCTCCTGGGCCGTGGGGAAGCGCAGAGATGCATAGATACACTATGATGAGGGAGGAGAATTTTGGAGTTGTGAGAGGACAGGAGGCCATCTTGCAGTGCAGGGTAATATTTGGGGAATGCTTTCTTAATTTTTATTTCTGGTTGCAGTAAATGTTTTCAGTGCCTGATTTCAGTGTGTTGTTTTCAAAGCCTGTGCCCTTGCAGATGCAGAACAGGCACACCACAGCTTCCCTCTGTAGCATGTCTGCTCTGTGAGCCTCAGCCCTTGAAAGGAAATGCCTTTTTGCAATTCTTGGCCTATCTGAAGATGATGCTTTTGAAGTGCCCAGTTTGTGGTTCATGCCCATTATCTCTCATCCCTTCTCCTCCTCCATTCTGAAGCACCTTACTGTTCTCATGGATCATCTTGCCTGATGTAGCAGTTCCTGTTTGTAAGTGATGTCATTGTCTCTTTGCCATCTTCCTTTCAACCCAATGCTTTCAGTGACCCATTTTGCCTTACTCTTTTCACTGCTGATCTCCCTACACCCCTTTTCATGTTTGAATAATTGCCCAGTGACTCAGATTTACCTTCTCTCCCATTGTAAAATTTTTCAGGATTATGTGTCTACAAAACTTGCTTTACCTTTATGGCACTACTGAGTGCCACAAATGGTTGTTATTAATAATGCATACTAACATGGCCTCTTATTTGACAAGTGTACTTCTCTTTTAACATATAATATTTATGCCATGCTTGTCAGCATATTTCCATAAAATTAATGGAGTCCCACAAAATGGGAACTCACTACTGTGTCTGGCTGTAAAATTTTTGCTGAGAAATGGAAAGAGGCTGCAGGATTTTGTATGCAAATTATGAAAGCTGAAGATTTGGCTTTGTGTGTATTTGGCAGCCAGTGTTGCAAACAGTGATATATGTGATATATTAAAACATTTAGAATGATAGCGAAAATAAAGCTTCAAATTTTGTTGAAGCTATTCAAGTTAAGACATGCACACTTTAATTAAGGATGCCAAGCACCAGCTGAATCGAAGCCACTGATTTGTTTTTACTGGGAGAAACAGCTCTGAATGATAAGAAGATGGAGAGTTTGCTTAGTGAGAATAAACTCATACATGGTGTTTATTGTCTAAACCGTATTTGAGAAACAGATAATCTGTAGGATATTAAAAAATAAAAGATAGGGAAGGGAAACATAGCATGTCTGCTGCCTTTTCCTCAAGCATTCCTTAACCTGTACCTACTCCATAAGTCTCCATGTAAAATTCTATGGAACTGTTTTCTCTGAGTGAAAAATCAACTTTGCTAAAATGAACAATTTTGCCACTGACTGAAATGGAGCTGGTTTTCTTGCTGTACAAGTTATTTTTAGAAAGAAAAATGTTCATTGATGCAAGAGATTTATCCCTGTTAGCCCATTTTTGGTGATATCATGGATATAAAGATGGAAGATTGCCCAAGCAGGTTTCAATTGTGACCAGCCAATTAATGCTCTATTGGAAAATCTTCATATGCTTCAGTGTGACACTGTTGCCTCCTTGTTTTTTGCTTTGAAACAGAAAGAAGTGGGAATTAGATACTGAGAACTATATTACAGTCTATCAAATCCTATGGCAGAAGTGGATAGCTGTAAGTTTTGCTTAGACCTGTAAATATGTCTTAGTATAAAACACAAATAGAGTCTGCATGTTCTCTCACTTTTTTATTGAGAAATGTTCTGGTTTGGGATTAAAGTAAGATGTGGACAACAGTATTTTTTCTGGACAAGATTGTTACAGTACATTAAAACCCCACTGCCAATTGTTTTTTTTTCTTTTACTTGAGGCGCTCAAGACTAATAATAGCTCTGAGCTACTTTGATTGATAATGTGAAAGCAACACAAAACTGGAATGAAGGCATAAAATATTAATATTGAGAGGGGTCCTGTAAAATGTCAGCAGGGGAATGGTAAAAGGCAAGCAATCTTCCACAACTTGTCCACAAAGCTTGCATGGAGTTTGGAGAGCATGTGAAAGTTTTAGAGGGACTTCCAGTGGGAGGGTTTATAATGGTGAGTTTAGAGGGTGAGTGAGAGCTGGTGCAGAGGAGCAGATACCTGAGACATGAGGGCCAAAGTGCTGGCTTTGGAATAATGCTGAATGCTAACAGCCTGCTAGCTGGATTCTGCAGATGTGGGACTTGTTCCATCCACCACTCTGTGCATGTATGAATGCATAAACCTAGGAGAGAGCAAAACCCTGTGGTTTACCTCTTCTTGCAGTATTCAGAGCAGAACTCTTGAGTCTCAGTGACCATTTCCTGGGTTTGGCAGTTTGCTTTTTGATGTGTAATCTCTCTTCCTGCATTTGAGATCAACTAGGGCAGACTAATCCCAAGATTAAGGCAGATCAGATGAAGGGCTGTTTCCACAGCAGATGCTGCCATGTGAGCACTGAGTTCCTCTTGTGATAGAGCAAGGCCATAGGGTAATGCAGATGGAGCAAATCCTGTTTGTCTTGACTAATTGTGAACCCAGTCCTAGTTCCCTTTTCCCCTGCTGAAAACGAACCACACCAAACATCCAATTAAGGAGACTGAAATGGTTGAAATTCTAACCCAGGCTTGCATTTACATCTCTTCTGAATCAGAGTCTGCAGGAAGGTTTGCATTGGTTCATGTATGCCTTGTTGAGTAGCAGTTTGTCTAGTCCTGCAGCCAGCTGCAGGAGGGCACTGTCTACTGACTACCCCAAGGACTTCACTGTGTAGCTGAAACTGCTGCAAAAAATTCTCAGAGTTACTCTCAAAAATGATTTAAGTAGGTCTAATGAGTAAATATTTTGACAGAAACTGATACTACTGAGAGTGTTCTGTAAAACCACTGCAGTTTATTTCAGTATCATCTTGGGAGGAGGCTTTCTGCTCAGCAGAGAAAACAAGGTTATCCAGGAGGTGTAGCTGTTATTTCAATATTTAGATTGGAAATCTTAATGTCCTTCTGAAACAAAATATAGTTACAGTTCCTATGACAACTGTTTCCCTCTCCTCTGGAGCATGGGCTAACGACAGGATTTCATTACATGGTCATGTAACACTGGGCACTGTGACAGCCTTGTCATCTCCACTGTGCTGTTTGCTCCTAAATGGCATTTAGCTTTGCCCACTTGTGTTGTGCAGAGCATGAATTGTAGTGACTGACCTTCACTCTGCTTATTGCCTGCCACCTCCCACATCTCAGCTTCCCTCTTTTCTTTAGCAGGCTTTTTCTACCAAAATACACTTGGGTGTGCTGAATTTTATTGACAAAAATTCCTAGAAACTTATTTCAGTGGTAGAAATTCTATATGTTGACATTAATTAAGAACAGCATCTTTAAAAGTACACATAGTACTGACAAAAATTTGTGAGTACAGCAGCTAAATCGGAATATGCAGCAGATTTCTGTAGTTACTTCTTCAACACATGTAAAAAAAACTATAACCCGTTGAACAGATATATTAAAAGACTTTATTCACAATAGAGAAATTTTTACAAATATAAGTTCTTAAAAATTAAGCATCTTGATCTATTATGTATTCCATAATTTCAGTTTATATAAAGATGAAAAGACTAAATGGAATATATACAAATCAAAACCAATTTAAATACATGATAGAAATGGATATGTATGAAGTCACCATAGAAACAGTGAGCCATTGGGCATTGCAAAAATCTGTGTATAACCAACACATATGCAATACTTATCTAACAGACAATAATTAAAAATATTTTTTTCCCTGTGAAACAATGTTGGTGCCATTTAAAGGGATCTACTTCTTGGGACTCAACATATGCAGATTTAAACACATTATTATGCTACAAAAAAATGGAAGAAGTGTGGGCAGTGTGTTTATACAAAGATAATGTGTCCATGTCACTGTCTTCTCCCCCCTGCCCCCAACAATAAGCAATTTATTTTACTCTTACAAATGACTGGGAACACAAAATCACCATCACTAACCACTTCCAAGAAGTCAATTAAGTGAATGGGAATTAAAATGCATGTTATCTTACTGATCTAACAAGCACTGGTGAATATGGACTGTTTAAAAATGATTGCTTTAACTTTGGTGTTTTGGGGTTATTTTAAAAAAAAAGAAAAATTGATATATTCTCAGTTTATGAAAAGATTCTTTCTTACAATTGGCAGATCTACACGTTGTACAATCTTCTCGTCTACTTACATTAGTTTACAAAAAGTACAGTATAGTGCAGTTTGTACATACAACCTGAATACCAATACCACATCAAATTTGTGCTCTTTCAAATCATCCTAACTCCCACATGAAGAAAAATTCAAGGAAACAGCCATGATGCTTATATTAAAGTACATAAGACCCAATGCACATGGAGCTGTGTGATTGGAGCCTGCTTTTGAAACATCGAGAAGACTTGTCTGGTTCTTTACTCTTCCCTTCAGCTGAGTACCAGCAAGATCACTACAGCCAGCTGGGGGAAGCAAACCTTGGTTAAGAAAACCACGTAGAAAGTGGCTCAGGAAACCCACTCCTCAAAGACTTTCTGTCTGAGCTTTTGTAGTTATGTAACTGAGATGAGGTCAAAAGCAGCACATGCAAGTGGGAGGCAGTAGCAGCAGGAGACCAATAACCATGACTAAGAAAAAAGTAATTATTGTTACATGTTAAAAAAAGAGGAAATATTTTGGTTTTATTCCACAGAGATGGTGGTTCAGGGGGTGGAAAAATATATCCCTTATAAATACTATTTATAAAGAAATACAATGAAGCATAGTCCTCCAATGGTACAAATTCCGGAGAATCAAAAGCAGCAGAATTTCTGCTTTTCGACAGAGGAGAGAGTCAAGACCTCATCCTTGCTTGGTTGGGTTCAGAAACCTGCTGTGACATGAGGGAATCCACACTTTAAAAAAGAAAATAATAATAATAATAATGATAAACCAGTGGAGCAAGAAAGTTTAGAGCCTGTGTGCTGGCTCTATGTAAGCAAGTTTTACCATTTCATTTACCATCCATTTCTACCCATTCTCCCAGTGCTGGGTGGCCCAGGCTCACCAAGGTGCCCCAAAAACTCCCATGTAGGAATGCCCAGCTCTGCCACGCCTATGCTGGATTATCAGCAGATCCTTGCCTTGCCCCCTCCTCTGTCAGCAGGGGAGGCAGACAGGCTCTGCCTTTACAGACTTGAGGGCCAACTCTATGGGTCAGCTTCCAGCTGCTATATATGAGAGTGTAATTAGTTATTTTTGGCTTCTACCTAAGAAAACCTCCACTGCAGACCTCTATTAGCATAGAAAAAAAAATGTACTCTAAAGCCTAAACAAATGTGTTCCCTCAGCTGTGATCAACAATGCTGGACATGTGAGCCACCTTACTAAATACCATTCAAGAATGTTACTGTTCAGAACCAGATTTGTTTCACATCACTGCAGTCAATGAATAATGTTCTTTCTCAGAATGGGGAGCCAGGTGCTTCCTACCTGAAATGTATGGAATTCATCCCATCACTAAATGAAAACACAGGTAGACTTAAACATCATGTAAATCACTTCAAACCAAATAGAGACAGCAATTAATCACACCTCATTTCCTTTTCCCTTTGGTGATGCCACAGAGCAAAACATTTTTGGCAAAGCTGTTACCTTTCTTAGTAACCCAGATCTCTACTCTAAAGAGTTTTTTTAAAGCACATTGCATTTCTGTTACTTAAGACAGTGCTGTCAGAAAGTTCTAGTTCAATGCAGGATAACTTCCTCTCTGAATGACTTACCCTCTTTTGAGGAGGCAGGTTTTCTTCAAGACATCTGAACATCTATCTTTATTCATATAGATACATTAAATTGCTTTGTGACAATTAACCACCAAGTTTGGTGTCAAGTCTGAACCTACCTAAATCTTTGCAAAAGTAACAGAAAAACAAATTGTATCTGATATAATTCTAAGCTTCCAGGAAAATGTCATTGAGTGGGGTTTTTTTGCCAACCAGCCAAATGAAAGCTATTGGACTAAATATATAAAGAAAGTTAATAGCCCCTTTCTTAATATGAAATGACTACCTTATTTTACTCCATAGTAGCTTGACTAAAGACATAAGAATAACACCACTTAGAAATGGGAGGAAACAATTTATTCTATTTCAACATTCTAATCAAAACCTGAAAAACTAAGGTCTGCTAACTGCTAATGTGCTAAATCCATAGAAACTAGTTTAATCTAACTTCAACTTATACTGCAGTTTCAGAGTTGTGTCTGCATGAGATGAAAATACCCCTATGTAGACTTCATTGACAATGAAATACATCAGATACTTTAGCAAGTAATGATTGACCCGCATAAGAAGAGGCTGTCACAGTCACAAGATTTGTCCTGGATGACACACAAAACAAAGTAACAATAAAAATTTAAAAAAAAAAAGGAAAAGCTCTTTATACTTAATTCAATATGGCTTTTTGCAACATGGCAAAATATTACAGCTTAAAGCATACATCTCCTCACAGAGGAGGGAAGAATTTTGCAGTCAAATTAAAAGCATAACAGGAAACAAGTAACATGCAGACCTTCTGCTTTTTTTGGCCAAAATGACACTGAAGCCCAACAGAATCAGGGAAGATATCCTATTTCACTTCTAAGAAGCTATTCATCTGAATCAGAGGACTGAGGTTTTATCATAATAATTGGGGTACATTCATAAAAAGTTACTGTTAAATAAAACAGACTGCAAAATACTTGATTAAAAAAATTTAACTTAGGAATTTAAAACCAAATCATGTGCCCAAGTCCAGGAAATGTACGGAATAAAAGAAAGTATAAATTAATCTTCATCTACTTCTGGTTTTCTTCTTTATTCCCATCATCTTTGTGAAGAACAGGGAGAGGATGAGCCTCTGTGTTGAAGACCCAGTGTTCAAATGGAAGAAGATCATCTTCAGAAAACAGCAAATACAGGTACCTGGCAAAAAAAAAAAAAAAACCAAAAACAAAAACCAAACCAACAAAACAAAACAAAACAAAAAAAAAAAAGAGAAAAAAAGAAAAAAAAGAAAAAAAACCCCAGGAAATGAGACCACATCAGGGAAGTGATTTTTAGGAAAACACATAATAATTCATATTTCATTTACTTGAGTATTAAACTTCCTGTTGAGATGGCATGACTGATTTTTTCTTACACAGCAAAAAAACCCCCCAAACTGAAGAGATCAAGACAAAACTTTAATCTTATTAAAAATTTAGGTGATGATGATAGATAATGAAAGCTTTTGGTTTTCTCTCTTAACAGGCCCTGCAGTCTTTCCATGGAAGTTGTTTTTTCTTCTTTTTCTAAAGTTTTAAAATGAAAAGTATGCAGTATAAGCCTGATAAATTCTCTGTCTAGTCAATTTGTTTCATTACTGTTGGCATATATAATTAGATCCTATCAAAGATAGGAGATGCAATGTCTCAAAAACGATCAAGTACCTTTATCAGAAGGAAAGATAATTTACAGAAGTCAGGGAATTTAGTTTATTGAGACATACTGGAAAAAAAAGGCAATTTGGTTTCCTGTCACCTAAGAAAAGCTCTGCTATTTCACTCAGATTTTGTTATGTGAGTGTCAAGGGTACTAATGATAAATATTTATCTGTAAAAATGACATATAGAACTAATTAACATTAATTAAAGTCAACTTTCTTAACTTACTTGAGTGTTTCTGAAAGGAAGAAACTTTGCTGCACATCGTCATGGCTTTCATGATTGTTATAAACATCTCTGATGCCAGAATAGCCACCATCTACTCTGCAGTGTTTTTCCAGTGCCTGAAGCAGGGAAGAAAACACCCAAATCAGTGGGATTAACAAAATGAATAATATGTCAGTTTTTCTGCTTGACAGTAAAACTAGCAAAAAACAATTGCCACTTTTTTTTTTTTTTGATAAAGAGATGAAAACTTGGTAAAGCTCTACATAGAAAACTCTTTAAAAAAAGACATAGGCACACCTGTCTAATTTGACATTTAGGAAGAGAAGGAAAATAATAAATGAATAAAAAGTGAACAATCTCTGAGCCTATGGAAATTGTGTTACCTATACCTTTCCTGGTCATATTTTGGTGCTTATAACGATTGTGACGTAATTGAACACCATACTAAAGATCAGTCTTTTCCTCACCTCCTGCAAATCCCTTCAAAAACATATTTTTGAAGGAGTAAAAAGATCAGATGAAGAATATATATAAAAGTGCAAAAAAGATGCTGGAACTGTAGAAGGTATACACAGTGAGACTATTTAATAAGCTTTGCAGCTTTTTTAATCTTAGGTGTTTGCAATAGAAAGGTGGTACCTATATGCCTATGTATGAGCCATAACTTCTTTAAATATACTGCTATCCAATACCTTATTTGAATATTGATTACCTTATCACTACTATATTTAAAAATATTAATTAATCTTTTTTTTCTTTATAATTTACCTATTTAACAAGGCCTAAAGTATTCTTCCTCTGTGCATTTTTCCTGTTCTCTTTTACAATAATACTCAGGTTTCACACAGCATAAGGAATGAGTAAAGAGAATTTAAGATGATCATATTTAAAACAACTCATTATTCAAAAACAAATTCAGGAAATGCTACTTAACCCTAAATAACTTCTCTCAATGAAAATGACAGTAAGGATGGTGGATGATTGCATTCACTCAGGACCACACTACTGTGAAACAAGGTGTTTGCTATGGAGATGGTATTGGAACAACAACTTTCAGGCAGAAATACCTGGGACTTTACCCCCCACAGAAGAGAGACAGGAGATAACTAGTTCCTCCCTTTCAGAAGTTACTACAAATATCACTGAAATGAGTACAGGATGTGTAGATTTTATTTCGGGAAAGATGCTGCATTTCAAAACACACAGGCTAAAAAGCAAGGCAGAGGATATATCTAAAGCAGTCAGAATAAGTATTTTCTGATGACAGATGGGACTAAGAGTCCATTACTGAGGTATTCATTACCTTCCCCTGCTATAAAGACTCTTTAAGGTCTGTGTTTTGCTGTGAGTAGATATCCTAAACATCCTTGATTTTGCTGGAGTCCCTGTAGCTGTCTGCACACATTTGGCTTGCATGTCAGGCACTCAGTTTTCACTGGAGAGTAAGCTACCTATTGTATATTTAAAAGGGATTTTTCTCCAGAAGAGATCCTTTAAAATATAAGAGTCTATTTGTGTTTTCTTAGGTGTCTTCAGGTTCTTTAATTTTCCTGGACACTTTTACTAAGTGACAAATATACTGAAGTTTAAAGAAGTAATTTCCTCTTGCTGATATTCCTTCCCTCTAGTCTACTTTAACCTGCAACGAATTCAAAATGCTGCATCTGTGTCTGGATTTTCAATGTCAAACATTTCAATATTTTTCAAGGCACAGCAGAAGCAGAACTTGAGGGATAAGGCTACTAGGCAAGGAAATACCAGCATTCTAAACAGGGTGAGGTAAAATAAAAACAAATTGCATTTACCATTTATATTCTCTAACATACTTAGAGCCTTCTTTGAGTCCAAAGGCATCATAAAGGTACCTGGAGGCACTGCTATGATTAAACTAAGGGGTTAACTTGCCCCATGTTTGCCTTCTGGTGGTATCTACTTGATGCAAATACGAAGCATCTCATCCCTCAAAGCCACTTCCCACCTAACTAAAGGAACAGAACATCCACCTGCAGGATTAGTAGGATAAAAAGGCTCTAGGTTGTCATCCATCCTGGCAGTGATGGGCTTTTGTGCCCTTTCCTGCAGTTTGAGAGTACAGTGATGTTCACAGTGATAGGGATAGTGGTGGGGAGGAAGAAACAATCAAACACATTTTAAATAAGTAGTTCTCAGAAAATGAGGGTGGCTAGGATCAGTTATGATACAGTAATGGAAAACATCAAGCACAGTGAAAACTGGCTGAGAGTCTCAAACTATCATAAAGGGAAAAACAAAGGAAGTGCTAAGAATTTAAAATATGTGCCACATTTATAATGCAGAAAGGGAGGCTTTCATGAGCTAAGCTGATAAAACCTTTCTGACTCAGTAACAGTGGATATTGCTGGTGGTCATAACTGCATTTTCTCCAGCTGCTGAAGTACATAGAAAATTATGTTGGACTCAAAGCAGCAAAGCAAATTCACCAAGAAAAAAAGGAGAGGCTATAGCATATTTTTAGTCTATAAAGTTAGAGAAAGACTTAAGAGACTTGTCAGAGAGTTTAAAAGTCGTGACTCTAAAACAACCTCCTTTTCTACTACAAGGGCACTGGGAAAAAACCTAATGAATTCTTATTGCCAGAGTAATGAGTTGAAAATGGACATGAAACACCTGAAGAACAACTTTCTTTGGACAAAACCCAAATGACCTGATCGTTGGTTTTCTTTTTTTTTTCTTGTTTCAACCTCAGGTTCCCTTTTGTGCAACAGAAGCTGGTTATTAAACCAATGACCCTGTGGTTAGGGGCTTCCCCGAGGACAGAAAGGATCAGGTGCTCTTTGGGGCAACATTAAGGAGCAAGATGGAACAAATTTTATGTAGTTACCATAAGTTAGCATGATACGTGCTGTAACAAAAAAAAATACTGTATTTAGGTAGAGCTGTATGGCTATAAACACCAAGAGAGAACAGGAAGAAAAACGATTTTAAACTTCTGGAAAGCTGTGAGATTTGTTTTTGCGAAACACTCAACTGCACATTAGGACAGTGGAAGATGGGCCCCGGGCAGAATGGGACCAGCTGCATCTCCCACACACAGGCTGTGTTAGAGCCAGATTGAGAATAACCACAAGAATGTTAAACAAGGAACACGTGGGGAGTGAGAAGAAGGTAAACAAGTGTACCAACTCGAAAGAAACACAAACAAACTGAACCAAATGGGTAAAGAATAATAATAAGGAAAACATTTCAATTGTTTATAACAATGTTATCAGTGTGGGCAGTAACAATGAGTCAGGAAAAACATCGCCTGGAGAAGGAACAGTTGGCATTGCTGAAGCCTGATGGGATGACTTCCACAAACAGCCATTGTAAATATGCCAATTATAATCTGCCTGGGAAAATTCCAGTAGTAAAATGTGTGCCTATGGGTGGTGTTAGCAAAGAGGAAGGTAAGGGAACAGCCCTCTAAATTAGAGGTTTTAAAACCCCAATTGCTTTGGAATTAGTAACTCAGAAGGATATTGTTTCAGGACCCCAGAGCCAATACCTGAGGGAGGCAAATACAATGTCCTAAATAACTGCACTCTACCTAGCTGAATACAGTGCTCAATGCAGGTATGGAACAATAGTGAATATTCAGGCAAGAAGTTTCAGAGTATAAGCATAGCTAATACTACTACTTTTTTTTAAAGCAGATTTTGCCTTAAATTTGATTCCTGGAGGATATCTAATTACCAGACTTGAAATACCCTTTTTTTTCCATAACGCTCAACAGCATTTGCACATTTCTTATTTGATCAGTATCTACACAGTGAATACTGGATATATTTACACATCTTGGTTGTTGTGGAGGGAGTTGGGTTTATGGGGTCATAACCCAGTAACAGCTCTCTAGTAGGGTCCCTTAGGGATGAGAAATTGTAGGACACAATTCTACATGTTCTACCCTCAGAGCAGACCAACCTTCTATAACTGGTGGTGTAAGCCCCTCCAAGAAGGTTGTAATCATACACTTCTAGAAGCAAGAGGTGTTGGATAAAGTGACAAACAGGATTTTTTTTAAATCATGGAAAACAATACCTCTGCACAAGAGAGGTCACTGTGAACAAAATACTGCAGAGAGTTTTGATGATTTTTTTTTTCATTTTTCTTAAGTACACAGAGCCAGAAAAAATAATGTTCTTCAGCTTGCTGTATTTCCTATGAGATGTCAGATAATTTAGCAAGGGCAACATCAGTGTGAGGAAGACAGAAATGAACTCCAGAAAAGTGTAGTAAGGACCCATACCTGGAGGATGAAACATGGTAAATCTAAAGACTCTCAACCTTAAGACTAAGAGTGATTAATTGCTGAAATAAGGGAAACAACGGATTTGGCAAGCCCATTTTTTTGCAGTGCAGACTAGCTGCCCTTTTGGATGGCTTGTGCTAGACAAACAAAAATAGCTAGCTTCAGCATGACTGGTTGAAGCTCAAAGGCTAGTGGGAAAGAAAGTTCAAATCTAGAAGAGACTGCTCTCATTTAGGGAGTTTTGTCCAAATAACTTATGCTTCTTGAAAGTGATATATTTTTATGTTTGGTACTATCTAGTCCTTTGTCCTGGCCTTTGTCACCTTAATTAAAATCGCCTTCATACAATTACTGAAAATACATTTCATAACACTTAT
This sequence comes from Brachypodius melanocephalos, assembly GCA_013398615.1. Taxonomy (NCBI): domain Eukaryota; kingdom Metazoa; phylum Chordata; class Aves; order Passeriformes; family Pycnonotidae; genus Brachypodius; species Brachypodius melanocephalos. The sequence goes on along the minus strand of VZSR01003807.1, from coordinate 23,519,217 downwards.
TTCCATATCCAAGGCTCAGATCTGACACATGTAAGCACTTTCCATTCACATGCAGCAACACTCAACATCTTGGACAGTAGACTCAAATGTGACCCCTAATCCTAGAAGTATTTAAGAAGGAGAAATCAAAAGGTACTTTTCTATTATACAATATCAGCAGTATTTGGTTTTGTCAAAATGTCATCTATTTGGCAAATGGAAACGTGAATTGATATCACTGATCTAAAATAAATATTCAGTCTCCAACTGCTGAACAATGTCCAGGTATCATTCAATAGCTCACTTGACAATGTTACTAGGATTTAACAAGAAAAGAGTCCAACAGAACACTACCTCAACAGCTTCCCATCCCCATTCCCTGTACTTTGGATCATGAGTGAGGCGCCACATGTACATGTAGGTCTCTATGACTTCTGGCCGTAGGATGTAGTATTTTTCATTTTGTCTTGTAGCAATGGCCTCAACACCACCATCAAATCTGAAGGCTTCTGGTCCCAGTTTCATTCCTAGCCAACAAAAAAGCACAGACTAAAATAAAGGCATTAAAAAAGGTTTCAAATTACATAACCAAATCAAAAACCCCAAATTACCAAATCAAACTAGGCTTTTATGTGGCACAAAGCTAGGTTACCCAAAACGATATAATTTATGAAAGATACTGCAGCTCTTCCTGTTTTTTAATATTTTATAAATAATTTGGAGTAGGAGAGAGCTGTTCTTCACCTTAAATGGCAGTTACAGTTTAAACAGTGATGCTAACATTTGCATTCTGGAAGTCTTCACGTAACTAGCAACAAGTGAAATTTTGCCTAAAAGACGAGGATATTTACTTTTCTATATAAAACTGGAAAATACACTCTGGGACCTGAAATGCTGCTGGGGTTATTTCTATAAGAAGATGATAAAATCCAAAGAAATTTCCTGTACAGAAATCCACTTTCTTTGTGCAATTCTATTGTTTGCAGCATTACATCAAACAGAACTGAGTGTAAAATATTCTTTTGTGCATAAAACATGATTAATACCTATATCGATGCATAAATTAACAGAATCCCTCTCTTACTTGTATTCAGCTATACAGAAATTGGCATAGTGAAAACTTGTTAATTACTGTTACGTAACTGTCATGCCAATTACTACAGTGTGGAGATAGGCTTCAGGTGCAAGAAATTATTTATAAAACAGAGCAGCCATTTTTGAAATTACTTCTAAAGCAAGGCAGCATTTGCTCAGGAGGGATGAGCAGTTCTCACCATGCTACAATCTTCATTCAGCTTTATGCAAAAAAACAAAGGCAAGCTGTGCAACAAGCTCTGTACTACGGTACTCACGTGTACGGTCATAGGATTCGTGGCAAGTCCTGGCAATTTCAGCCCCCAGCTCAATGTGATGGCCTGTCTTGTCACTGGGTGCTCCGTCTGCTCCCAGAGCAAACATGCCTCCAGCAAAACAAGTGAGGTGTCCCATCTTGTGCTCCAGCAATCCGCCCTTCCACTCGGCGATGTACGTCAGGCCCCCGCTCGACTTTCGGATCAGGTGGGTCTCTATGGCCTGCAGAGGGACATGGTCTCAAAACAAAGGCCCATTTGGGAAAGTGCAAAGGACAAGGCTGTCTTGTATGTTGGTTGGTTTTGCTCTGTGTTGCCTTTGCTGATAAAATGCAGTGGATAAGATGAGCCGCCATCACTTCAAAGTGCAGCCAAACCAAGGCAGATTAACATACAGCAGTAATGATGACTAATTTTGTTTCAAGTTCAAGAAATTTATGGGATATGTTTTATAAAAATGTTGGAAAGACCTACAAAATACACTTCAATTTTAGAAATATTTTATTTTTTCCCCTTTCTACATTGAGCAGTTTCAGGTAATTTAGCCTTCAATAGTAATTGAACTTTCAGTAGTTATTAGCCATCACTTCAGCTTCTGTATTTCCCATTTTAATTCTGACCTAAAGGAGGTGGTTATTGATATAATTTCATGTAAATTATATGCAGTCGTAACTCATATTCAGAACACTTGACTCAGTGTCTGCAGTGAATAATGTTAGGCCTCTGAGTCTAGATGGCATTCCCAAAGTCCAATGGATCTCCCCTCCCAAATTGAAATCTGCTATTTACCTGTCAAGAGCAGGGTCTCACTGAGATCTCTGGATTAAAAAAACCCCAAAACCTAAGCAAAATAAAAATACACAAATCTAGAGGGAACTGGAAGTTGGTGATGCTGGCAGTGCATGGTCACTAATTACAAAATCCAGGAAGGCAACTTTCCATTGTGAGAGAAACAGAATTAAAGCAACAGAGGAGATGCAGAAGAGGACATTAACTAAAGCCCACAAAGAAAGTAAGGTATTACTCTTTAAAAGGCAATAGAGAGGAGATAACTGTCATACATTCTGTTATCCATTAGCGCTCTGGTTGTTCTTTTGAAATCATAAGATCCAGAAACAATACTCAACACACATTACACAAGAGAAAAACCATTAAAAAAATCACTACAGACAACCATTAACAAAAAAGCCAGGATTTTTTAAAAAAAAGTTTATAAAGAGAAAGTAGTGATTGTATTTACTTCTCCCCATTTAAGCATTTGTAAAGGTTGTTCCTATAAGCAGGAAAAATCCTCTCTAAATTAGAAGCATCAGCAGAATAATTGTACAATTTTCATGTACTGTTTTTTTCTGCCAAGAACGTCACATTGAAAACTATACTTCCTTTTCCCAGTAATATTAGTGCAAAGCACTTAGTCAGGATGTTTTCTGCCCAGATCCAGAGCCACTATTAGCTCAGAAGACTCCTCCATCCCTTGTTTCCACCTTGATTGCATGCTTTTACCACCAGGTACCTACTGGAAAACATACCTAAATTTTACAGCAGAAGTAAATAATGAAAATTCCTCTGCTTTAAACAAATTCTGCTTTAAAAAAAAACCTGCATAATTTAACTTATAAAAAGAAGAATGAGATGCGAAAAGGGGAAAGGTGAGAAAACAGACAGCAATTTTGTGGGAAATAGCTTTCAAACCTATTTAGGCATTTTAACAACAAGCATCCTAAAACCAAGTTGAGAAAGGAAAAACTTTAATGACATTTCAATTAACTTTTCAGCATGGTATCTCCCATCTCACCAAAACAACAGTTCTAAAAATAGGCAATAACTCTACTGGTCATTTAGCTGTTGGGTCAGAATTTATTTAAAAAGTGAACAACTATAAAAATAGATTGAAAACTCAATTTACCTATGTTGCTTTTTTTAAAAATAAGTAATGACTGAAAAACAGAACGAAGTACTACTGTATCTGACTGACACAACAGAAATGATGCACTTTTGAACTATATTAACTAGACAAGAGTTGATCCTTGTAGTATTAAAATGGACTTTGTGATACCAATTAGTGCTGGTGAGTTTTTTTCTCTCTTTTGGCTCAAGATTAAAGTTCAGGCTGAAAAAGGTTGACTTCCAAGAGTTTTATAATTATTCTAACAAACTGGTGTTAAGAAACTAACAAATTGATGTAGATTGATACGAAGAATGTCAAAAATAAAAATATGTTTCCAATTTAGAGTATTCATGTTTAGTCAAGCAAATCATCTCTGTTTTATAAATGGGGCCTATTAAGAACTGGTACATATGTCTATTAAAAGTAATTTTATTATGTAACCATCTTATTTAAAGCTATTTTTATGAGGTAGTTATTAGATATATTACAGATTCTCAGATTGCCTAGTCATGCTTTGTACAATCCTAGGTCCCTGAGTCCTAGATAATACCTATACCAGTATTTGTCTCTTTATTAATGGCATGCTAGATCCCTATGCATTTTTACCTAGACATGGAATGTGAAGTTTAAGAGCAGGACAGGAAGGAAGGGTTATGTTCCCATAGGGGAATGCCACTTGCTGTCTACAGTGCTTTGGGTGCAGTTCTGGCAGGGAAATCAAGTGAGTAAAACAGGTTATCATAAAAGGAGAACATGCAGTGTGGTGACAAAGATTCACCCAAGTGAAAAGCCCTGTCTGGTACAATTGGTTCTGAATTTCATACTTAAAATAAACTTCGTTTTATTTTGATATAATTATGTACTCACTTCAAGGGACATATTTATTTGAATTGCAGGTCTATTTCAACTTGCTCCCCAACTACAAATAATTCCTTCCTGCAGATCAGGTGGAGGAAAGGTATAAAGTAAGGTATGAAGAAAGGCTGACAGAATTGGGATTGTTCAGCCTGGAGAAGAGGCAGCTTTGGGGTGACCTAATTGCTGCCTTCCAGTACCCAAAGGGAGCCTACTGGACAGGTGGAGAGGGACCTTTTACAAGGGCATGTAGTGATAGGAGAAGGAGGAATGGCTTCAAACAGAAAGAGTAGGTTTCGATCAGATATTAGAAAAAGTTCTTTCTTGTGAGGGTGGTGAGGCACTGGATCTCGTAGCCCAGAGAAGCTGCAAGGATGCCCCATCCCTGGAAGCTTTCAAGGTCAGACTGGATGGAGCTCTGAGGAAGTGAAAGATTTCCCTGTCCATGGCAGGGGATTAGAATTAGGTGGTGCTTAAGGTCCCCTCCAATTCAAATCATTATATAAGTCTGTGATATTTATTGCTATAGAGATCATTATTTCTTCTTGCTGTAATTAATATTCTCAATATAAACCAATATACAGTATCTGAAAACAATAAAAAAGGTACAAGAACGTGGTCTTTGATTAGTTGAAAATACATTACTGATGGATAATTTTTTGGAGCTGGTACAGTTTTTCTTTTAAGTAAATGGAATTTTTTTTTCATTCTAGAATGTATTTCTGCAATTCAAATATGGATTTATTTCTTTCCATCAAGGTAGAGCAGAGAGACAGTGCAACAGAAAAGACTGGAAAGAGAAAAAATTAGCTACAAATATATGTTACCAGAGAGAGCGATAGCAGATTCTACCTGGGAGTGGAAAAAAAAATTGAAACAAAAAAAAAATTGAGGCAACCTGATTTGAGGCTGTAGTGGACAAAAAAGGAGGGAGAAACTAAAGGTAAATAAACATTTTACAGGTATTTAAAGAAATAAATTTACTACAAGGAAAGCTGGTATGGCATACAATATGTCATGTACCCATAAGCTCTTAGAGCCAGAGTAACTTTTTACAGCTGATACAGTTCCTGGCAATTTTTCTTTTAAAAGCTTTTACCTGAGGCTCTGCTTACAGACCTCACTGCAGTAAAGCCTTCAGCCAAATTACTTTTTTCTCCATCTTGTGGGAAATTATTCCTTGGATTGAACAACTGTATAAATACATGAGCACTCGATTAGAAACACTAACAGTCCTTTTTACAGTTTGAATTGTGACTCAAGTGCTCCTTGCATTACTACTGGCATCTTTCTCATGAGTTTGCATGTTAAAATTATGCCCTTGCCTATTTGTCACAGTGAATGAGACATTAGGAATTGTTTCAACTACAGGATTGCAAATTGCACGTTTGTGTAACCTCTGTTATTGAAACCATAAAGGAGAAACTCTTCAGTTTTTCCCAATCTGATTTCCTCCCCTCCTGCCCTCATTGTTAAGGCAATATGTTTTGTGTTCTCTGCTTATCAGCCTGTTCCTTAACCTATACATTATAATGCCACTTCTTAGCCTTGCAAAATTAAGCAGAATTGGACCCTCCTAATAAATGACCATTCTTCTCCATTCAGTTCTTCTCTTCTTTAAGCTTTTCACACATCTTAAATGATGTCTTCACCACCCCCTTCAGTCCATCCCTGACTTGATTTTGTGGTTGCAAAGTCCTCCATATACTCTTTGAGTTGTTTAAAATGTATTGTTTACAGGGAAACACAGAAGACCCAGAACTGAATCTTCTCACTGTTCAAATGAATTAAAAACTAATCAATAAGCTTATTTTTACAGATGTTTTCTTGGTGGATTATACTGACAGGTAACAAAAACACTCACTGAGATGCCTGCAGAGCACAGGTGGAGGCTTCTCAGGAGAAATGATCTGCTCCTCAAGGCTGCTCAAATTCTAAATAATCATGTGCCACAGAAGTGTTAACTCTGCTGAAGGAGCTGAGATAACAAATTACAAACCTCAAATGGCAATGTGACCCCACAGTTCTGCTACCTCTAGCTTTTAGGCATTTTACCTCTCCTTTTACAGTCTCTTCTTAATTATGATTAATGAATTTCAACGATTACTGCTGTTTTAACAAAACCCAGGTGGTTTCATTTCCTGCCTCAAGATGTCACTGTAGCTGGAGATAAAACTGCCCAGCAAGACAGTTCCATAATTCCATACCTTAGTAAATTTAAAACTTCAAAAATATGATTATATTTCGAAATTTCAAGGGTTTATAATGTCTGTTTTGGGGATAATTACAACTCTGCAGGCATCTTCATAACAAAGCACCATAAATTATCTCTGTTCAAACTTTTAATATATTTTTCTTCCCCTAGGAATTTTCATAAACAGCATTTTGATGTTTTGAAGCAACGGTGAGGACAAAAGAGAATTCTACCATGTGTTATTTCCAATAATTCAAAGATGTATAATGTCAATTGCTTACTCATTTATTTTAATATTTACAGCTTGCACCAGTACGTTTTATTGCCTTGAAACAGCACACAGCAGCAGGTCAGGATTACTGTGGGTTCACATTCTGTGAGTTTCTAAGTAAATTGTCGACTTTCTTGTTACTTCCCTTACATTTTCTCTGTTTAGTTTATCTGATGCAATAGATACTTTTCTTTCTCAGCTTTTGTAATCAACCAAATTTATTCTTTATTGCAAATTCCAGTGAGTTCATTATACAAAGCTGGAATAGGAAGTTCAAGCCCTTGTTACAAACAAGTTCAATACTTCTGCCAAAGAAAAGTAGTGTCTTATGCTGAGGTCCTCACTACTTACTAAACTGAGCTTTAAAAATGAAAAAACCTGAAATATGAACACAGAACTTTCATTTGTTTAAACACAACATATAAGAAACATTTTGAAAGCACCAAATCGCTTATTTCTTTTGGACTTTAGACATGTCATGTAGACAAGCTTACATGTGCAATGAAATATGAATGCTTATAATGGAGGTACCTAAATTTTTGAAGGGGAATCACTGGCAAATATTTAACTAATGCCACACCTATTTATCTGATCACGAAAAAGATGATAAAGTTCTAGGGGAAAGTCGACTGTTTATTTGTGTTAGAAAATCACTATTTTTTTCCCTCTATAGATCTATTAGTATCTCTCAGAGCACCAAAGCTCTAGCTCTAAATGTTGTGTGTTAACACAAGGATAAATTTATTCATATGTTAAAACAGTACTAATGGTCTGGCATGCATCAAATCAAGTCACTCTCAAAATATTACACTGTGCATGTTCTGAATACTCTAGGATATCTGTTGATTCTGACAAATTTGTTTTTTGGTAACAGAAAAGGGAAAATAGCATGACTAGTAAGGACATGGCTGCTTTGAAAAGAGTAAAGCCATGAGCAAAACCTATACAATTTCTCTTTAGACTTTTCTAGTTAAAATCCTCCTTAAAGACTTCTAACAACATTAGAGCTTGCTGCTTTTCCTGACAGTCCATAAGCAAGCAAAAATTTGAATATATTCTTTATCTGGTCCAAAACTTCAGACATTGTGCGGTTATCAGTAAATTATTAACAATTTAAAAATCTGCAGAAGCCTGTTTTTAGCCTTGATGCTTTCTGCAAGCACTTTCTACTAGAAAGTCTCAAAACCCTTGCTGAGAGGAGAAATACAGTGAAGAGAATAACAAGGAGCAGCGAGTCCTCTGGATCAATCTTGTGTTCCTACATAATGCAGCCATACTATCGCTGCGTGCAGAACACCAGTGCAGCTGGGTGATAAGTATTTTAAACATGACAGCTGACAAAACTGCCTCTTTATTGATTTTAACACACTTAAGTTACATCCAGTTAAGTTGCCTCCCACCTCCTACACCAAAAAAACCCCCAAAACAAAACAAAGTATGCAGTGGGAATGCTGGGTACCAACTGTTTCATTCTGAGATGGGCTGCTACTGCAGCATCCTGCCTGCCCCGTTTATGTATTTTCCTCAATGCCAAGAAGTGCTCAAGTACTGAATATTCAAGTCATTAATCACTTTTAGCTTTACCCACTATGACAAGCCATTATATTTGAGTTGTTGCAGTTCTCTCATTGTCCACATCAGTTATGTAGTTTTTAAGACCACTAGGATCACAAAGCAAACCACTTCAGGCAGCTTAATGGAGACTGCAGCCAGCACAAGCCAGCCACCAGACTGTCACCTCAGTTAAACAGATCCTCAGGAAACTCCAGAGATGAAAAAGGCCCTTCTGCCAATATCATGTTTGCACTTTGCTAACAACATTTCGTTTTCCCTCTCCTTTCAAGGAGAAAGGAGTCTCCATGGATTTGTTTTATTTATCTGAAAGGCTGAAATCAACAGCTCTGAAAAATATTCACTACTTAATGCTGACAGTTAAATATACTCCAAATCCCCCAAGCAAAATCAAAGCTTCCTTTGGCAGTGTGCAAACTGGGTATATATCAAAGCTAGTCTCCAAAGTTAGGAGTGTGCCAAAAAAAATTTAACCCCCCTCAAAAAGTAATTCTATATATTTTCTGTCTGAATAGTCAGAATCCTGAAGCCAAAAATTGTTTTCCTCTTTTGATATCCACAGAAGTTTCTGCATTCACAGCATTGCTTAATTGTGCAATCCAGCCTAGCAGCAATTTCTGAAATGGTGTTGAAATCTGGCACAGTGGCTGTGGCACTGCTTCACAACACATGTTCCTCTTTTGGCCATTTCCATTGTTTCTACTTCCACGTGCTGTGTTCTGCAGAAATCACTTGGCTTCTTGTTAGGATCATCTGAGCAGTTGTTACCCATTAAGAAAGAATAAACAATCTAAATGTCTAAAAGTGAACTAGGTACCCTGGCTCAAGGTAGAACTGCAGAAAGCAGCAGCTTTACAGGGCCACCAAGGGCTGCACTGAACTGAGCTGCTTGGGAACTGCTGGTGAGGGATTTTGCCTTTTCCTGTTAAGTCCTTCTGGGGTGAGCTACCATGCTCTTTACAGTCTCTAGATATGCCACTTTTCTAGAACTACACTGAGAAGGGGATGAAGGCAGAGTCAGAGAGAGAGAATAAATATATATGTAAGATGTAGAAAGATTGCAGAAATGGCCATAAATAAATGTAATGGGAAAACTTGGACAAGATACCTGACCATCAGACATCAAGTGTGAGACAACCTATTTACAGGAATAGAGGGAAAATTGCCCTTCAGCTTAGAAAATGAGGGCTGACACATTTTAAGAGGGAAGGATTTGATGCAGTTGCTTGTGACACTGCTGTTGCTAGAATAGATATAAGTGAACCCACAAGGTCCTTTTTTGCTCTAAATTATCATGTTCTTTTATAAACCTACCCAATTGTGTCTCAGAGATCAGCTTGTTAACTGTGAAGAGTGAGATGATTCCTGTCCTGGATACTTGCAAAGACTGAAGGATTATTCTATTGGCATTTATTTCCTCAAAATATAGCTAAAAGCTGAATAGACATTTGTTCTGTAACTAAATGTTGCATGCTATCCACTGAAACCAACTTAGGGAGATCTCGTACTTCAACTATTATGTGAAGCAGGACATTATTTGTATTACTTTTCAAAAGGGAAAAAATAACTTACATTAGAAATACATTAACTTGTCTTTTTGTGTGAATTCTACAATTTATGAATCCCTCTGATGGCCTTATACATTCATACTATGCTCTGGTATTCAAAATAAGACTATCTTGGCCCCTTTTCCCATTAGAAATAAACTTTTTAAATGGCTTCAGCCATATATGCATTTTCATGGCAAGCAGAAGCAGTTTTTAAATCTAGTCTGACATCTTAGTTATTGCTTTTAACTTGAGCCATTATATAATCTATAGGTGATACAAAAATTCTAATGGAAAGCATTCCTTTTTTTTTTTTAATATGACTTACAGAGCAATGTGAAAAATACCCCCCAAGGTCTATCTAAATAGATTTCAGCTTTTCACAGTGAACTATATAACTCGCCATATATTTTCATTTGTGGTTTCTGGACAGCAGAAGATATTGAATTAGGCATCAAACCTTCACATCACTCTTTCAGAATCTGGTGGCTATGTGCTGGACTGAATGGCCAGGAATAATCATGCTGTTCCCTTTGGCACAGTCTTAAAAAGATTCTGAGAGTGCTGGGGGAAATTTCTCTAAGAAAATACCAAGCAGACTCAGATTGCCCAAACCCCGCAGCCTTGGTCATAAAGAAAGATTGCAGCTTGCGCAGACACTTAAATCAGCTTTAATTTAGATAAGTAGTGGATCGATAGCAATGAAGCCAGTACCAGGATGGATTTCAAATCAGGATAGTTACTCCAACGAAGAACCTGGAATCTCACTGGGGCCCAATCATCCTGCCGTTTCTGGGAGGCTGAAACTTTGCTGCTGATTTTTGAACAAGCTCCTTTACAACATCAAGCCACAACTCCTAATGCTGCATGTACACTTCCAGCTTTGGTACAGATGTAACTTAGTACAGAAAACAGACAGCAAGAACGCCTTTGATCAGAAAACTGGAAATAGCAACAGCCAGCTGCATAAGGAAATCAGGTTTTAGTCAGGTACTCTCAAACACTAACACTGGTCAGACATGATGCTCGGACTGCTTCTGAGCTAGTACTACTAAAAAATATTAAGAAAATAGGTACTTTAAATGCAGTCATATGCAGCAGAGCTGAGACCCTGTCATTGATACTGTCACATTCAGTGATGCTGCTGAACAGGTGATTCTGCTCCTCCAGCTGAAACCCGAGCAGGGAGAACTGCTCCCATACTGTGGGGGCTGTCACCACTTCTGCTCCTGCTGGGACCTCAATAAAAACCTGATGTCTTTAAACCAGCAGAAGTGGAAGGCTAGAAGTAGCTCTGAGGTGCTTCAAAATGTCTTCCATGGTAAGATAAATTGATAATTTCACACACTTTGTTCTCTCTGTTTGGCTGCCAACCCAATGGCTGAGCTATTACAACAGCACTGTTCTTATGTTATAGCCTCAAATGCACTCAAACCTAATTTAAGATCCACCTTTTGCTCTGAAGTTGAAACCATGCTAGCAGTGAAAATGAGGCTGACTGCATCCAAATCTGCACTTACAAAATTAAAGGCAAGGTTTCCTTAGCAGAGGATACTTGCTTGTCATATTTATAACACCAGAGATCACACCCTCCCTCAGGTCTTCACACTTGACTTTGCTCTCTAATGAAAAAAAAGATGGTTGCAATAAACAACCATGGTTGTATTTTTTTAATGCCACCACTTTTTGTGTATGGGAAGTAAAAGGAGACTTATGACTTCCCTAGGGACAGTCAGTTTCCAGATATATGAAAGAATAAGCAGATATTGCTCAGCATCTCAAAGCCTTGTCTATAGAGGCACTGTAGATACACACAGTTAATAAGAGATAAAAGTCCTGGCCCTAGACAGATTCCAGTCAAAACAGATGAAAGGATGGGGAAAATAAGAGAAGTAATATTATCCTCTTTTTAAATATGTATCTATATATGTGAAAGCAAAGAACTGAGAAAATAGGTCATTTGCCCAGGACTGGAAGGAAAGCCTGTAAATATGAATTTAAACAGAATATTTCCCAAGTCTTAATCTGGTGTCACAAACCCATTATTTCTCCCAAAACAGCATATTAAGGAAATGCCATAAATAACAAAGCATAGTGCAGACCAGCAGGATCCTAAATAGAATACCATATAGAAATGTAAGTATGAACACTTCTGATTTTATAAAACTTTCTCTTGTGTTGGGCTGTTTCACAGAAGCTGACAAATATATGCTCTTGTACCAAAAAGTAATTGTGAAACAACACTCTTATTTTAATTTCTAATTATCTACCATAACAGATTGATCCATGTGTGGACAACAGCCAAAACACTTTTTATGGCTTAAACACATGAGAGAATTGAATACAAGAGAGAGGAATTCCCTCCTGGATATAAAGGAAAAGGACAAGACTATATACATATCTGCAGAAGACTTAGGAAAAAGAGTAGAACATCTATCTGAGAGCTACTTGTAGATGCATTTTTGTTGCTTACTTTATACTTTTCTCCTTCAGAGACAATTGACTACATTGCAGTAGAAGAAAAAAAAAAAGTTATGTTTCAAAATTCTCCCCTTTCCCACAGTGTCTATATTTCTTTAGCACTTCTATTTGAAGAAGTCTTTTTAAAAACAGAAACAAAATCTTTAAAAAAACACTCTGTGGTAGCAGATACATAAATCTCTCATATTGTCCTTAGAGCCTGTCTCTTTAGGATTATTATAGATTAGATTATTATGGAAAGGAAGATTTAAATGCCTTATTTACCTGAACAGCATCATAATACATTTTCTTGCCATCTTCATCTGTCTTGTCTGACATCAGCCATGCCTTGAGCAGATATTCATAAAAGCTATCCCCAAGCCCTCCAATGGAGACATGATCTTAATAGGGAAGAAAGAGATTGAACAGCAATTTCATCTTAAGCCAGGACAATAAAATACAATTACAGTTTGAAACAGTGTATTTAATGATCTATTTCTACATCTTTAATAAACATAAGCCTGGAACCTCAGGAAAACTTTACTGGTATATAGAGAGAATTATTTCTTTTATTGCTGTATTTTTAATCTGGCTAAAACAACACAGTTATTTAATATCCACAATGTGCTCCAGGAGATCATGGCAAAGAAAAAACAATTTATATGCGTCCATTCTAATTCATGTAGTCTATTCCACACAAAACTGTGTCAAACTAAGGGTTTTTTTTTAATTCTAAAAGATAAAAAAGTAGTAAGTGTTCTCTGATTTGATAAAGGCTTTTCCTTAATGTGCAGGCATTGCTCTTCTAGTCACTAACTTTCCATTTAAGTCACTTCATAAAAAAGGCTTTTAGCTCCTTACTGCAGAGTTGAATTTCAGGTTATTTAGTGGTATTTCAAAATGCTAAGCCATGTTTAAAAATAATACTACATTTTTGAACATCTGACTGCTCTCAAAACTCAGCAGTGGTTTGGAAGAAAAAAAAAGGACTTCACCACATCTACAGAGGATTGCTGCTGTGACACTGCTTTACTCTGCCCTATGCTTACTATGTGAAACAATCTGGTACTACAGATGCTGTAGTATTCAATTATTCTGTAGTATTCAATATGCTGATTATTCAATTGCACAATTTAGGATGTGACTCTGGAAACACTAGCACCACACAAACCAGACATTCAGCATCAGCTGCACCAGTGATGGGAAATTTAGTGATGCTCTCCGTTGCTTGTACACGACTGCACCCAGTTACTGTCCAGGAATCTAAGAGATTCTTGGCAACATTTTGATGGGTTATCATGATTTCAGCATAGATCCCTAAATACATGAAATACTACAACTATATATACATGTAAAGTGATTTTCTAAGCCCCATTAAGTTAAGAAGAGTAGCTAGAGTTTGATTTTGAAACTTGTTGCTGCCTGGTGAAATTAAGTGATTTGGTGTTTATTGAGTCTTCAGTGAAAAATTTCAAAGTGCTTTACCAGGACTACTCATTTGTAACTGTTGATTTTACAGCAAAGGAGAGATCTGCTCATTCCACTCAAGAAATTCAGGATGGAGATGTCATTACACAGATCACACAGCAAGTCCCTGAGTCATACCACAAAATTCTGGCCATGAAAAAACCAAAAAACCTGCACGGGATGGTCCAGACTCATAAAGTGAGATGCAGAAGGGTTAGTGATACAGAGCTCACACTTCCTGACACCTAACTCTGATCTTAGCTTAAAAGTGTTGGTAGAATTCAAAGGAACACAGAGAATTTATTTTTATATCCCTTTGGATCTTCTCTCCATGGAAGGCCTCCTTTCACCTTCCGGACAGGTTGCAAAGGCATGCAAATGTAGAAGACAGATATTTGTCTATTCTAACTATATCAATAGTGTCCTTTTCCTCCACCAGCCTGTGACAGGCAAAAAAAAATATTTAGTTTTCTGAATGTATCCTGTCTCTTTGCCTACCAAATATATTGTACCATCAACCCTGGGCTTGAAAAGAGGTGTTTTTTTTTCATCTCCACCCTCTTTTGAATGAGATACATTGAAATTCAGGGAAGACTACACCATTTTTAAAATTAAATGTTCATGATCCGAAAGGAGAAGAGGTTTCTTAAAACAATGGGAACATTTCCTGTGATCAAAGGCTGATCTTTGAACAGCAGCATTTAAATGACCTTTACGGTTTCCTAAATAAATTACCATAGAAACCTCTGACATTTGCAAACTAAATAGCACAAGCAGAGTTTCATCAATAATAAGCCCTGTTATTATATACATTATTGCAGTAGACAAATCCAATTGACGCATGCTGCAGCAAATCACTGTCAGTTTACTGTCAAAATAACAAGGGCTAAATGAATTTATGGGAACAATGGCAGAGATCCATCAGTGGCCTTCACAGCTACAGCACTGCTGGAAAAGAAACATTCAGAAACCATGCCTCCCTCTCCACTTTACGTTTAAGAGGAAATATTTCTGTCTTCTACCAATTAAGGGTCTTGGTTGTTTGGTTTTTTCTTTCTGTTGTAATCAGCTGAAAACAGCCTAGAAGAGCAATCAAAAATAACATATTTTTCAAGTTGCACATTCTGATCTTCTCTGTGGGGAAAAAATTAGTGAATCAATGTTGGTGAATGGAGGCGACTGATATGAAAGGGATGTAACAAGATGGAACTTGTCTTTGCTGCTTCAGCGTGCCAGGGATAGACCTGAATCAACATCTGCGCCCACCGTTCACAGGAAGCTATTTATTTGTCAACACTGCACGCTATTGGAAAACAAAGCTCGTGTATGCTAAAAATTTTTCTGTGCACACCAACAGAAACTGGCATTTCGTGTGAATGAGGAGTGCTTAAGATGCAATTATATTAAAAATATGGAAATAACCAAGGCCATAAGGCAGAGTAAGTGTTTTGACTGCTTTGAAATATATAAGGCAGAGCCACCAACTGCCTCAGCCACTAGAAAGATCTGCTGTCATGAAGCATCAAAAAGCTGCTCCTGTGAGTAACAGAAGCCAAGAAAGGAGTTAACTGGATCTCTCTCACAGGTGCTGAGATTTTCTCTAATTAAATCCAGTACCTACAGCTGTAGGATCAACACTTCCACAGGAGGTTTTTATGTCTTGCAAAGCTATGCTGAGCCAACATGTGTTACAACCGGGCACACATCTCAGATCTGTAAAAAGGATGTTTATACCAACATGCAACCACAGTCGATGATCATGCATGCTGAGCTGCCACAGGCCTTGTGGCACAGTGAGCTGCAGGAAGCCTCACAACATAGCAGACTAAGAAAGGACAGGTGTACTTCTAATTCATAAAGGGAAATGGCATTTGCCTTGATGGGAAAATACAACTGAGCAGCACAACCTTTTTGGACACCATTTTAACTCAGAGTGACAAAGCTTTCAAAATTAGATTTTAATCAATAAAATCACAGAAATCACAGAATGGGTAAGGTTGGAAGGGATCGTCTGGTCCGACCTCCCTGCACCAGCAGGGTTTTCCTAGAACACATGGCACAGGATTGTATCCAGATATTCTTGAATATCTCCAGTGAAGGACACTCCACACCCTCTCCCAGACAGAGGCAATTTGTCCCAGGCTCTGCCATCTGCACAGAAAAGTTCTTCCTCATATTCAGGGAGAATTTTGTGTGCATCAGTTTCTTCCTGTTACCTCTTGTCCTATTGCTTGGCCACCTGGAGAAGAGTCTGGTCCATCCTCTGACATCCTCTCTTCAGATACTTAAGAGACATTGATAAAGTACCCTCTCAATTGTCTCTTCTCAATGATGAACCAGCCCAGTTCTCTCAGGGCTCTCCTCAAAGGAGTCCCCAATCATCTTTGTCAACCTGTGACAGACCTGTTGCATTTCTTTTGTACTGAGGAGCCCAGAACCCCAGAACTGGACACAGCACTTCAGTTATGGCCTCAATAGGGCTTAGTAAAGAGGCAGGATCACCTCACTTGACCTGCTGGCAATGCTCTTCCTAATGCAGCCAGGATGCCATTGGCCGCCTTGGCCACAAGGGCATGCTGGCTCATGGCCACCTTGTTGTCCACTGGGATTGTCAGGTCCTGCTCTGCAGAGCTGCTTTAAGCAGGCTGGCTTCCTGTGTGTACAGGTGCCTGAGGTTATTATTCCTCAGGTACAGAACCCTGCATTTGTCATTGTTGAGTTTCAGACAGTTCCTCTCTGCCCATCTCTCCAACTTGTTGA
>VZSR01003807.1:23482445-23502775 GCA_013398615.1 Brachypodius melanocephalos | reverse complement strand
TTTTTTTTCCAGTCTTCAGGCACCTCTCCTGAACTCCATGGCCTTTCAAAGATGATCATGAGCAGCCTCACTACGGTGCCTGTGAGCTCTCTCAGCATTCACGGATGCATCAGGTGAATGGACTTGTGGATGAAAAGTTTGCCTCTCTAACCCAATCTTTTTTGACCAAAGGAAAGTCTATCTTCCAACATTTCCTTACCCTGGGTGACCCCTCCAACCTGATGGTCCTTTGTGCACATTCTCATTTCCCTGGTCCTCAGATTCCAGGGCCTCATAACTAATGTGTGAGGGCATCTGAGAAGATGAGGTGTATTGGGAGGGAATTCTCCTGCCAGCCTGAGTAGAAACCTGTTTTTGCTCCCCTCCATCTTTAAGGTTCCCTACTTCTCCCTGATGGAGAGTGGGTAGGGGATCCATTGCTTCTCATGAAGTGGAGGGTGGGTGCACTTGTCTGAAGCATGGTAGAGAGCAGACACTTGTCTTTGCCTTTGTGAAAATTATCTATTCAGACTGGCCAGTCCCATAAGGAGTCCAGAACCTCACTTCTCCCTTAGTTACATCCTAAAAAACCTCTTATATTAACAAACCTCTCCAGTCCGTTGCTTCTGTTGCATCGCCCAACCACCTCACACACTGATAATCCACGGGACCAGCTAATCTGCCCATATCTTTTCAGACCATGATAGCATATCTTGCTTGTTTCCATTCAATAACATAAGGAAGAAAAAATAGAAAGACACTGAGTTGCTTGAATAGGATGGTGGCAAACTGAACCTAAGCAGGAAAAGTGGAAAAAGCAGTAAGGTCTCTAGAACCATGATACTGCACACTGTGCAGACTTTTGACATGTGGAGATCAGAGAAGCAATTAACAACAAGAAAAGGCTCAGTCATCAGGAAGGGGCTAAGGAATTCAAGTAATTCAAGTATTTTATAGTCTTTTCCTTTTAATTTTGGTTATCTTCAGTAATGGCTCCAAGGGGATTAATCCCATGACACATTTCTCTTTCGTTTGCTTCCTCAGTTGGTGGCATTACATTTCAACAGAAATCACAGCTGGTATTAACTGGAAAAACTTGTCTTATTACTTTTTTTTTCCTTCAGTGGAGCCACACAATTCTGAAAATGTGGAATTTGATTCAGACAAGCTGATAATGTTTCTTTATACAACTACTTCAGAGAGCACTTTAGATTTTTGAATAAGAGACTTCCGTAGTCCACAAATTCCTTTCCAAAGTCATACATATTCATATATTTCCCTGCTTCCATAAGTCATACTGAAAGCTCAGGAAAAGTAGATTAAAATACAGCAAGTATGATTATTATTTTTATATTTGTAGTACTCTTTACATTTTGTAGAGCCTCAGATATAAAGTGAGTTTCTGTATGTTATGAAAGTTCTTTTTATATTAAAAAAATGTAACAGTGACTGAAAGAAGTTAACAACTGTGAAGAGAATGCTGATAGACAGGTCATAGTACCAAAGACTTCAGCTACTTACGCTGGCCCCACTGGCCACTGCTGGGATTCAGGTAGTTGGGGTAAAGGCCCTCTGGTTTATCCAGTCGATTTAGAACTTTTCGGATATTCATTACCTAGTGGAAGGTACAAAACACTGAGCACTTATCCATTTTCCCCACAAAATACAGGAGTGTAAATATGCCTAAAAATAACCCCCCTGATCTTATTCAACACACACACACAAACACCTCTGTGCAATCATATCACTATTGAAAAAGCTGATATCATCATGCAAACAAGTTCCTGAGAACCTCTGGAGTTTCTGTGTCAATTGTCAGCAATGAAACAACACAACAGGAGTAAGCTCCAAAGTTCAGTACTTGCCATGCAGAGTATCCCCCTTCTCCACAGGCTACTAAATTTCACTGAGGCTATTTTCCTTAACTAAGCTCAGCTACATCAGCATTTATATTCCTTGTATACCTAAATCAGAAATGCTATTAAATATTAAGCTTATCACCTAGTTCAGATGTGGAAGTGCACTGTAAAGGAGAGCATGGCTGGAACTGACTGAGCTTTACACAACCAGCTTGCCCAGCAGCAGGGACCCAGGCAGCCCTGAGCACTCTGCTGGCACTGCTAAGGAGCTCACTACAAATGAGATGCCCGGGGAAACAATTACAGTCCAGATGCTCAGCAGCTGGAGCCATCCAGCAGCACAATCCACTGCAGAGCACATGAAATGAGTTATACTGAATTTTAGGATTCACAGAAAAAGCAAATGTAGCAGCCTGGAAGGATGAGGATCCTGGGCACTGCAGAAATAGTAACAAAAAAGGTACTGACAGCTTCATTATAAACCCCTGAGTGCCTGGAGACCCGGTGAAGTAGCTCCTGAAAGCGAAGATAAGTGAACTTATACCAAGCTGCAGAAGGATTACTGTCGTAGCAGACAAACTGCCTCCTGCATCTTGACACTACTCATTGCCCAAATGCAGGCTGCAATGAGTCCTAGACCTCAATTAATGAGTTCTTCTAAGAATACATCCATACAAAGCTTATTCCAGAGTTTCTTCTTCTTTATCAAGTGTACCAGCCCTGGAATGGTTTGTCTCCAAGGGCTTTGGAATTGCAATCTCTAAAGGGTTTTAAGAACAGCTTACATAAACAGATTTCCAGCATCTTGCAGCTAGAGCATGATGCCACTGTGTAGGAGAACCATGGGCTAGGATTTTTAAGATATGCGCTTTCATTGTCTCTTAGTGGAACAGATGTTATGCATTAAATTACCATAAATGTCACAATAATTAACTTATGTTGTCAATTTGTTTCTGGCTGTTCCTCAGTGCTGCCAGCCCCTACCCATCCACTCCCCCTCCCCAGTTCAAATTTAAGAGAAACTGTCCTTAAATTTACCTCTAAATAAATGAAAATTGCTAGGAGTTTGCGACACAAAATTTATTCCAATGCTGTCAATGGCACTGCAGGAAAGCCACTCAGTCCTTACCCAGTAATAATTTTAAATTTGACTATTGCTTTTAGATATACTGCTAAATATTTTGAATCTTATCTATAATTAGATTATTAAACTGATAATATCAGCTTTAGGTAACACAGGGCAGCTGCAGTAAGAATACAAAACCAAAACAAGTGTCTGTTTGAATTAGGAAATAAAAAAGGAGAAATGATAAAGTGTGTTATAAACATCAGGACTTGCTGGCTATTAGTATGTCAAAAAGCAAAGCACAATTGTTCAGGTAGGAACTGAGGGAAGGAGGAATTCTTTCCATGGCTCATGTATATAAAAAGTATCCAGAAGACAATGTTATCAAATTTTGGAAGAATTAGTGTGCACAGCCACTGTTTTGTCTAAGGATGGGATTTTTTTTCCCTTCCCCAAAGGGAGTTCAAAGTATATTTGTTATAGGTCAGTGCAATGGAAAGCTTTCTGACCTCACTGACAGCAGTGATATTATACAGCATTTTGAAGAGTAAACTTGTTGAAATCACCATGGTGCTTTGCTTTCTCTAGACATCAGTTATTATCCCAAATATAATGTCAGGTTTTGTTTACACCCCATTAAGTAAAGAACTGAAGAAAGCTGTACAGACTGATTGCTTAATGTGATATTAATTTAGAAGATAAACAGAAATTAAATGTTTTATGGGGCTATATACAAGAACATACATCAGAATAATTTTGGAAGAGATTTTTGACTTTTTAATACAAAAGCATGCCAAGGTGATTAGGGAAAATGTGACAAATGCTTACAACTGAGGAAAACCCAAATCTCTCCCCATTCATATTAGTCTCTAAATATATGATTTATCTTTTACAACATGAATTTTGATGGAGCAGTCTAACCTTTTCAGCAAAGACAGGGTTTCCAGACAGGTGGCTCAAATGTACGAACTCCAGATGCAAAGTCCCAAATTCTGCCAAAATGCTGCTTCCACCAGAGGCCCATGGCCAATTCCGACCAATTCCACTAAGATGGGGGGAAGAGAAAGACAGAAAATAATCATGAGCATCTATGAGGCAATGCTAATAAAATTAATAAGCAGTAGCTATACCAGTATCATGAGAAGTTACTCAATCTAGAATGTACTTAACATATATGTAAGGAGCCAGGCTCCAGCAGCCTTCCATGTTTTCACCACAGGACCCTGAATTACTTCAGCCCAGCTCTGCTTAGGGTGTACAGCTGCTTCTTGCAACCCAGTTTTTTAGGTCACAAATGGCTCCATTACATTAATCACTGTAACCACGTTTCATTGCAGCATATCATGTTTAAAGACAAAAAACCACTGACTTGTTTCCCCCTGTACTTAACACAACACCCTCCAATTCTAACTCTAATTTTTACAGTGCAATTGTTTGTTAACTTAAATTATTGCATATAGACAGAATAGGCTTTAAGTTGAAAGTATTGCATGCAGCATACCCTTAATACATGAGACTTCAAGAGGGCAGGATAAGTGTGTATTTTCTGTCTGGGCACTCCTACCAGGATGAGTAACTTCAGTTTTAATTACAGCCTAAAGATACTTCACAGCAAAATTAATCTTAGGATTTGTGTTGAGAATAGAGAGAAGCACATTTATTGCTAAATCCCCACTAGAAACCAATGCTGGTTGAGACTCAGGATGGCCAGTCTACTAAAGTTTCATTACAAAAAGGTGGGGGCTTTTTCCCCCTTGAAACTTCCAGCAGCAATATTCAGAAAAAAACTGCCTGAAATTAAGAAAAAAAGCTAGCCAATGTTCCAGAGCATCTAGGTGAATAATGACATATTAAATTGGCATATTATTAGGATGAATGTTACATATAAATATACCTATTAGGTACTGGAATGTCTTCCACATTTCCAAGTTGTAAACAGCATTAAACACAAACACATCTGTATATAAACAAAATTTTAATTCTACTTTTACACATAGGCAGCCACTACAGTCATCGATTAGCAGTTGCACCACCATGAAAATATGGTATTCTTCCTGAGTTAAAATGTGACTCAAAAAACCCCAAACCACCAAAAACCCCAATAAATCATGATGGAAGTTCTCAGATACATTAAAATCTCTTCTTCAAAAGATCATCTATAACTGAAGTTTAACCAGTACATGGAAATTAAGACTCCATTAAATCCATCTCCCTGCTAGCTATATTAACATGGTATTTTGAGACTTCTGCCAGACACACAAAATAAAACCAAGCCATTAAACTTTAAAAGCAGAGAAAAGGCAGAGAGAGCACAAAGAAAAGAGATCTGATAAGGCTCCCCTGGTTGACCACAAAGCTGCAAGAGGCTGGGACACATGTAAGTCCTCTGATGTAAATAATTGCCCAAAAAGTGTTTCTAATCTTCATAGCTGCAGACCAAAAGCAACGATACAATGAAACCAGGGTACTGAAAAATGCACACAATCCCAATTTGATATGGTATTTGTGTGACTGAAACAGAGCACAAGTTTTAAATATCTTAATATCTCATTTTAAGTTCTATCTTACTAAGATTAGAGTAGTTTTTACAGAGTGAAGAGAAACCCACACCTGATTTCAAAACTGTCTGCACTTCAATCTACTGTGCTTTGGAATTTTTTTAAACGGTAACATAAAAGCATCAGATAGTACAGAAAATAGGATGGAGGTGAGTACTGCAGACATGTCTGGAAACCTCTCCTCTGCACTCTGAAGAACTCACAGACTGGTTATTCACCCAAGAACAGACCCCCACCTCTGGTACATGCTATCTGAAGTTCTAACTGCTGACTGATAAAAATATTTTAGCATGTTTTCAGATCCCCCAGATTAAAAGAGCTGACAAAGTTCAGAGGAAGGAAAAAAAAAAAACCCTCAGAATTTTGAAAAGTGACCATGTTGTGGTGTGAATGGAAAAAGCACACGTGCTTTTTTCTATCAAGTTCCTCAATCAATCTCAAAGTGAAAACATCGAGCTGCTCCTGCAGCAAGGCATCAAGGAAAATTGACAGAAAACGTAATAGAGTTCCTACTTGCACCCTACTCCAGTGTCTGCTCATATCAATACAACCTGCCAGAACACTTCGATGTAGTGTGTTTTGTTAACAAGGAACATTTCCAAACCCAGCTGTCAAAAGCTGTGTTTTTTGCATGCAGCAATGTGTTTTGCCATGAGTCGAAGATTCTTCTTGTTTAAGATAGTTTGAAAATTACAAACGTGCATTCTTTACTCTTAAGGCAAAATATAAGTGGAAATAAACATCTATGTTACATCTTATGTACTATTTAATGTAGCTCTTATTTTTTTCCATTGGGTCAGGTGGTTAGGAAAAAAAGGCATCAACACATTTCTGGTAAATCTGCAAAATAACAAAGCTATGTGTTCGTTTAGTTTCAGAAAAAAAGCCGCTGAAAACCACTGAAAAGCTCATTTAAATAAGTGGTAGAACCCAAAATTTACACTTCAGTACCTCAACTATTTTTCATGCAATCTTCAGCTATGGATGTCTGGTATTTTCTCAGGTCATAGAATGGTCTGGGTTGAAAGGGACAGTAAAAACCATCTGGCTCCAAGCCCCTTGCCATGGGCAGGGGCACCTTTCACAGGTTGCCCAAAGTCCTGTCCCACCTGACCTTGAACATTTCATGCCACAGCTTCTCTGGGCAGCCAAAGCCAGTGTCTGCCCACCCTCATATAAAATAATTTCTTCCTGGTACCTAACCTAAACCTAATCTCTTTCAGTTTAAAGCCACTCTTCCTTGTCCTATCACTAGCTGCCCTTATCAAAAATCCACCTCAACTCTCTTGCAGATCCCTTTAGGTATTGGAAGGCTGCTTTGAGGTCTCCTAATACTTCTCCAGACTGAACAGCCCAATTCTCTCAGCCTGTCTTCACAGGAGGGGTGCTCCAGCCCTCTGATCATCTTCATAGGATATATTTCATCTTTAGGAGCAATGGAACAGAAAAGTTTTCTACATTCCCTCACTCTAACTGGAATAGCCACAGTCCTGCTTCTGATTCCATTTATCACCACCCTTACTTTAAGATGATAGTCCAGTGTGCATTATGCAGACAGTCAGCTCCTGAAGAGAGAGACCAGGAAATACTCAACAAAGCTTTCAACACACAGAATGTGAGAGATTTCACACTCTGATCATTTTTCATTGTGAAAGTAGACTTTGACTTTTGTTTAACAGTAGCTTGGCTTAAAAAAAAAAAAAAAAAAAAAAAGATAATTAAGAGGGTGCTCTTTTTTCAGCCCTGCCCTCCCCACCCTCTAAATCCTAAATATTGTATACTTTTAAACAAAACATAACTTTAAAAATAGAGAACCTGAATGGAACAATGTAAATGGAAAAAGACATCTGTGTCAGGGATTATAAACAATGAGTACATTTATAAATTACTTGAGGTGCCCTAGAAAATAATACGCAATAAATAAATCTAACAGCTCAGTAAATCTTAATAACTAGGCATAGTAAAATGCTGATTTCTGCCCATGCATGATATAACATAACCAGAAAGTCTTGCTTTCTTTTTGTAATTTACTTTGCCACTGAAATTTTAGATTTTTCTTATGTTGCTACTCACTACAACCTGTGCTGAATGTCAGTCATGTACTGACATCAGAGGTAGAAACAAAATTCCTACAATACACTTCAGGAAGGAAAGAGGGAAGGAGATACACTACTCAAACTACTTTAAAGATCCAGATGAGTACTAAAATAATTTCAGTTTATAGGGCACTATTTTAATCTATCTCAAATCACTGTGTCTACAATAGTATACTTCACACTGCATTGAACAAAAAAAATCTGTAACATATTCACAGAACTTTAGGACTTATTATAACTTTTATTATGTAAGTAAGACTAATTTGAAGTGAAGATCTAGATTAGAGAAACATAATATTTTGGTTTATAATAGTTCCCACTGATTTCATAAATTTTGTTTCTGAACACTGAGTGCCACAGAATCTGAAAACCAGTAATTCTACTGTCATTCATTCTCAGGAAACATTGGGAGCCTAATTGACCTGGGCTGCTGGTAACTCAATTCAGTATTTTTCCAGCAGTCCCTTGTTGGTCCATCTGTACATAAAAACCAGAAAGTATGAGATCACTAAGTCTTCTAAAATGTACAGAACGTACCAAGAGAGGGAACCACAGAGGAAATATAAATATTCAAAGGTTACTTTTTAAAAAATTACTGAAATTCAGAAGCACAACCATATTTAAAAGAGTTTTAAAAAATTATACTACATCCTCAGTATATATAAAGCAGCAGCTAATTTTCAACTGAAAGGAAAAGCAAATCCTCAGGGAAACAGCACAAATACTTCAAAGGGCCAAAACACTTATCAAAATTCTTGTCATCAGTGAGCAGAACTGTTTGTCTCCACAGACAACTTGTTTATTATACCCCAACCTTTCCTGGAGGAGGCCAGGACAACTCCAAAAGCTGGAGGCAGAGCAAGAAGCAAGAATTTCAATATTTAATGCAGAATGCACCAGAACAATGGGATACTCGGTATCCCCCTGCAGACTTAGCCGGTAAAAAAGGTGAAAGGCCAGAATAAAAGAGACACAGCAGCAACAATGTGAAGCGTCCAAGGACCACTGTTGAAAAAGGTTTTGGAATTAAATATGAAAATAAATGCCAACAGCCCCTTTGGACTTTACCAATGCTGATTTTTTTCCTGTAAGAAACTACCCTGCGATTGAGGGTGAAAATGCCAAATGCTGTGACAGAGAAATCACTGAGAAGGGTCCACTGAAATTCACCAGAGCTGGAGCACGCAGGTGGTGCCTGGTACTTCAAACAATGCTGAGGGACCAAGGAGGATGTGCCTGGAAGTGGTCAGGCTTAATCCTGTTTCCAGAGGATTTCTGCAGGAGCAGGGTGCTGCCAGCCCAGTGCTCAGAACCTGGCTTACATCCCTCTGCACCACCAGCTGTCACTCAGACGGCCAGGAGAGAGAGGGACCTTTCCAAATGGAGATGGAGAAACAGGCAGAGGGTGTTGCAATGGACACACGACCTTCCGTGAAGCTTTCCCCTCCCAGCACCCCAAGATGCACTTAATGTTTCCCCTTGAGTCTCAACTCCCAAGCAAACACGCCTTGAAAACAGAAGTAATGTAGAGTTCTCAGGGGTTTTTGTCAAAGAGAAGCACAAATTGTCTTCCATTTTTTTTCCCAAAGGAAGCCTGTGGTCCCCAGACACTTTTGAAAGCATAATAGGATTACTTTTCGATGTTTTAGTCTTAAAATTATGATCACATGCCATTTGGCTGCACAGTTGAAACCAAACACTGTAATTCAGCAGACACTCTGTGTGCCAGCTACAGATCTGACCATGAGAGAAGATGGGGAAATGTGAGAGCACTGCAACTCCAGCAAGGGTATCCTTTGAAATTAATATCTTTGGGGCTCCCCTGATAATCAGTACAGGGAGATAACAGAATTAAATCACTTCACAGAGGAGATTAAACTGAAGATGGAGTACCCTGTTACAGAGCAAACCCATGGAGACCAGTCTCCTACAGTTACCCCTTGCCAGGTGCCCAAATCTCAAAATTTCAATTAGCTTCACAGGTACCAGATGGATTTTTGAACTCTCTACAGGCTAATACACATAACAAAAGGGAGGATTGGAGATAAACACTCTGTAATGTCATATTTTAAAATCTTTAATTACACAATTTTTTTTTCCTACCCCACAATTTATCTTTAACGATTTTTGTAAAGGAACTAAATGATTTTTAAGGTCTGTTCCAATCCAAACCAGTCTATGATTTTACATTTCAATTCAAAACAATCTCCAAGGGCACAATCCATTTTGGCAGAGTTGCTCATTATTCCTATGTCTTCCTTTTATAAAAAGTCAGTATAAATACACAGTGTCCAGTCACAGCATGTCTAATCAAGTGTTTATATATTGCAAAAGCCCTCAGTCTCCACACTGCCAAAGCCTTTGGCGTATTTCTTTTCTGCCACTACCAGTCCTTCATAAAATTTTAATTTAATTAAATCAACTAGGCCTCCTTAGAACAAATGAAGAGAGGTCAGTAAACTATCAGGTTTTTCCATTTACATACTCGGTATCTATTTGTGCTTTTAAACAAAATATATTTAAAAGATGAAGTTGCTACAGAGCCATAGATGGCACAAAATACATCAAAATGCTAAATAAAACTTAATTGCTTTCAGAAATGCCTAGGCAAATGATTGAACTCAAACCCCCAACAATTAATATGTTCTAAACATAAACACACACTCAACATAAAAATTAAGCAAATACTGGGGAAAAAATATTTTATGGATACTACAGTGGCATCCTCTGGGAGAATACTCTAGGATAACCCTGCTTGAGCAGGAAAGTTGGACCAGATGATGCACTGTGGTCCCTTCCAACCTGACCCATTCTGTGATACTGTGATTCCCTAGGAAAGGCAGATAAATGGCAGCTAAAAGGATGATTTTCAGAGGCCATTTTCATAGAGTATCTAACGTTTCATGCATTATTTACGATTGCCACATCTGAAAATACTTTCATAAGAATAATTTTTTGGATTGCCCTGCATGGAATCATTTGTCAATGTGTCACCAAAAAAAAAAAAAAAAAAAAAGAGGAGCGTCTGCTTCTCTTCCCAGAAACCACGGCTGATCATTAGACACACATTTCTTTCCTAACAACTTGCTGAGAGGCTAAATCCAATACCACAGACCACACTGGGGGAGTTAAAGGATGACCTTTATGTTAATAATTTTTAGAAGAGGTTCCCTTCAAACTCCTGTGCTATATCTTTCTCCTTTTAGTACTCCAGCTAACTGAGAATGCTAATAAAATGTGCTGTATGATTTGAGTTTTAATTAGAGATTCGTATTTTAAAGCAAAATTAAAAACAAACCCAACTATGAAGCACACAGCTAATGCTTGCCTCAAGTTCCAATTGTTCTATTTGATAAATTAAATGCTAAAAAGACTTTTTTTTAAAAAAAATTCACTTCTTTCTCCCCCACCCCTAAAAGTACAATATATATAGGATCTTGGTTTAAGGGCCTGTCTCCACAAGATGATTTTTTGTTAATGCTTCAAAGATATTTAATGTGTTTTTGTTTTCACCCTAACTGGCAAATCATCCTTACCCTTGTTTGAGAGTAGAAAGAAAGGTACAGAAATCCCATGTTTTCACACACCACTGGCACTCACCCAACTTTTCCACCCAAATCTTGTGGCAGGAGCTGC
Source organism: Brachypodius melanocephalos (assembly GCA_013398615.1). NCBI lineage: Eukaryota > Metazoa > Chordata > Aves > Passeriformes > Pycnonotidae > Brachypodius > Brachypodius melanocephalos. The sequence goes on along the minus strand of VZSR01003807.1, from coordinate 23,491,581 downwards.
CAAGGCAGGGTCAAACTGGGGAACCTGTGACAGGACCAGCACAGTAACAGTGTATTTCCAGCCCCAGCAGCAAGTGTGAATATCTTCCTATCCAACTTCCTGTAAATGACAGTTAACTTTTTGCAGGCTTAAGTGGTCCCAGAATCACCCAAGGCATCCAGACTCCTGCTGGAGCTCTGACTTTTCCCCAGTATCCCTTCTCTGAGACAGGAAAATGATTATAATCTGGTCAAGCACCTCTTGTTCACTGTCTCGACAGCTGGAGACTGCTGAAAAAGAAACTGAAAATCAGCCAGCTAGCCTGCAGGGTAGTTTTTGATGTCTGTTTTATTCCTCTTTGTGAGGAGGATCCTGTAGGCAAATTCTACCAGCTGGTTAGTTTTTCAGCTGTGACAATAAATGTGTTAACCACTGCTCTTCTCTAACCAGTGCCCAGCTGGTAGCTTCCTGGCTCAGTCCAGCTGCCCTCTCTGAAGACTGATATCAGCTCTTACCTGGAGAGACAGCCTTTAGGGATGCTGACTTAGCAGGAGGAGGCAGACAGTGAATCAGTACCATCAGCAAGCCCAGGAGGAAGACTAACACAAGTGGTTACTCAATTTTATGGGATGGCAAGGAATAAAAAAAAAATTCTATGTATGTCCACAATGTCAGACAAAACACGCATGTTTTTTACTGCAGCAAGTGATATAATGAAGAGGTATGGCCCCAAGAGCTATTATTTTGAGAACATTAATTTTGTCTATTTGCCTATTCATATGCAGTGGCAGCATTAATATATGCTGATCTCCTGGCCACTTCAGGGATGCCAGTGCAGGAGATACATCCATTTGTATTGGAGACAGGCACATCATCATCTGTCTGGAAATGAGAGTAGAAAAATTAGATTGCTGTGGCTAACTATTCATCACTTGAGAAACCACCAGCATAGCACCCAAAAGACGCTAATAGGAAACAGATTTTAAAAAAAGATCCCTGCTTTTCTCTGTGAAGTTCATCAGGTCCTTCAAAGACCATGTTTATAGTTACATTTTCCAAGAAGAAAAGCTACTCTCCTCCCAGCATTTTTGCCTTTTTCCTTTGTAAGGAAACAAACCCAGAGATCTCTAAAGCTGCCCTAGATGGTCACTGGCTCTTTACTGTATTTTCAGTAAAAAAAGGGTAAAATGTTCAAGTGTTACCCAGCGGACTGATCTTCACCAAGCTGACCACCCAAAAGGCAATTTCTCTTGAAACTGGACAGAATGGCAACAGGGACTGAAGAGCTCTATTAATGTAAAAGCAGAAAGTGAGCAGGAGGTACATGAAGTACAACATTTCCAGGACCAATCTGTGCTATGGCCTCTGCCAGAACAATTCCCCACTTCCCAGAAGGGTCAGTCAGCAGTGGTGGACACGGGGAAGGCAAGAGAGTTCTGCTCCATGTCCAAGTCATTCTACATGAAAGCACACTAAATATTCTCTGTGGTGAAATGTATGTGCTCATGGTTAAGTCAGAGTAGTGATGACTCCTGAACACTTACATGAGAGGACACTACAGTGAATGAAAACAGCAGACATGGAGCAGGAGGAGACAAGACCCAGGTGGAGACCAAAACGCCACAGAGAACCAAGGCAAAGAGAAAACAATCTCATCTGCCTCTGGAGAGCAGTAGAGAATAAGCAAAGGCCAGTGAAATTGCCTTTGGGAAGACCATGCTTTACTGTATCTATTGAAGTATGACAATTGCTGCAAATAAAAATAAATCACCTGCTCCATGGGCTCCAAAAATGACCAGATACCATCGTATACTTCTTTTGTGGTCTGACACATGGTTTTTGGACATCTGGATCTAGTGATACTGTGTCTATTGATGCTTGAAATAATCAGAGTATCTTATTTTTACAAAACAGTCCACCCAGACTGTTGGGCTGCTGTGTTTACATCAAATTCCTGTAACATTTCTCAGTGGAAAAAACACTGAATTTCTTTAGGATTCTACAGGCAGGGTTTGTACAAACCTTTCCTTATGGCTGTCTGCCCCGTGACACTTCTCACATTTCTGGTGCTCTAAAGGGACATCAAAGCTTGTGGAACTGGCACTCTGTGGCAAACCAACAGAGCACTAAGCTCACATTTACATCCCCGCAAGGAGAAAGGGAGAGACAATTAGTAGTCAGACATTACATGATCTAAAATATCAAAACGACACAGATCAAGTGCTTAAAGGTACTTTTCAGTGTCACCATCTAAAACTGTACTTGTTACCACAGTAATTTCTGATAAAAGTTATCTGAGCACAGCACAGACCTACATGTCTCTCACGACACACTAATGAATAAACTAAACAATTTGTGCTTCCTATTACTTTATATACTAAGGTTTAATTAATCTATTCCACAGGCTAAAAAAGCAAGAGGGAATAGAACACAACAGAGCAATGCCAGAGATAATAAGTATTAGCATGGACTACTTTTAATCAGTTCCCCAAAGAGAAGTGAAAATAACAGGAAATGAAAGTAATGAATGGAATTCCACAGCTCTGCCATCCATGTGATAAGTTAAGACAGAATAAAAGAAGGTGGTATTAGTATGAAATTCACTGCTGTAGCAAGTGGTGTTACTCAGAGTTACTGATGGCCAAAAACCTTACAAAACCAAACCCAAAGGAAAAACACCCCAAGCAAAGCAAGAATAAACTAACTCCTGCTTCTGAGAAGCAGATTCACTGGGCAGGAAAATAATCAAGAATTTTGGAAGAACCTATGAGAAACACCATTTATCTCTGTTCTTGTCCTCGCTACCAGGCCTTTTAATACTAAAAGACAAACTAACTGTGTAAGTTTAAAGCTTATTTTAGAACCCCACATTTCACATTAAGATTGCTTGCTGCCTTAAAATCACTGTAGCCATGGCATTTGGAACTCTGGATATACTTTAGTTGGTACATCCCTCTGTAAGACTCTGCTCCCAGTTCTACATCACTTTTCCAACATTAGCTTTTAGGTTATCCTGTTCTTTTCTCCTGAGGATTTGCTATAAATCCCCCCTCCACCCTGATTAGTTCATTAACTTCTGATTTCAGTTTCTATCCCACATCAGATTTCCACTACTAATAACTGATGTTCAAGTTTCACTCAATTGTTCTTTCGATGCTTCAGTTGCATTGTCCAAGTGCAAAGAAATGTTATTAACTTCCTTTGTCTGTAAAATTTGTTATGAGGATGAGTGTTGAACAGTTTGCATTTGGAGGTGACTAGATAACATAGAAATAGGGTGGAGAATTGGTGCCAGAATCCAGAACTTCCCTATTTTTTTTCCCTTCTTGATGTGTTTAGGTTTTTTTTGGCTGCTCTGTTCTTTTCTGATTTCTCCTGCTCTCCCAGTCAACCTCCTCGTTATGAGATATTCTTTCTTTTACTGCCAGTCACTGGAGATCAAGTTGTCTCCACAAATCCTCAAGTGCAGGCAGAGAGATGTGTTTGTCTGGTGGAGTCCCCTCCAGTTCAGGCTAAGGACACTCACAACCCAATCAAGAGTACTGATGTATTGAAATATTGAGAAAACAATGGTTTCTTTATCAGAAGGGCTGTATCAGTTTCTCAAGAACAGCCACTACTGATCTTCTGGACAGGACAAAGTCCCAGTATTTGGTCTTTTCAGTTTAATGAGGACTTAAAAGAACAGGTAAAGATTCAAAGCACCAAAGCACAGATGACAAGTGACAGCTTTATGTAACTTCTCTGCCACTAATTTTCACTTTCCCACTTCCTAGCACTAATTTTTCAATACCCTAAATAATCCTAATCTCTATCTCAATCTCATAAATAATCCTAATCTCAATTTTCACTTTCCCACTTCCTAGCACTGATTTTTCAATATCCTAAATAATCCTAATCTCAATTTCAGTCATTTAAAATATATCTGTATCACTCTTGTCTATATTCATTGATATTCATTCCTTATCATCAGACAGCAAATCTAAATAATGGATTTAATCTTTTTCCTCTCTGAACTCAATTAGCTCATATTAGCTTCTCGTGTCACAAAAATATTTTATGTGGGTTCACAGTCATTCAGGTTAAAAAGTCTTTCAAAGCATCTAGTCATATTTATTGTGCTTGATGCTGCATGTGGTGCCATTAAATGCTTGAATCATGGAATCAAAGCCATTACACAAACGGCATGGCACCGTTATTAAAAATAATGGGCTGACAAGTTGCAAAGGTCTGGTTTGAGCCATTTTGTAGCTACCAGTTAACGCAAGGAGCCTATGCCAAAGGCTTGCTGACTGACAGTCAATTATTTCTCCTTCTAATACAGCTGCTGGATCAACAGTGGTTTCAGACTTTGGACAGCTTGTCACAGGACTTGCAGCTGTGATATTCATCAGATATTAACATAAACTTAACAAATGCTGTAAATTACACTTGCATATGGATTTGCAGGTATGTGTTTCAGTCTAAACATGTACAATACAGAGACACCGCTGTTGTTGAGGGAAACCTCTCTTCAGTATCTGCTGTCACAGATGCTGTGACAGCTGTATGAAACTCTACTGAAGTGGCATTCTGGTTCACTGAAAGGGACAGCTTCCCTAGACCAAAAAAACCTGAGTAGTCTTTTTCAGACTAGTGTTGTGAAAGACATAATCTGCTTTGACAAATGCTTTAAGAAAAGTATAAATGTCCTCTTCTTCCAGTCTGCTTCAATCTTTTTGTTTCTCTTTACCCACACATTGCTGTGTCATAAAAATCTGTTCGTTCTGGGATCAGATAAACATTTGTTTTTCTCAGTGCCAGTCACTAAGGCCTTGATCCTTACCCACAGCCAATGGAAAGACTTGTGGTCGCTTCAACAGGGACTGATTGAGCATTAAAACCCTGTAACTGTCATTAAAACTGTTGCAGAGACAACAAGTTAATACCAATGCAGGGAACCCCAGCAGCCAGACTGAAACACCAGTATCACTGTATAAATCCTTTCTGTTAACACCGTTCAGATTCAGGAACTGAGACCTGGTTCTCTTTCTAAAAAAAGCAGATTCCAATGTAAAAAAAGTTTCTTTACCCAGCAAATGACACATTTACTCACGCACAGTTTTGTCCTTCAATGCTTACTAACCACATAAAAATAAAATTGAAGTTAATACTTTAAAGAAGTACTTACAGGCAATTTATATCCTTTCCCCCATCTTTACACATTTATAGAAGATACATTTATTCACTATAATACATGCAATTTACATCCTTTCCCCCATCTTTTTACATTTAGAGAAGACACATTTATTCACTATAATGCAGGCAATTTAACAATAAAGGGCCATCCCTATTTTTCTCAAATGACATTAATTTCAGGCATATTGGTAGGCTAGAGGAAGGTATACATTGTATTTATCAGATTCTGATTCTGAATGTTATGCTTTTGCTCCATGTTTAACAAACATGAAATTTTATTTTATTGACTCACATCTTTATAAGTGAATCAAGCTCATTCCTGTTTGCATCATCACAGAAAAGCAACCAACAGTTAAAATATGGTCAAATTCATTCAATAAGGTAAGATCAAAAAAATTTTCTATGGTATAGCAGGCAAATGAAAAAAATACCCCACAAACAAAAAAATTACACATAATCTAATACACATTTGATTTTCACCTGAGGAAATAACGCTATTCCATGTTTCCTCTGATAAGAGCATCTATTATCAGTTATTCAACTGTGTTCTACCTAACCCTGAACTTCATCAGTAATCTCCTTATTACTTCAAGCAACAAATACCTTTACACAGCTGCTGTTCATCTTACAGATGAGCTATTTACAAGAAACCAATGATGCTGACTATCTCAGCTGACAAGGCACAGCACAATACAGCTTCATTCCCACATATGCACTAAAAAAATCTGATCCAGGGCAATCTCAATACACCATAAAGAAAAGTCGAAGAACAATGAAAAAAGGGCAAACATTGCTTCAAAAACTCAGGAAAGTCAGATTAGTCAAGACTCATATTTTAAAAGAAAAAACAAATTTGTTTCATAATCTTTTTGCAGTATTAAATTACAACTATACCTCATTACAGTAAATATCCTGAAGAAGGAAAGAATTTTTCCACCCAATTACTTAATAATCCAATAGAGCTCAAAAAGGCTGAAAGACATTTGTTACCTTGGTAGAGCAGAAAATTATAAGTACCAAACATTTATTCTAAAAGTACTTAAAATACATAATCACAATCCACGCACTAATACTCATGGCCACATTTAAGATATTCCTTGGAGAATTTTGTAAACCAGATTATCAGATAATAAAGGACCTGGCACGGAGTAGTCAAATAAGCTTTTCTTAACAGTAATGGGATTTTAATCAATGCAATGAAAATAATATAATAAAGGATGAAGTGAAATAAGCATGAAGAAATTACTATTTAAAGTAATAGAACAAAAAGGCTCAGAAGAAAACCCCCACACTTCTGGAACTCTGTTGGAGACAATATGTGTACTTTTTGTTCCTGCACCAGCATACAGTGTTTCACTAACCACCTTGAAAAAGCTTTTGCATATTAACAACACACAGAGGGAAAGTACATTGCTATTTTTCTTTTATAAATTATCAATGAGAACAATGATGATACAGTTTTATAAAGCATTTAAGAAAATTTGGTTCCTGCTCCAATTCCAGCAAAACATTTGGTCAAAGGTTTTAAATGTTCTTTGCAATCCCTCACTGCTCTTGATGGCTTTAGTGAAAGAATCAGTATTTTAAGCTTTTTTTTTCATTCCTGCCCTTTTTTTCCTCTTTTCTTTTCCATATTCCCAGCCGTAGACAGGAATAATATAGCATGGAATATCTTGCAAGGATTGCCATGTAAGAAGTACCATATTTGTTTTTCCAGTGCAATGAAGATCATGTCTGGAATGCAGTATGTTCTGCATAGATATGGCACACTGGTTTGTTTTTTTGACACTTCTGAAAGATAATGTCAGTCAAAATAAGTACTTTTGGTAACGTGCACAATTGTCTTTTCAGTACCAGAGAGACCTTGAACTCAAAACACCAAAATAAAATATCTTTAGGTCTATTGTGAGTAACTTCTTGAAACATTACATTACATATTTGGCAATATGAGAGCAACACACTGTCCCAAGTCAAAGTGATCAGAATAAATAAAAAAAATGAGATGACCCCCTCTTTCGCAATCCTGCCTCTTTCAAGAAGGCAGACTTTCAAAGGATATCTTCAAGGACCAGCAATCAGAGTCCAAATTTTCTTTGATATCTGGGTGAATGCAGGGATAGAATACAGGCCAGGCTTCCTTCCCCTCCCTAAAAGGCAAACATGAAGAACCACCTCTGCTACAGCTGTGGTCTCTGTGGACAGCAACAGGCCTTTTTCTAATCAAGTGAAGAACCTAAAACATGTTTAGTTGATTCATGACCAATTAACAACAAACCAATCTGTCTCACAAACAAAATTTACTCCAAAGCAGGCTTTCATGAACTTGTACTACTCATGAAAATCTCAGATGTCAGTAAACCTTAACCATACAACAAGCTGAATAGTCAAATGACATATTTAAGCCTTCAAAGACAAGTCCCAAAGCTATTAGCCATTAAAACAATGCTGACAAAGTTAGTTAAGCAAAACTCAATTAATTTACGGAGGGAATTCCAGGTAAAAGATACAGAAAACAGTTCATTTATGGCCTCAGTAGAACACCATGACATGATGTGAAACAACATTGCTGAAAGACTGGATGTTCTAATGCCTGTTAGTAAATGTTCATTTGAAAAGAATTAAATTCAAAATGATACTTTTTAAAATTGTCTTTATTCCAGTAGACTTCATTACCTAGAGAGGTTGCTGTATGATATGAAATGGGGAACCTGAAAGGTCAACCGGAAAGTCTTTCCGAGTTGCTCTACCAACCACAATTTGCTGGGCTGTATTTTAAACACACGAGCCTCTCCACAGCTAAGAATTGAATCAAGACATTTACATTAATGGGCCTTTGACAGACTAATACTCAATTTTCTTACACTGCACAGAAACTGCACAACATGAGTACCATTACAAGATATATAGCATATGGATACCATTAAAGCTCAATTATAAGGAATACTTGCTCATTTATTTCTCTAAGCACTACTCCAAGGAATGTAGCAGCAGTTTCACAGATGTCAAGTGGAAATAGTAGCCTCTCATTTAATTTGCTGAAAGATCATTCCCTCCTATTAACTAATTTCCTCCTAAAGATGTGTCGGTGTTATAACAATAAAAGCGTCATTTTAACATGAAGTTTAAACCAGTGAAGGCAAATTGCTGGAACAAACTACTTAGCTGTCTTGCTAACCTCTTTTTATTTCCTTCTCAATAGGTCTCAAACTAGCCCATCACTGTACAAGTCTCATTCTGTCTGTACCCTCTGAATATGGATTCCTACAGTGATAGCATTTACTGCTGGGGTTTTATTACTGCTTGTTTAATATGAAACAACAGACTATGCTGCTAAGTCTTTTAAAATGATACTTAGTCATAGCACATCCTTTAAGCCAGGTCCGCTCAGTTAGGTTATGGTGTGCTACAGTGTCAAGGTCTGCTCATTAAAAAGAAGGAAACACAAGGACATTCAGTTTTTAATGTGAAATTAGAGTGAGCACACCACATATTTTGGATGTTGGTTGGGTGCATCCACCCAACTCAACGTTTAAAACATCTGCCCTTCAGATAAGAAGTCAGGCTGGATGTTTTCCATAACATAAAGTCATGTTAGTGAGCTCTTACTCTTCCCTGTCCTCACAGAAGTCAGTCTGTAGTGAGCTAAAAGTCAGTCAAGGCAGAACGCAGTCACCAAAGTGTTGCTCACTGGGTTATCAATTCCTAAGGTTGAGTTTCCAGGCATCAACTCTGTACTCTCTTTACTACTTACTCTCTACTATAATAATTCCAAAATGACATGGCAACAGAAGAAGAGATACTAAGCAAGTTTGCAGATGATACAAAACTGGGAGGAGCTGATGCCTCTCTTGAGGGGAGGGAGGCCCAGCAGAGAAACCTTGACAGATTAGAGAGTATGAAGTTCAAGAAGGGAAAATGCTGGATTCTGTACCTGGGATGAAGCAACCCTGGATGCACGGACAAACTGGAGGATGTTATC
>VZSR01003807.1:23383979-23482345 GCA_013398615.1 Brachypodius melanocephalos | reverse complement strand
GACCAGTGACAGGACACAATGGAATGGCCTGACAGAAAAATTGGAGTTTTGCAGTTAAGATTCCATACTTTTTAGGGCTGTGAGGAAAAACCTCAGATAGCTACAAAAAGCCTTGAGGCATTCATAGATATGACTGGATTTGGAGGAGCTTTTGGACATTAGTACCCATGCCAATTCTGCAACAACCCATTTTCTCAGCACAGCTGAATGAGTTACAGCACTGGATATAATTTAGGGTTATATTTTATCCTACATATCTACAAACTAAGTCTTTAATGTGCGCTCTTTGTCAGTTGTAATATCTTGTAGTACACGAAAACACAGGGAAAAAGTACAGCTGGTCTAACTGAAAGTTACAGTGTGATCAAACTGATTTACAGTGCTGGACTGCCTAATTCACCACAGAATGACTTCAAAGAATACATAAGACACTTAAAAGTATTTCTTTATCCAAACATCTGCATGCCATGTAACTACTCTTGCTTTGCTATGGGGAAACTGAGCTTTATTACTGGAAAATTCCATGAAAATTGTGTTATATTGGTAACTTCAAAGAAAATCATTAGGAAATCTGAACATAAAACAATTTAGAAACTTAGGATATTGACAAAATGGTTTGAAGCAGATTCAAGCCATTCAATTATTCGAGCAATTCAAATAGGAATTTTTTGCAACCATGTGTCTGCAGAGAAAGAAAGCCAAATTCACTATATTCATTATTCATTTGATTTCTTCCAAAGTGATTTATTCAATATAACTAATGCAATAAACTGCAGTGCTGCCCAATTGTTAATTCCGAAGTGCAAGCTAGTTTATTCAAATTTTTTTTTTTTTAATATGAAGAACAAAATGGAATATCTCAGGGTCCTAAAACCACTGATATGCCACTGGCTGTGAAACACAAATCAATAGCCAGCATAAGATGGTCACCACCACCATGCATTATTCACAATCATTAAGGTCAATCACAGACCTCAGACAATTTTCAAATTCCATACTTAGTGTTTGAGTTTTTGTGATTGTTCTGTCTGTTCATTTGGGTTTTTTGGTGTATCTGAGAGTTAGCCATAAAGCAAAACTGATTTGAGATCTGCAGGAATCTCATTCTCTTCTACTAAACAAACAGAATTTCTAAGCAGGTGCTTTCTAAAATTCCAGGGCTGTTATTTGATTAGAGCCTCAGTAACCCCTCCTCAGTAACCCCCACCTCACCCAATCCCTTAGATATTTTATTGTCATTATAGAGCAGTCAAATATTTTCATTTCTGCTTAAAAATATTTGATTTGGCTAGCTCTCTGCTCAGATTGAGCTAGACCAACCAAAAGATATAGATGGCTTTTCTTTACTTAGTTATCCAAATCCAGGTTTGTGATCCCCACATGGCCTGAGAACAAGCAGGTCAATGGTGCCAAACAAATATCCACTTTTAGCCCTTCTGCATTTACCCACAAAACACAGCACAGCAAGCAGGGAAGACTGGGAGAGACACTTAAGGAGTTTGACTCCTGAGCTGAACTAACCTGCTAATGAACTAACCCACACTGATTCCTTGATCTTAATTATTCGGAAGCCCTTAGGCATAACCTGCCCACCTATCAGTAATATCTGATTTGGGCTCTCTGGCTAATGCTTTCTTTTAAAGGAAGCAATAACCTAGGGAGGAAAAGCACATGTCTGAGAAGTGAAAAACCCAAGCCTGCTGAATTCCTGGAGAATGTCTCAAGTACTAGGAGAAAAGCTCTTCTGGCAAATGCTGTCCATTTTCTGTTGACATTGTGTCACGAAAGAAGCAAAAGGACAAGGTTCACTGGACTGAAAACTCCTGGCTTTTGGTCTCCCAGAACACCTTCTCTAATGCACTCCTAATGAAAACTTAACACCAAAATTCCTAAAACAAGACAGGCAAATTCCCCAGAAGTCTTATGTAGATAAATCAGGTGGCTTTAACTATCTGTTCACTGACAGTGTAAGGATACTGGATAGTTTTAGACCATTTTCAATGTCTGATCCACACAGAGGCTTTGTGCCTTTTCCCAATCACTTGTTAAAAATAAGACCAAATATAAATCACACTGAGAAAATTACAATTCTTTATAGATTTTAGTAAATCAGGTTTCATAGTAGCAAAACCAGGCAGTCTGCTTAAGAGCTTTTTCTCTTATCAATTTCCCTGCTAGAATCCTAGTTGCAATTTCTGCTCATTATCATTTGATTTCCTAATAGACAAGAGTCTCTGAGCATGGGGTGACCCACAATAACCTTCACATCTCATAAGGAAAGCAAGAAGGGCACACATACTCTCCCCCTCAGGTCACCTTGTCATGCCAGTTCAACACACCTAGGCAATTTCTATTTTCTCCTTGCATTTCTGAAAAACATTTAGGGATAGGTTCTGAAAAATGCAGACTAGTATGACCATTACAGTAATTGCACTGGTTACCGTTATTAATTTGTCAAAATTAAGTCAATAAGAGTCTTAGTAACACCATTATATTACTTGATTAGTTTTGAAAGTGATTATCATAAGAATTCTATTTAATTGGAAGCATCTCAATTTACAGGATACATTAAATTCTCAGTAGCATTTTAGAGACGATGCAACATATGCAGGTCAATTACCAGTAATCACCGTTTCATACAACTGCTTCAGAAGAAATTTCAGTACAACACTGGAAAAGAATGATGGATGGTTCTAAAAAATTACAACCGAACCTTCACAAAGATAAAGCTGAACTTCAGCTCACATTATTATGGTAAAAGGCCATATCTAACATCTGTGCTGTTAAAACCACTCTGAAATGCTAAAGATTATAAAAATCTGAGCAAAGATTAGAGAACAGTTGTCTACCTTAAAACGGATGATGATAATTTGTCAGGACTGCCAAATTACTGAAATGCACTAACTGCACTCATGCCCAGCTGCACATTAATTACTAGATTAGAAAGTTATAATTAATTTTCTTAATATCACTACACCGCTTTTCTTCCTTGAGTTAATAAAAACAGATTGCAATCAATCTTTGTTAATTCATGCTGCAGAACGTAACTGCCGTAGCTATTTCCATATGCGAAGAACACTGCTTGCACAGCTCTTGCAGTAATACCCTGCCTAGAAGCTGAATCTTCTGACATTTTAATGAAGTGTTGTAATAAGGCCAATAAATTATAAATTATAATTTGACTTATTATAGTTAGTAGAAAAACTACAAAAGCTTAAAAATGAATTCTTAAAGAGTCTTCTTAATGACAAGATTTAGAAGTGGATACTGTGTTCCAACTATTTTGAACAGGAAAAGAGGGTTTACTCATCGTTGCTTTGTTGAAAAGTCTCACTGCTGAGACTAGTAAAATTTCTTTATCAACTCACTCTGTCATTAGAAATCAGCAAAAGTGCTACAGACCTTTGCACATATTGCAAGAAATTTTTAGAACCAGTAAAGGAGAACAACTTTATAGAGATACAGGGTAAAGTTCATCGAAGCTCTCATAAAGAGCATTCAGTTATAAGTACAGCAAAGATAATTAAAGTAGCATTCAAACAGCATATATTCCCCCATGTCTATATCTACATTAATAACAAAAGGTGTTTTTCTAAGATGGAAAGGATTATTCATATAAAGTCGATGCACTCTTTTTTTCATTTCCATTAAGCCCAAAAGTTGGTTTATTTCTCCAGCCTCATTACTGCTTAAAATGTATTTTTTTCCTCTCCTCACTTTCCTTCCTTTGTAAAAGATGAGAGTAGAAATATGAGAATTATGACATTGTGGCATCCAAAGTGTGGTAGCCTATTCTATCTTGATCTAATAGAAGTCTTCACATCGTCAGCTTAAGTGTCAGAAAGGGAAGAGCAAATGTCAGCAACAAATGAAGGTTGACAATATTTTTTGTTTGGGTGTTTGTGATTTTTACTGTTTCTAAACTCTTCTGAGGAATGGTAAAGAGAAATCAATTTTTAATTTGGGAAAGACTAGAGATAAGAAAAGGGATTTTAAGAGAATATATAGCCTTCAGAAGAAAAGGCAGGCACAAGCTTTTTATTACGAAATTTTTTCCCCAAATTCCCAACAGGATCCCAATTTGCCTTACACTGCTAAATGTTATAAATACATTTTTTCATATATATATATGTAAAATATCTATAAGTTTGTGTTGAGGTGTACATACACACTCCCTCCATCCTCAATGTATACCAAAATACACATAGGCTTATCACTCTTACCAGAATATTCAAATATTTCAATATATTTAAGATCTTAAGGAACAATGTATTAGATGATACATTAGGACAAGTAGGATTTATCGATCAACTCTTCCATAAATGATCGCACCTTAAAGCAATAACTTTGGTATATGTCCCACTGAGGGGCTGCAGAGAGCCAATCAACTAGGTGACCTCAAGAACATTAGGGATGTAGGAAAGCAAGGAGGTAAAGAAGGACAAATGGGAGGGGGGATGGAAGATAGGAAGGGGAGGAAATGAATAAGGGTCTGCTCAGAAGTCTCAGAAGACACATGTGGGACAATTCCCAGTACAATTCTCAAATATTAATTTTCATATGTCATCAAACTGACACATCTGGGAAAAGGCTCAGAGAAGCAATCCCTAGATCAGGAAAACATGATACATCCAGGATTCAGATTCCTCTTGTGGAGCATCTGTGGGCAAGGACAGAATCACAGTTCTGTAGAATAAACTATCAGAGCTGAAAAAGATCACCAGTATGTTTCTCCTCCAAAACCAAAATGGATTAGAAGAGGGGAGCAAGAAATGGATTGAAGAGGAGTAGCAGAGTTAGAAAATACACAAAGTAGAGCAGCATCAAAGACAGATTGTAAGAGTTTTGATTTACAGAAAACATACCACAAAAAGGAACAGGATGATCTCTGAACCTTGTACTAAAAAATTGCAACTTAGATTAAGGACCTGGATGTTTAAGAGACACTGTGAGAAACAACGTAGCTGTTTTCCAACCAAAAACTGTGCTGTTACATTGATCAACATCTAGAAAACTAAAAGTAAAAAACACAGCACCACAGGCACCTGTATTTAATGCTGAGATTACTATTTAAAAACAATTACGTGTTCTGTATTCAGCTGAGCATATGAAACTGGTCATAAAGCTGATAGAATGCAAGTAATGATCAGTAATTATGCAAGCAGGCAAGAAATTAATACTTACATCCTTCCTGAATAGAAAGAAAACTCTTGAATTCTCACCCAATCTTAAACATAACTGAACTATTAACAAATAAAAAAACTTGCTGCTGTTAAAAGGCAAGGCAAAAAATGAATCTGCATGAATGGTCTTATTATTCTGATATAACAGATTGATTTCTAGGAGAAAAAAAAGATAATCTATTTTATGCTGATTTGTTGTTTTAATGTCAATCTAAAAGATTAAATGGAAAATTGTACTGCAAGAGTATCTGACATATCTATGAAAACACATATGCCATGAATTTCAGAATAACAAAAGGTGTCAGAAGCAATTATGAATAGTCATCTTAAAATTAAACATACTTATAAAAATGGCATAACAGACACCCCTCAGAATCGGTATAATGAAACCAAAAGGCACAAAATTCAAGTTTCACAGTATTAATTAGATGATGAAGTGCTAAAAAGAGAAGTTGAAAATTCAGATAGGTAAAACTGTTGTTTGTGATGTACGTGATGCACTGCAACTGTGCCAGTTACAGCAGGGTTTTGGCTGTCCAGCTGAGAGGCCATGGATTGGTGGGGGTTAAGGAGAGAGCCTCTTGTCTCAGCAGAAGTAAGAAACCAGAAAATGATGAATAAAGATTTACCAACACATACATCTATCTATGTGTTTATCTGAAATGAAAGGTGCACTTCAAGAAGTATTGAAGGAAATTGCTTTTTCAGCAAGGAAAAGAATTCCAGTATTCTTTGAAGATAACAGCAGAGTCTATTCTCGGTAACAATATCTGAAAAAAATACAGTTAGCAACTCTTGTTCATGCTCATCATTTTAGGATGGTAAGAATACAGAGCAACTACAAACATCAGTCAACTATTTCCTTGGTCATCTCAATCCTTATTATCTACCACGTTTTTATTTTACCATGCTTAAACCACTGTAGGAAAAACAACCAAACAACCCCACAGAGCTGAGAATTTAACCAGGTGGAAGTATCAAATTCCAGCTAAAATACACAAGCAAAGCACTTTGTAAATGCCTCCTCTCCACTTCTCAAGGTCATTTCAGGATTTCCAAAATGAGTAGTGGATTTTGCCAGCCAAACCCTGCAAATGTACATAAATTGTAACAAATACATAAAGTAAATAACTACTAAGTGACTTTATAATTTGTCTGTTGGAAAATTCTTAGGTGGAACAATCTCAACAAAACTATTGTTTGTAGATGTGTTTTTTCTGAGACGATTTGAATTGTGGTGGAAGTGCATTTAATGAAACCTGAAGTCTTTGGAAACTGATTCCCTTCCCTCTGAAGGAAGCTTCTTTTGACAGTCACATTTTGTCTGCTGTAAGACTATCATTTGCTGTACACCGATGAAAATTAGGTCATACATGATACAAGCAATTAAAAGGGAAATGATCTTTAACCAAGTGCAAGGATTAATGTGCCTACACTCAGGTGTCAGTGTTCCCAGCACAGTCAGTATCAGCCAAGGAAAAACACTTGATTTCAGGGCAGAAAAATGCTCCTCAGGCTGTTTCAAAGTGTCCCACTCCAGCAGGACCTTGTTCCTGCTGTGCCAGTGAACATGCAAATGTACCTCATCTGGAACTGAGCCTCATCCTGCACATCCTCACAAACAACTCCAACTCTCAAATGTGTCTGGCAATCCAACACTAAGGCTTCCCTTGCAACTCCTAGGCAACAGGAAGGTATGGCATGGAAACAACTTCTGATTATCTGCCAAGATTGAGGCGATAACAGCACTTATTCAGCTAAAGCAAGAGCACGAGCTCTTAGCCATATGCTAATTTATAAAGTCCTATTTTCAATAAAAGCAATTTCAAAAACTTACAGGGGAGCAAGAATGGTTTTAACTCTCAAGAAGCAAACTGAGGATCTGATGCAATTTTCCCACCCTACGCCATTGTATTTCAGTGAAGGACTGGTTACAACCAGACTGGCAGGGAATTAGATGTACATGCTTGGTACATGCCACCATTGGCACATGCCATAGGTGACTGGGGTGAACTTCCCAGTCCTGATTTCCTCTAGGGCAAAACACAAAACAGTTCAATCTGTTTATCCTCCCCCTTTTTCTGGCACAGAAGACCTTTATATCTTTATAAATAACATACCAAAAAAAGCAATTTCCCATTTTGTTAAGCCATCAAGACAAAACCTTATGATAGTCAGGGAAGGTTTTGATACCCTGGAGAGAGTCTGCTGACGAGGGGGGCAAGGCCCATGAAGTGGAGCCCTGGTAACCAGCTGGTTTCTGTGGGACTGATTGGCAGCAGGTGTGTTTGGTTTTGTAAAAGAATATTACCTATTGCTAGCAGCAGAGAGATCTATAAAATGTTTGGAATTGTACATTTTGTGCTGAGCAATACCATTACTAATACTCACATAAGTAACATGGTAATTATGAACTTGGAAGTATTTTACATTGCACTAATAAACTGTGGGGAAAAAGTGTCCAAACTTAGAATCTGGGACTAGAGTCTTTCTTTTGGCTATAAAGAAAGCATTTTAAACTGAGAAGGATATTTTGCAGTAATAATAACAGATCCCAAATTCTTCCTGTGTTATTGCCAGAGGGCACCCTCCCACACCGATTCTGCATTACAACATTGAATTGAAGCTGTTAGTTGAATAATACAGCCTGTCATTATGGGCTGTCACCAAAATAATATTTTTCTTGGTTCTTTTTCTTTCTTGACAAAGAGCTACATTCTTTGAATTATCTCATGAAACTTTTGTGATATTATTATAAATGAGATTGTTTTACATTGCTTAATGGGAAATCAGACATCACCACAGGTCAAATATACTGAATATTGAATATAAAGCACTAGTCATGCAATGCATAACTGGCTACTCATTTCAGGTGAGGTGACGACACAGAGAGGAATTTCAGATGAGGCAAAGACATTCCATGGCAAGGAATTTGCTTCCTGTGGTGTTCTAAAGTGTACTAAAACACAGAAATTTCCAATTTTCTATTATTTAACATGCATAACAATTCTTCCAGGTTGTTTTGCATTCAATAGTGACTCAAGAAACGTAAACTTGTTTATGAATCATGCAATGAACTGAAATGGTTGTGCTGAAAAACGTACCCTTTGCTGAAATCATTTTTGTCACTAGTTACTGTTAAATCAGGATGTAATTAATTTCCTCATCTCAAGATATTAGTGCTTTTAATTAATTGTGCATGGTCTTCTTTGGTCAATGGCAAGAGATCAGTATATCCAGACAGCAGATCATTGTATGCCAAAACGTATGCTTAAAACAAACCAAATAAATTTTAGAGAGGCAAAGTTCAGCCAGGATTATCTCTTTGCATCCAGTGCTAATACAAATCTGCACTGTGATCCAAATGCCTAAAGGCAAAAGTCTGCTTTCCATTGGTCTGTTTTGCTGCAGGAGAAACCTCAGTGCTTAACTCAATAGCCAAATCCTTTTTTGTTATTATTAGCACTTTATTACATCAGTGGAGTCATTTGCCAAAACCACACATACAAAGCCTTTCTCAAGTATGTCTGCTACATTTAGCTTTTTTTATTAGGTAATTTTGATTTCTTCCTTTAAAATTATGCCAAAATTAGACAGAAGAGATAGAATTAAAGATTTCATCTGAACACAGCTTCTGTATGATTCTACAATAACAAACTGTGCAGACAGTGTACGCTTTTCATCTCTAAACTCCCTTTGAAAATAAGTTTATTTTTGCCAAATACAGTCAAATTTGAAGAATAACCTTTATTTAACTGTGTGAATCTCTGCAAATTCTGCAGGTTGTAGTTTGTTTTCTGGGTTTTTTTGTTTGTTTGTATAAATACACTGGAGTTAACAGTGCAAACCAGAAAAATTAAATTATCCATCCTGGTTAAATCTCTGCAAGAAAGTGCTTCTTGTGTCACTCGGACAAGTAAAAGCATGAACTGCTAATTCTGTTAAAGAATATAGTATCATGCAAAAATTTTGCAAAATAATGCAACAATCAATCACATTTCAGGCATTTCTGACAGTGTAAGTGGGAGAATCACACTGTCAAAAAGCTTTACTGAATTTACATGTTTGGATCCCTTTGTCATACTCTCAGACTTTCTCAATACATTAAAACTCCTTACAAACTATAAAGTTATTTACTCTTAGATGCATTGATTATGATGTGTTGGAGATGTCACAGAACTCAAAAAGAACCATTCTGTTATATGCTGAATTCTTTCCTTAAGAATACTGGAGTTTTTCTAATTAAGTACTACACACAAGACATTTTGAAGACCATGAGACCTCAAACATGTTTCGAAACTGGGAATTACTTTGAAACTTTTAAATATTTTCAAGCAAATTCCGTTGTCTAAAGATCAAGATCTCACACCTCCAAGGTGGTTGGTTTATTTCCACCTACATGGAAAGTGCTAAGAGAGAAGCTCCTTTAAATGTCTGCAATCTGAAACACTGCCAGCAGCAGTCTGAAATACCAGAGTGAGTGTCCCATAAGGAAACACCACCTGTGTGTGTGTCATCCTTCCCAACACTGTAGCATTCTAGCATAAAAACCCTCTCCAAAAAAGCAGCCAGGTTCTTCTGGGCAAGACAGTAGGGAGCACCATCCTATTGAACACTACTGCCACAAAACAGAAATCTTAGCTCATGGTAAAAAGTTGTTCTTAAAAAAACCAACCAAACAAAAAACCACAAAAAACCCAAACAAACAAAAACAAAAACAAAACCAACCAAACAAACAAAAAACACCCCCCAAAACAAACAAACAAACAAACAAAACCCCAAACCAAAACTATGGGAGAATTTTTTCATGCTCTTTTCTTTTTTTTCAAGTAATGTGAGATAAAACACAGTGTTTGAAACCGTGCAATGGGTGTATCTCCTTGCTCTGAACACATAGTGGCTGCAAGGGCTCAGAAGTGCAAAGAAACTCTTGTTTAAACTAAACACTTTGAGGTCTGGAAAGACCTGTGGCATAACTTAACCATGCTGTACAAAATGTAGCAATTTAAAAAATAATAGTAATTTTGAAAGCCGAAAGATGACCTTGCTTTAAAATCATGCTGACAACATCTGAGTGACATAAATATTGCAGCTCTGTCACTTCCATCTTCAGTTACCTACAAATAACTACTTTGTGCAAACAATTTAGCAAGGCCCCTGCTATTTCACTTTATAAAATATGTTTTCTTGAACACAACTCAGATCCACTATTATTGTACAATAAATATTAAACTGTAAAAGGCAAAGAATCCTGAACTGACACCAGACACAGCAAACATTCTACAATTATGTCAAGTAAATCTTACCAATCCCTGTGGTTTGATTTCAATACAAATTAATCAGACGTATTTCAAACTCCTCTTTTTTAACTTCTGTTAGGCGTTCCCACTCTGACCCACTCCAACTACACCTCACAGCTTTTCCTTCTGTACAACACTTCCCACAGCCCCTAAAGCCAGAAATGATTATATAATTTAGATTTGTCAGTGAGCCAGAGAAACAGGCACAGTATCCCTTCTTAGTCACAGCAACACTTATGAACAGGCTGGACATCCAAAAAACCCTATTTCCAGTTTGTTAAATTTCCAGAAATAAAAATATTATTTACTCTAGTTGAAACTTTTTCATTAAGGCAAGGCATAACTATTCTTCAAAGTTTCAGATGCACTTAAAGGTTATATGCTACATTGATTCTTGATAAAAAGGCAGGCACCTTAACGCCTAACAGTATTGCTACATCACAGCACCCAAGGCACAACAAATAACCTTAAAACTACGCAACTGGTCAATGTGTAGAGAGCAAACATTTAATTGAAAATATATTCTTTCATATAGGAATTCTTCTGGGTTGCTTACTGGCAAGTAGTAATGTGGTCTTATTGGAAATAGCGAGTAAAAAGCCAGATATAAGTCTGCTTTCAAAGGGGGGAAAAGTGACATAAAGATAAAAATTCCATCTGAAAAAAAAAAAACCAAGCACAGACTTTTGTACTCAGATGTTTATTCTTGATTGATTCAACAGAATAACAACAATCTGCGTTCTTTTCTGTATTTGAGAGCTGGGCATCATCCCATAAGCACAAGCCCCATACAGCTTCCTCTTTAATAGTTACAGGGGTAAAAATAAATAGGTGTGTTAAAATAATTACTTGATCCTGAAAACTCATTGCAAGTCTGGGTATTTGTTAAGATTACTTAGCTCACTAAATGAGTTATAATTTCAGATATTTTAATTTATATAAATCTGAGAGGAAAATTACAGAAATACACAAGCAATCTGATTGACCAGTCATAAACTACTTAAAGTTTATAGAGAGAAAGAGAAATGACAATTTTTGCATGGACAAGAAGCAAGATTGTCACAGCTTACTAGGAAGAAGAAAAAAAAGATCATGAACTAGTGGTATTTTAAGAAACTGTTACAGATGGCATTTTAGAAGTACTGAAGAGGAAATATCTAAACAAAGGATTTGTGTGAGGGGAGAAAATAAATAAGCAAGCAAATAAAGAAATAAAAGTGGCTTTTCCAGTTTGTGCTTTTTATCCCCAAAAATAAGTCTCAAACCTGTCTGTCAACCCACCACTGCTTTATACACTTCTCTCTCTACAGCCCTTTCTACCCCTGCTTTAAGCAAGAAGAGTCCACAAGTCCTATACCACTTAAATTTATTTAAATAAGCAAGTGAGCCATAGAAGGAGCTTCAAATTTCACAGCACAAGCAGAAGTGAAAAACAGATGCTGAAGGTGAACTGAAAATACAAACATCAGAAACATCAGAAATATGGAAGTGCAACTGAAACTTTAGAAAAGAAAAGGAAATCCCCTTACAAACCACTGATCTAATCACTTAAATTGTACTTTAGAGACCAAAGAAAGTTTTACAAGCAAACACAATCATGAATTGGGAAATATTTTCAGCTGAAGAATAGTACAATGAACTTTTAATCATATTTGATAATAAGAGTTTCACAAACAAGACAGTAAGTGTCCCATGATCACTAAATGGTGAGGAAGGAGGCAGGATGAATTGAAACAACAGAAAAGATAAAGAGAATAATACTTCAGGTGCATGTCTTTGGTATGCAAGGAGACAAGAGCACACATATGTTTACACACAGAGGGAGGCAAGCAGGGAGCAAGTCTGGCTATGATGATACAGGATGAGCAGAGAAAACTATTTTCTGAAGAACATTTGCAAAGTTAAACAAACATTCAGCTCATCTCTTAATCCAGAAATAATAATTTAAAAATAACCACTGATACCCATAATCTATTGTGAGTGTTTTCCAATTTGAAGCATAAATCAAAATCAAATCAAATACTAATCAGAAATGAGGCATATTAGATCCACAATGTATGCAGGCTTCAGTGGCTTAGCATTTCCTAAGCCTGGATGACAGCATATTTGTTTACTCATAGTATTATGGAAGAGTCATCTACTGAAGGTCAAAGCTAGGCAGATGTGCAAGGATTCAGAATGAATAACCAAGAACCCAGCATTTCATGTCAATTTTTCTGCCACAGCAATGGAAATTGTTTTGGCAGAAGTTCTCTTTCACTTTTGTGCCAGGTAAAAAACAAATCCCTTTTGCATTACCACCTTGCACTGTTTGCAGCTGACATCTGTAGTGCCTCACAGCAGTTGTTGTGAGAAGGCAGGAACAAACCATAAAAATCTACCACATAATTTGAACTCTATGCAAAAAGAACATTGATACATTAACAGTTAAAGAGGGATTTAGACAAGGGCTATATAAAAGATCTATTTTTAGCCTAAATACTTTAAGCATGCCTAAATATACTATGTAGAGCAAGGTATTGTTGAAATGACAAACATACACTAGGGTTTTGCATTCAGAAGTTTCTCTAACAGCTTAAAAACAAATAACCAACATGCCTCAAGCTGCTGTACTACTGAACTTGTGCAGAACTGATTAAAGCCTGTTGTGAAAAATTATTAGCATGCATGCCAAAGTCCAAGGATCATCACCAGACAGCAGTTAACCAGCCCCTGCAATGATGAGAAAGTTCAGGAGTCACTATCTTCCTGCTGCTCCCACACACAGATGTGCTTTTTTTGGCTTCCTACCTTGCTGCTGTTTGAAAGGAAGGTGGAAGATAAGCCTGTCTGAGATGACATGCCAGGAGTTTCTGTAGGACTGGCCCTGAGCAGTTTACTGGGAAGCCAGAAGCAAACACAGCCAATCAAGCAACTCGTCAATGTCCCCCCCACTATGGGGAAAAGGTGCACTCATAAATACAGAGCAAGCAGGGAACAGTGGAAGATGCTGACTGTCAAGGAGGCAGCCACTCAAAAAAACACATCAAAAAAACCACATCAGAAAAACACACACACACATGAAATCCTTTTCTATTCACTTTCTTGTGATGAGTGGTGCTGGGGCTTATCATCAGTGTGAAGAAAGCTGATGTGTCCTTACGAATAGACAAATACACCCCACAAGTATAATTTTCAATATAAACCATTTTCTTTACCAGCACAGTATCACAGGTAGCAGTCCTGAGTTGGACCAAGGAATTGCTGACATGCCTGGAGCCAGACACTGGAGGCAAGAATGACTTCAGGAAAGCCAGCATCTCCTGCAGCAAACACAGACCTGCCTTCAAACCATGCCCAAAGCAAAACCACTCCTTGGGAGAGGGTAGAAAACAGTGAGAGTCTTGTAGCAGGTATTCCTCTTGTTTCTTTATATGAAGGACATGCTTATACCACATTTGAGAATAGGTAAAGGTAAGAGTACAAAATCACTAGAAAATTTTCAGAGTAGCACATGTCCTAATGCTCTTAGCCTACCTAAAACAACACTAAAAGGACTTCAGGAAGAGTGATGAGCAATATACTAAGTGACAAAAACATACTATTCTGAAATGAATAAACGTATTTCTGTATGTATTCTGTATGCAACATATATGCACTTAAATTTCCCAATTTAAACTGTAGAACCAGAAGGACAAAAACTCTGCAACAATTGTAATAGTTTTGTGGCCAAGATGGATCCAACATAATTTTTATGTATTCTAGTCACCAAAAAGCAGTAGTTTTACCTCTTGATATTAAGCAATGCCCAAGGTATCCCAGTGGGAGTGTTGAAAGCAGGTAGCAATTTCTCTCCAAGCTCCACTGCCTTTTTTCGGAAAACCTGAAAGTTAAGAAGAAACCAAGTGTTGGAAAATGCATTGTTGCTCCAACTAAATTAATTTAGCTAATATCATTATTGAGAACATGGTACAATCCATCTCAGCACAGTGAAGCATCCCTGCTCCTTTGGAGTGATGTCAAAGGAACGAAGCAGCACAGCCTGTTTTCCATTGCACCTGGTAAGGAGAGAACTCACAGCAGGATCAACAGTGACAATGCCCAGATGACCTGCTCCTGGCATGACTGGCATGGAGCCAGAGGTACAGCCAGACCCAATACTGCAGAGCAGCACTTCTGGCTGCCCCTGCCAGGCACCCTGTCCTCAGGGAAGGACCATGAGCCAAGCATGCTGCTGTACCCCGGCTGGCTGGCAACTCCCAAGTGCCACATCCTCCTGGAGCGTGGGGATGCAGCTGCAGGAAGGGCACCTTTGCTCTGTGTCAGGTTTATTAACAGGGGCTCAGCATGCTGGGGGAGCCTGAGCTGCATCACCATGTGGCTGCTGGACCGCCAACCTGCTGCACAGGCAGCCTGTGGCAAAAACATCCCCCCCAGATCACCAAAAGATAAACGCCATGCATTTTGCAGCACTAGAGTCTGTATGGACTCAGCTGGCTTATACCCAGAGAGTGTCAGTGCCACAGTTAATCAGAAAACTGGAATATACCCCTGAAGCCAACTGAGACTTAAATGATATGCAGCATCTAAAGAGTTTCAGCTTTCGTTTCAAAAACACGAAGCAGAAAGACCCACAAGAATGACAGACAATTTAAAAAGAGGAACTTTTACGTGCAGGTAAATAGTTAAAAAGCTGAAACAAAGAGGATTTTGCTTTCCTTCAATTGCCAGCTCAGCTCAGGTTACATTAACCTTACTGTTTGTGCACTGAGTGCTCTACTAAGAGAGTTTTTAATTAGAAGCAATATTGTTCCAACTTAAATATAGAAACCTATTTAGTGATTTTGATATGTGGATGTTCAAGGCCTATTTGCTTGGAATTACACTGGGATCTTGCGCAACACTGAAAGGGATTATCCCAGGTGTAGTAGTCAAAATAGCAAAGTCACCTTCATTGTTCTCTCTTTCTAATAATGGTTCCTTCCAATTCATTTTTTCTCCTTGGACATATTTATGATGGATTTGTATTTATTTATGCATTAGAAATCAGTTTGTACATCTGATGCATCTTGTGGTGCAGCCATGGATACATGCTTACATGACTATACAAAGACATTTGCTGGGCAAAACAAGGTAATGAAGAAATTTCCTTCCACAAAAATAAAATACAGTTTGTAAAATACCACTTTCTAAAAGTCACATTGAACAAATGTTTTTATTATTGAAAAATATGTTACCAGGAGTGAGTATAAAAGTCTGGGACAATCATGTTACCATAAAGAAGCTCCAGACTAACCCATCCCACGGTCTCTCCACATGATACAGATGTCAAGATTTCTGTGGCATCAGTCCAAGATTTAGAATTACAGTAAAAGATATTTTGAGGAAGGTTAAGTAATTTCCAGCCAAATTATGTTTGGAGTCAGAAAACTTTCCTGAGCGGATTGCACTCAAGCGCTGGGAGAAATTTGAAGCAAAGCAGCAGGGAAAACAATTTGCTTGGAAATCCCTTCATAATCCATGATATTTCTGACTTCCTCATTTACCAATTATGTGGATTCTGATGAGAATTAGGTATGGATTTGTGATCTTTATCCAGCACATAATTCAGTCTCCCCAAGGGTTAAAGCCTTGGTGAACACTCAGAAACAGCTAGTGCAGAACATGATCACCTCTTAGCAGATTTCCTTGGGAGGAGCAAGGGACAGTAACCCATCCAGAGTGCACGAGCTTTCCATCGTTTCACAGCCACGTTTTTCACCTTGGTCTGCTAAAGCCAAACCCATCTTTTGCTCTTTAAGCACATACCTTTCACAGCATATGGTATGACCAACTCATCAGTCTCTCTGTCCTGAAACATTGAAGTTCTGACAGGAGAGTGGATACAGTCATCCTCCTAAGCCATGGGCACACCAGGACCCTGATATTCTGTAGAAGCATCTGCTGCACAGCATAAACCCCCTATCTTGAGCCATACATAAAGGAGCTGGATAGATATCTTATGGAATGTTGTTAACGGTGCCATAGGCACTTTTAAAAGATGTTTATGTAAGTACAAGAGGAGATCTGCCCTTCAAAACACACCCACTGAACCACAGCAGAGGCAGCAAGGCTCAGTACCTGCTGCATCAAGCCTTCATCATTAAAAATGATCTCAGAATGAGATCTTTTACAATAATTGCTTCTGGAAAAAAAGGTGAGATTTTAG
This sequence comes from Brachypodius melanocephalos, assembly GCA_013398615.1. Taxonomy (NCBI): domain Eukaryota; kingdom Metazoa; phylum Chordata; class Aves; order Passeriformes; family Pycnonotidae; genus Brachypodius; species Brachypodius melanocephalos. The sequence goes on along the minus strand of VZSR01003807.1, from coordinate 23,465,675 downwards.
TGTCTTAATTTGGTGTAGAGCAATAATGCTTTACTTTCAAATATTTCTACCAACTCTAACATACTTTTAAAATTCTACTGTATTTATCTTTTACATAAACAACACAAATTCTCTCAGAATAGAAATTGCCTACTTCATGGAAATGTCACAAACAATAGCTATCAAAAAATAAACACGAGATACAAAGCAGTAATTGTTGCTCCACGTATGGACATAGAAGGAAAAGGTAATTCAGCCATGGCAAAACTAGCGCCCTGGATACCAGCATTAGAATACATGGTGAAGCCAGGCATTCTAACTTCTTTCTTGTCCAAAATGCATCTCCTCCAACGCACTAAACAATTTTCATAGCAGGCAATTAGGAAAAAAAGAATTTAAGAATATTTTTATACCATTCTGAAACAAGTGCTGAGGTGGAGACGCACTTCTTGTTTACATGAGAATTTGAACACACTATTCTAATGCCTGCTGGTGATTTTCCTTTCCCTTCCAAAGTTAAAAATAAAAATCAACTATGGACACTGTCTAATTTTATCTCCAGGTCTAATTTAACATGGCTGAACAACTGACTGGTAAATCACTATCTATGAAGTAGAACAGCATAGACAATAATGACAAGACTACAACAACACTGAATGACTGAGCACAATAAATTGCAGCCTTATGCAGTAAAATTATACTCTTTCAGCAAGGGTAAAAGGGTGAAGATAAATAAAGGAACCACTTTATTTCTCAATTTGCAACTTTAACAGTTAATAATAGGAAAAGCAGGTGCTGCAATTATTGCACATCATCCACAATGTTCACAGTATCTTTCTTCTGCAGAAAGTTACAGTATTGGACAAGAAATAAATATTGTGCTGGGTAAGATATTTTTGGGGGTAGTAAAAGTAAATAAACAATAGCAACTTCTACTTATTATCTCTACTTCTGAATCGAATTTCAGCTTTTGCCAAGCCCTGATCCTTCCCCACTGCCACCCAGTAAAGTGATTGTTTGGTAAGCACAAATTATGACAGCCATTACTGAGAAGCACAAAACAAAGGCAGAAATGACAGAGCACAAAAGTGAGAGACATGATATATAATAAAGGAGAACATCCAAAGCAGAATTTTCCATCCTAATGGTTATTTTTAGAGCCTCAAGGACCTTTCCTGGCTTTTCCTCATGAATGCTCATCCAACAGCAATGAAAGACTAGTTACATTAAGTTCTCCAACTGGTTCAGACCTGGGAGAAGCTGTCACAGTCCCATAGCTGAGCCCACCCTTCACTCCATGCATAGTTTAAATATTTATAAATATAAAAGTCTACAAAGCACTCCTGAGGCCTCCATCACTTTCTCCAATGCTCTACCATACCTAAACAGCATACTTTTTAAAGAAGGGGGACTGTGGAGTTATTTACCTGGCATACCAGCAGTGTCTTTACCAGGTGGTGCACAGAGTAAGCCACACTGCCATCAATCCCTTCTTTTAAACTTAGGACTCACAGCAAATTGCTATGATTACCCTTAAAGAGCAATGAAGGCACCAAAATCTGCACGGATATTTAACATAGCTAAACACCATACTAAAAAAAAAAAGAAAATGATTCTAAGTTAAGCACTGTGGTTCAGGAAGGAAAATTGACACCAGTCACAAATACATGATCAGTATTTAAAACTATAAAGTTTAGCATGATAGGAAGTGGTTTCACAAGCATTTCTCTTCAACCTAATTTTTGCTAGTAGTCAGACTGGATGTGAGATAATTCTCTTTTTAAACACAAAGCTGTTAGTAATAATATTTTTTTTAAGTATAATGCTGATTCTTACTATGCGAAGGTCCTGAGTGAGATGGACTCCTCCATTAAATAAGTAGAGATTCCTTCACATTCTGCAGTCCTACTCAAAATCAGCACTAAAGCAAATTAGATACTTACTATAATCATACAATAGATTATACAGAAGACAGAGTTACTATACTTTCTATTTCAATCTCTGTTTATATTAGTAGGCTGTGAATTGTTAAAATAAGCTCAGGGCTAATAAAGAAGCACCTTCACTGTCCTTTGAGTTACCAATCTTGAGTCCCTCACAAACACAAAAGTCACAGCAGACCACCACCATCACTCCAACCCAGCAATTCTTTGAACAACATTTGAGTAAGCACTGGTAGGTAAACAAGAAATCCACCACAGTGCTGCACACACTCATCTTTCGTATTACAGTCTGTTCATTCCATAGGCAACACCCACACCAAGCCAGGGAACAAGACATTATTTTCTCACCCATTAGTTAGCCATAAATATCTCTTAAACACACGTAAGTATTTTTGGTCTTCATAAGAGAGAAAAAACTAACTAAGAGATACTTCCAGAACTGCAATGCTCATGTTAGAACACCCAATGCCATAATCAATCAGATCTTGCAGACCTTCTGTCCATTAACAAATCTTATTAGGGAAAAGAGTGTTCCCACAGAGAAACAAGGCTCTGCCTGCAAAGATGCAACCACAGGGCAGAGACCAGACCTGTCATCTGATGAGCACTGGCTTTCATTATAGTGCAAGAATGTTATCTCCTCTGAATAAATAAAAATGTTTCCTCTGGCTGGAATGACAAATCCCTTTGAAAATGTCAGATTACCTCATTGTAGTTTTAATTGGTATTGCTAATCAGGAAGAAAAGAAAGCACAGGAAACAAATTTCTTAGAATTGCGTATGTGGCACATCTAATTTAAAAAAAGGTATAACATGGTGCAGCATCATAAATTAAGGAACAGCCAGAATTCTGCCTTAAGAAGTCCTCCATATAAAGACAACCAGAAGTTAACATTTAATACCAAAGCAAGGAATATTGTATTTTAATCTTTCTTTTAATTGACAAAGACATTTTCTTGACATTTCTAATTCTATCAAACTAAGCATTTCTCATTTTTGTTTTTATATTTACAGATAAAAACTGACAAGTCACTAAGTAAGATTTATTGCTTTCTTTCCTGTACCTGACTGTCTTTCCCAGTAGGGTAAGGAATGAATATTTCAGTGCAAAAGCAGAAAACGAGAGCAGAAAAATGAACAGGGACAGGTCGCTTTCCTGCTCTTCAGAACACTGAATAGAAATCCTCTCAGCATAACAAATGCTGATTTGAGTTCAAAGTGATCTGCTAACAAAAAAGAACTCTCTCAGAACAACTTGTTCCAATACCTTCTTTACTGAAAGACAATTCAGGATTTTTGCTGTATTTACATTTGTTTTATTTTTTCAATGAAAGACTAGAAATGCTACAAAAATTGAGGTACTCCACCTGACAGAACAGAATACTTGAAATAGTGTAAGCCCAATTCTGCCACTGTCTGCAATACCAAGTGATACCACACCTAACTGCCATATTATTTGAAACCATTTCCTGTAAAATATTTTCAGTGTTTATGACAGCTGGATAAGTTACCCAGATGCTGGCATTAGTTAATTCATCAGCAAGCAGTGCTTTTACAATTACTGTCACCTTGACACTAGCAGGTGGCTGTGAGCTTTATTTTATTCAGTCTTCACTTCCAGCTGAGTTCAACTCCTTTATGAATATTCTTTGCTAAAAGGTGAGGAGTCAATTAATAACGTTTCTGGGAACAAGCACTGTAATGAGTCACATCAGTGTGATCATCAGTGCCAACAGAAGAAGCCAAATGGCCTTCAAAGAGGACTTTCACAGCTGTAGAAGTATTTTTGTATATCTAGACCCACAAGTGCCAAAAGTGTTTTGAGCATCTTCCCCAGGAAACAGACTGTGTACAAGACCAATTTCCCAGCTCTGGGCCAGCCCTGGTCCTGCTGGACTTCAGCATGTGAGATGCCACACCAACACGAGCCCACCTCCAGCCCAGGCCAGCACCCAATCCCAAGTTTTCCTACCAGGATACAGAAGAGGGGGGTAGTGCATTTGAAACAAGTGGCTCCACTTGAGGCTGTGCCTACAGCAGTGAAGGATCAGCCAGAGCCGACCAACACAATGGCACATGCTGACACCAGCCAGCATCGCCCCTCACCACTCTGAGTTTTGGGATGGTTTCCCAGCTCACAAGCGTAACGTCAAACCCAAGGCACCTTTGCCCATCTGTGCAACTCTTCTCACAGCTTTTGAAAACAGTGATTGTAGAAATATGCAAATGACTTAGTGGAGAGATTCAGACAGCTTGTGGTTTCTGTGAGCAACCACTCACCTGCAAACTGCAAGAGTAACATGTGTCTTTTTCACAACTTGAGGAAATAACAAACATGAGTAAGCTTTTAGATTTGTAGTGCCCTTTCCAGAATAATCCAGTATGCTGGTCACCAGCTTGTAGAAGAAAGTTCACATGAAAAACCTGCTTATTGCACAAATTAGATTTAACAAAAAAAAAAAAAAATCCCTTCTTTTATTCAATTAGACTTTCTTTGTTGTGCTTTCACTGGCGGCAAGAAAATTAATTTTCTTTTCTAGCTGACTGATGTACCAAAGAACTCACAGAGTACCATGCAGAGTATCCCCTCTGTGGAAAAGATTGTAGAGAACTTAATCGAATGGAAGTAACTGGATTAGTGAGAGATTTCCAGATTTCATTCAAATGCATACAGCAAAAAGCACAAACCCCCTCAAGTTATCAGAAGTAGCTAACGCATGTAATCACTGCAGTTATTTTTTAACTAAAGAATTTCTAAGTAGATATACTGTGTTTGAAAATCTTATTTTAGAAAGGCCAGAATTAAATGGTACAAACTGTCAGAAAAAGAGTGCAAGGCATAAACTAAAGAAAAAGTAATGTACAGTAAGTTTTCCATATCTTACTTGCACTTTAAAACTTTAAAATGAAGACAAGAATTGCTAAATAGCTACAGAATTTAAAAATCATAAAGGAAGACTTTGTTCCTGTTATATTTGGTTATTTTCTTTTGTACTATTTGTGTGTACTTAGGATTGCTTACAAAGACAAACTCCAAGACTATTTAAAAGGAAGAACTTTTAGACCACGGGAGAAAAAGCAACTGCTTATTTATCTACTAACGTCAAAAGAGTAAGATTTTTTTTAAAGCTTATGTATACTTGAACAATTAGAAGCTTAGCTACAACCCACTAGCACTGGAAAGCTTATGAACCAACCATTTAATAATATCCCTGCTGCAATAATTCCAGAAAAGGCGGTGATGAATGCAGTAAACAAACTGCAATGATTGCCTGTAATAACAAAAGGAATTTGTTACTTACAAAAGCCTTTGAGAATTCCTCACCCCAGACTCAGGGCAGCTTTAATTTTTCAAGAGGTGTGATAAGCAGCATGCACAAAGAGCAACCAGTTGGATTTACTGCACATGTATGAATTAACTGAGCACTGCAACTGGCTCCCCAGGCCCCAAATACAGGTAACAAGGCTCACTCCTGCAAAAATTGTGCTCAAAGCTTAAGACTCTGAAATACCACACCACCCCAAATACATAAAATATCAAACAGCTCAGTGTCAGCAAGTCGGTGTCAAAGATTTGGGATGCCAATTTTGTATCCTATCAGCAACAGAAAGCCTGGAACTGCAGGTCTCCAGTCAAATAAAGCATTTGTTTCAAGCAAGGACAGATGGCAAGCTAACAGGCATTAAAAGTGTCAGCAGCCATTATGGAGGACTGACATCCAAGAGCTAGTGGAAGTTTTAAATCTGTTTTTACACAATATCCACATAAGAAGAACAGGATTTTAACCAGCTCCATATGAATTAACACTATGGTATGTCTTGCTTTGAACAACAGGCACCACTGTAAGAGACACAACTGTACAACTGAAGTAAGAACAGACACTAGCACTAAAAAGATCCTTCCCAAGGCCCCTCTGTCCCCAACAAAATAAGATCTCTGCAACCTGTGGAAATCTAATATTCACATGTTTGGATGCTGGTGAGAGGCACTGCCAGCCCTAGAAGAACTTGTAGACTAACAAACCAGGCAAGGATATCAAGAGTCCAGAATTTGTCACATATTTAGTAGTCAGGTCTTCTACAGTTCAGGAAGATGATACATGTATTTGAAAGTATATTGGATGTAAGTGAATGCAACTGAAATTAAGAATATGGCATATAAAATGGAAACTCATTATATTGTGAAGTGATACAGAGAACATCTGGATTTCATCCTAAGAGGTTGGTGTTTTTCCTGATTAAGGAAACAGCTGCCTTAGTAAAATTACTCATATCCAGCAGTAATGAAGAATTCTTTTAGTATCTTTTAGCTCAATTCTTCTGTTAAGCCACAAGCATCTGCTTCCTAATTTTCTTTTTATTTAATCTTGTGTACCCAGCTCAAGTGCTGTAACAACAAATTTAAATAGCTGCCTCATTTTATATCTTGCTAACTATCATGACTAAACAAAGAACAGCACTTTGCATATGAAACTTTCCTTTCAAGCAGGTGACCATTGAGAGGTGATTTGTAACACCATCTGTGTGAAGGCAGGGGGTGGGATGGAGAAGCCTAATAAACTGCATGGGGAATCAATAATTACATCCTCAATGCAGCATAAAGAGCTTTCAGAAGATTCATTCCTAGGCTTGTAAATTTGACTGTATATTTTAATTCCAATACCATTAAGTGATTTAGAGTGATGCCTTCACTCTAAACTACACTCCTAAACCATGGTGGCAGGCACGGAAAATGCTAAAATCACTCTGTGTACATAAAGGGAATTCTATTTTCTTTTTAATGCTAACTCAACAGCAAATAGGGAGCTGTTTGTTTCAGCCAATATTATGTAACACTTGCAGGTTTCTTCCAGGCATTAATGGCAAGAGTTTTAAGTGATGGTTATTAAATATACAAGTATAACAATGTGAACAGGATACCAAGGGTGCCTACTTTATTTGTTCTTCCATTCATTTTATTCCTAACTTCATTTACTCACTCAATATTTTACTCCAACACCAGAACAACAGCTTAATGAAATTACTCTCATCAGTTGGAATCTAAAAGGTCCTTGGACAAAAGGGTCCAAGACTCAAGGTCTCCCATATTCTGCCTTCTCCCCTGAACCAACCACTAGCAAACCTGAGCAGCCCACTGAGCAGATGGAAAAAAGTAACTACTCCTTTTTGCGCTGTTTGCCCTCAAAAACATGGTCTTCCTCAAGCTCCTTATTTAGTCTTAAAATACTTGTGATGATGTCAGGTTAAGTCAGGTACTTGCATTGCCTCATTTAGAGGCTGATGCTCAAATGGTTAAAATTCACACTGATGTGTCAGATGAGGTATCTCAGAGGAGCAGTTCTCCAGCCAGCTCAGGGTTTGCTCTTCCTGGAGTTACTCCCATTTTTCTACAGCAATTGTGCTGAGTCTGCAGCAGTCCTGCAATAGCAGTAAGGAAGAAAAGCTTTCCTTTTCCCTGCTGTTTCCATGCAAAGTGCTCCAGACAGCCAAGGGCTGTGTTTTCATGAAGCTGTGAGTGAAGGTTCACAGAAGGATGGTTGAGGTTGGAAGGTACCTGTGTGGAGGGAGCTCTGAAAGCCATCTGGTGCAACTGTGCTGCTCAAGCAGGGCCCCCCAGAGCCTGCTGCCCAGGAACAGGAGTGTGCATAGCTAGCTTCTGAATATCTCCAAGGACAGGGGCTCCCCAATCTTTCTGGGCAATCACTGCAAATCACTGCAGTGCCCAGACATCCTTACAGTAAAAACATGTTTCCTGATATTCAGTTTCTGCTTGATGTTTAATATAAATGTTATATGTACATTTTGGCATTAGGACATGGACAGGGCAGTGTCATAGTATAGGTCTAAGTGACTACTGTCCAAGCTGTATCTTCTAGTAGACACTGCAACAAGGCATTAATCAAGAGTCTTGTCTTGTTATTAGTGGTTTGATTTAGAATGAAGCAAGCAGTAAACTTGTAATAAAAGCAACAATAAGGACAACTAATAACTAGGGAAGCACATGTAATGCAGGCTATGAAAAGATTAGGACAAAGAACAAAGTACAATGAGAATCCAAACTGACAACTTTGAATACTCAAGTTTTAAAAACATTCAATGATTTTAGGCACATAGTTAGAGTTCCAGGCTTTACACAGTCTTCATTAAACACAAAAAGCCTAAAGAGTTAAATTGCATTACTCTAATATCCTTTGCCAGAGACCCTATGTTCCTCTTCATGTATAGGCAATTGCACATTCCACTGCCTATTAGTTTGTTGTGTTCATGAATACAAGGAGAATAAATTAAACTAAATGCTACTATTTTAGAGTGTCTCTTTAAACATATTTAAATTATAATGAGTATTCACTGGAAATTAGTGTTGTATATTATGGCTGTCCCATGTTTAAACAGTAAAGTGCGTCTTTTAATCCTTATACTATGATTGAAGTCATCACAGGAATTTCCAGATTTTGCGATCTCAGATACTGGAAAAAAGTAGAATGATCACAAGTAGAAAGACAGTGCCAACAGTCCCTCTGTTAGATCTACAGCATGGATCACTTATGAACAAGCCTTTGGATCACAAGACTCTCTCACTGAGATTTCTCTACCACCAGCAGCTTCAGACTCTCTCGTATAGATATATGGGACAGAAATCAATGGTTTCAGCTCTCAGGTTTCAGTGGATTCTCCGATTGCAAATAAACTTGTTTTAGTAAATTCCATTAAAAACAATAGGATCAAGAACATGCCATGTAGGTAAGTGCAGCTTGGATTTGCAATCATGTGAACAGGCCTGACCCCATGACAGGTGAGTTTGGTAACACCAGCAGTTGCACTGATGCATTCTTAAGTTGTTATTTTTCAAGGGGAGGAATAGGTTAAACTTTAGCACACTCTGCAGGTTCCTTTCCCCACAACCCCTCTGACACACTATCTAGATGGCTTTTTATATAAGTAATGTAACAAGACAGACCTCTGTACAGCAGGACAAAAAGATGATGGTTTCCTAACTCAGTGCTTTCTTTCTTATTACTGAGATTTCTCTGACAGACAATAGTCATTGAACTGTCTGACGAATAATGGACAGGATGAAAATGAGCCTGAATAAAGTGCTTCTATATTTTCCTTAAATTAAATATAAGAGATGTGAAGACTTGTAGTTCTTTTTACGTAAGCCAAACAGGAGGCTTCGAGAGAGAAGAACAATGATTTAAGAAGCTGCTTTTATGTTGTAAGTTAAATCATCAGGCAGACTAATTCAATTCCTTTCTGTTTACTGTAAGACTATTTCTCTTACTGGACAAGCCATAAAACTAAAGTGACTAAAACAGAAGAATTTCCAGTTCTTAAAGACTCAGAAACAAGTCTTCTGACTGAGCAGCAGAGCTGCCAGCACATCAAATTTATGAGGAATTCAATTGCTTCTCTGAATTTCCTGCAATTAAAACTTCTTTACTTTTCTGAGCTAAACCTCAAAACCATTCCTGTAATCAAAGAGCCATAAGTTGTACTCTCTAAAGATTAACACTGTTTTTGAAAGCAGCACATATTTGAAGGAAACAATGGTTGGAAGTATTCATAAAGACTTCAAGTATGCATATTAGTATGTGTACATTGCTTTCCATGTCCCCACTTGAAGCAAGAGAAATAAAAGAAAAGTTATGACAACCATGTAAACTCTCTCCATTTTTAACAAACCTCATTACATGGCTGTAGTTTTTTATTTTATTCTTTAACTGAACACTTCACACAGCCACGTCTAGAGAGAAGGCATTTCAGGCTTCACAAAATTACTTCTATGTTTAACAGCACAAAAGTTAAAACATTAGAGTACCTTAACTGTAATTTCAAGTTGGAACTAGATAGAAAAAAGTCTTCAAAATATGATTTAGAAAAAGGGCATGTTAGTCACCAGCTCCACTCATTAATTCCATTACCAACTGTCATAGTCTATCAAGAAAAAAAATATGGCTGAGTAAGTTCTTCTCATTATCTCAGTAAATCTTTACTTTTGACCTTGGGTCAGTTAATAACCATATTAACTTAAGACAAGCAAATCAGAAGAGCTGATGGCATTTAACATTGAACTAGTTCTGCTCAGTCATGCTGAGAACCACCACTGTAGTTTCCTGCAGCAGTGTGGCAATGATGGCCCAAAGCATCACAGCAGTTGTAAATCTTGCCTGGAATCAGGAAGATTACTTATTCTTCCCTCTAGAATATAAATGGAAATAAAAGCAACTCTGGAAGAAAAGGCTGAGCACAGACTGAACAATGTTTGTAAGAGATACCCTGCAAGCAGCAAATGCTGATGAGAAGGTTTCAGTTATTCACTAGTTTTGCATGATAAAAGGAAATCTATTGAAATTGTCTGTATACTATGAATAGTGTTTTTAAGAACGATTTGGGGAAAATAGCATCCTTTAAGAAACAGCATTGTAAGCTGCTGACTTTGTTCTGCAGCTGTTAGTTTGAAGAAAACAACAAAAAAAGAGATTTTTAAAGAGAAATGGATGGGAGTGAAGTTCATAGCATATCCTTTTCACATGATGATCCTTAGGATCTATTGGACTGTAAAATAATCTAGTCATCCTTGCAAAAATTAAGGACAACTTGTCCCCCAAGGGACAACACAACTTTAAAGCAGTAACAGGACGGAACCAGCTTCCAAAACCAACTAGTATGGTTATTTTGCTTAGCCTGCAAAAGCAGATGATTGCCTAAAGACTGAAGAAAAGGAACGAACCAGACACATTTAGTTCTTCAGATGAACTAGTTACAGAATATTTTTGGTAGTTCAATGCATTTGAAACATCAGGAACAGCAGAACTGGCGCTTTATGCCAGAAAGAAGACAGCTCTCTGTTAATTGAAGGTTGACTCTATTCCAGTAACATTGCTGCTGGAGTGATCTTCCTTGTTTGCTTTAGAGTTATGTCAGTTTACATAAGACTTGGATGTTAAAACAAGCTTCTGAGCCTCCGTGTAGCTGAATGACAAGAGTCTCCTCATACTGTACTGTTTTAATTAGCTACTATTTGAAGGAGTTCATCAGGGTTGGGTGGGTTAATGTAAGCAATTAAAGGCGTTGAGTAAAGAATATGAGGGCTAAACACATCAAACAAAATCCAAATTCTTCAGAATATTTTACCACCTCCTGACCTCTCTTGTATCTTTTGCTTTACTAGGAAATTAAACTGTCAGATGGCTGACCAGCTAACACCTATGGGAATACAAAAGCTTGTATACGTGTTGACAAAAGACTTGCAATGTAAACAGTGAGCTAAGAAACTGTATCTGCTGTTTAACTACGTCCTAAATTATTTTTTTCTTGAGGAAACCAAGCAAAATTTGTATGAGATGCTGGCACTACATACCACTCCTCCTTTTCAGCTTTCACATCTTCATGTTCGTCCTCTTCTCAGTTTTTGGCTTGAGAAAAGTTTGCAGTTTGCCCAATTCTGTGCACGTAGCCTTGGGCAAAATAAGCCCTTGCATTTACTGACTGGAGGAAAACAAAAAAGTTCAACTCTGTTCAGGGGCAATCACCTGCCAAAGCCCACTGGCATCTATCATACTGGAAGTGGCACAGGATTTTTCATCCGCACATCTTTTCCAAATTCCTTCTCAATCTTTTGCACATAGGGTGCAAATACTGTCTGCGTATGGCAGAGGCAGGCTTTTGGCACCGATGATAGAGCAACTGGACTCATTCATCAACCACAACATTTACCAACATTATTCAACTGTTGCATTTTTACAAACAAATGGCAAAGCATGTGGCTTCCTGCAGTTTTTGAAAGGTGTGGGACAAAGCTCCCTACTCATCTTACAAATCTTTCAGATTTCTGTTGCCTGAAAATAACAAACAATTGATCCTGCCAAAAAAAAAAAAAATCAACAGGAAAATTAGCACTCACCATAAATCGATCCCAAGAGTTGGTGCTAACAAAACAAACGAACCTTGTTTGTATCCGTTTCATGTTTGATCTGCTGAGCAAGATGTTACAAGTGCAAAGGAGACTTTTTTAAAAGAGTATCTGTTTCTCCTGCAGCAAGGATGCCATTATCTCTCTACCTGTTGCTGGAGATACGAAGAGCATGCAAGAGCAGCAATGATGTCTGTCTGCTTCTGATTTCAGGCACTCAGTTTTCTCAATGATCTTCAGTTGGCTTGAAGCAGAAGAACTGGTGGGACGGCACAAAGTGGTGTTTTGCAATGAATTTCTATTCTGATCCTTTAAAGAGCTAATTGGATAAGAAACTTCCCAAATTTTAATATGCATTTCTGTTCACTCATATTGTATTTAAAATACCCAGAATTAATTAATGCTTACATAATTTTTACAAGAAGTAATTTAAGTTTTTGAAAAGAGATACGAAAGTAGAAAGATTCTTTGCTAAAATCAGCTTTGGGAATCTGATGGAATGTCTTCCTAGCTGCCAACAGAATCAAAAACGTGGTCATCTTCTACTGGATGGTTTATGTTTTATCTTCTCTAAGCTAATAAGAGAGGGATGCTATCACCTACTCAGCTCTCAACTTAATGAAAAATAACCTCAGACTCAGTCTAGGGAGACAAAGCACAAAATGGAATCTCACATACACTAGTTATAAATTGTGAAATATTTAGATGAAGAAATGAAGAGTTACTCCACATCCAGAGTAAAATAATATTTTCACATGTATTTTTTTTTTGTAAAAGTCAGTACAATGATTCAATAACATCTATTACTTTTCACCTAATTGAGCTTTTATACCACACCCACAGAGAGAACATAGTTCCCAAATATTTTACATAGCTTAGGATTTAAGCAGTATAAATGAATGCTGATCTATTTCCTCTGTCAGCACCGAGATATTTTTATGTTGCTTTCATTTGCAGAAAGAAATAAAACTCTTTGCCGTAGTATTATACATAAGGATTGTTATTTAGATATGAATAGTATATTTGCAACAATCCAAATGCTGCTTGCAAATGGCTCCACAGAACCCTGTATACTGTAACCATATGTTGTACACTTTCTATTAAATCTGCAGAGCAACTCCACCACCTCTTCCAGAGGCATGTTTTCACCATCCTTTTACTCTTCTTTATTATTGCAACTCCATTTTGTACTGCAAAGTGACAGAACTGGAAACTGAGATAAATAAAAGAGAGAAATATCTTGGAAACAGCTTCTTTGCAGGTGCCTGGTGATTCTGGACAGACTGTTAATAGCAAGTAATTTCTTCTGTACAGTATATCAACCCACATGCAATGAATTCTTCTTTAGGGTCTATCTAGAGCTGCTGCTGCTGCTCAAAAGGAAAGCACTCACATTACTATTTCTGATAGACATTGTCTCTCCAACTGTTCTGTAGAACCAGAATGAAGTGAAACTGCAGGAGCTTAGTTGAAAGCCAAATCCTCAGAAGAAACAAACAGCTCCCTCTCAGCTGCTTGAATTCTACTTAATAACATAGCTCATGAGCTCGTGTCAAATATACCAGCTGCTACAATCACAATCTGGTATTTCTTAGGTCTCATTATCATCCATTCTCCTTTCTAGCAATTTACCATCAGCCTACAGTAGTGTGGAGGTGAGCAGGGATTTTAGCTAAAATTAATGTAATGAGCAGAGAACTTTTTGGTTATTTCCAGTCAACATATGAATGCAAAAACATGTCAAATAAATTTACCATGGAACAAAGCAATTTTTTTTGTTCTTTGGAGAAAACTCCCCAAACAAATCCATCTCTGCTACGCAAATGGGAAACCACTAAAAGTGAAGAATGTAAATTTTGTACAGGCTGGAGTTCTAAACTGATGTTTCTCAGACCAGAATCAGGGCTCTGATTCCTGGTTTCATGGCAGGCTTAGTTATGGCAGCTGCAGGAGGCTGTCACCACAGCCTCTCAGTCCCCTGCTGTGGGCATTCACACTGATAGACAAACAAAATTATGACAGAAAAACAAAAGCAAAACATACCCACTGCTGGACTCCAGCAGACAGCAATTCACTGAATTAAGGCAATTTGCCACTATTCCCACTTTACATTAGCAGGGTAGCCGGAGGGCCCTCATTCTGAGGCACAAAACCTGTTGGCCATGGCAGCCGATTGTGTGCCTGGTGCTGGTGCCCGATTGCAGTGCAGGGCAGAGCCTCCACCAGGCTTCAGGTACACAGAGCCCAGCAGCAGTTCCCTGTCAATGTATACATGGGTGTATCAGTAACCCCACAGCAGAGAGGGAAGAGAAGGAAAACCTAGAACCAACATCTTAATTAAGTGCAAGACTGGAAGTCCACCTCTCTGTTACCGTTCTTCCAGTTTTCCTCGGAATTAAGTGTGGGGCCAGCTTGAGCAGCACAGTTGCACAGAGCAGCTGAGCAAGTAGCACTGGGAGAAAAGGGACAGAAGTATCAGGAACGAGAAAACTTTTGGAGTAAAGGGAACCTATTGATAGAGATGGGTTTCATCAGCAGTGACAGTGTAATTGCAGTGCAGGAACTTAAGAGACAGAAACAGAAGACTGAAGGGCAGTCTCCTTGCAACAGCAGAACAGTCTACATAAAAGAAAATCTTAGGAGTCAAGGTTATCTCCGGAATGTGAATCCATAGGGATTCTGCAGTACATTTTGATGCAGCTAGCACAGAAAGTGAACAGCATTAGATTTATTAAAGGTGGTGAAGAGACTGAAATGGTAATGGAGATTACAGACTGTGATTGTGGGAAACAGAGGAGATTTTAAATCCTTCTCTGTCCCTGAGTAGGCTGTTAAGTGCTACATCAGAGCTGATATAAACCTTGATTTTATACATTGTAATGACAGCTTTCTGCAGAAATTCAGAATCTATAGGAGAAAAAGTAGCTCTTAACTTAGTTTGACATATTACAGGGGCCACATGCCCCAGTTCAACACATTGTTTTAAACAAAAGCTTCACTTTGGTAATGTTTAAGTTTGGAAAGAGAATCAAGATGACCACCTAAAATGAACTTAGAAAGAAACAGCCACATGGTTAAATTGCTTGGAGATGATTTGGAGAATAAAATGTGAAGTTCAGAGTCCAAAAATTCTCAAATCAAAAGGTTTGCATGACTTTTACCTTCTTTTGGTATGACTGTAAAGAAGGTAATTACAAGTAAAACTATATCAAGTCCAAATAAGGAATACAGAAACTGATAATGCTTGACAAGCTTAATGGAAATGCTTTAAGTCAGGCTTCATGTAATTTTTGAAGTGTTAAAAAAAAAGAGAAATATGAGGCTTGCTAGAGAGCCAGGAGAAACAATAGGAGATGTCTGCTTAAAAGAGCATAGTGCATGAACCAATGCCATTACCAAAAAGATAAATTTACCCCTGTGTTTGGTCTTGCAGAGCCTAGGCATACTCCCATGCAAGAAGGTTCTTCAAAGAACAAGCCTAACGAACTGTTGCAGTATTGAGGTTGGACTAGAAGATGTCTTCTAGGTCACTTCAAAGTTGAATGGCTCCAGGATTCAATGAAATATCAAGTTAAAAAATTATAAATCTATAAAAATGAAAGAGAGCATAAAGATCATTTCAGAGCTCTACAGGAACTAAAACACGACACCACTGAAATGATGATGTGTTGCTTAGAAGTGGCAGCAGGCGGATGGTAGGTGGGAAACAGGGCCCAAATCTGAAAACAGAGCTGTAGAAAACTACAGGCAATTGAAGTCTTCTAGTCTGTACCACACAGGGAATTCTACTGCCAGTCTGTGAAGATGATTAAGGAGAAGTTAAGTGGCATTCACAGAGAAGTGATCAAGCTGATACAGTATGCCTGGAGTTTCAAACAGCATTAGAAATCAAGCCTCCCAGAC
Source organism: Brachypodius melanocephalos (assembly GCA_013398615.1). NCBI lineage: Eukaryota > Metazoa > Chordata > Aves > Passeriformes > Pycnonotidae > Brachypodius > Brachypodius melanocephalos. Next base: position 23,449,937 of record VZSR01003807.1, on the reverse strand, counting down.
ATAAAAGGGAAAGTCCTCTTGTTAACTAGTGTCAAGTTAAGTGAGAGGAAGCAGGAGATAAAACGTGTGGTCAGTGCTCACACTTGGTGAGCTCAGATCCTCAAGGCACATACACTGGAACTTAATCCCAATTTGCAGAAAAGGCCAATACCTTTGTATAGGTGACAAAAACTTAATTATCCCACCATTCAAGACTGCTAAATGATGGATTTTTTTTTTCTTTTTGGTATTCATGGAATTTAAATATTCTCTCTGAAGAGACACCTCTACAAGAGAGGGAGAGACAGAAAGAACAGCTACAGCTAAATTCTGCAGAATGTCTCAGCACTATATGAAATCAGCAATCTTCTGTGGTCAGCCTGGCAAAGGCAGTTCTAGATCAATAGCATCTGCATCATTATTTCATGCCTGCTCCTCATTAGTAAGATACCTCTACAATCACTGAGGGATGATGGTTTACAGTGAGCAATGATTAGGTCTGTCTGAAGCCAGACAGGAAGCCAAGATCATCAAGTGAGGTTGAACAGTGGCACTGTAACTCCAATTCTAAATGCAGATATAAACCAATTAAGTATGTCATAACTTTTCCCCCCACTTTATTATTTTTTAACCTCTAACTAACAGCTGGTAGAGAGTAACAGATGAAACTCTGAGTCCAACACTTACCATTGTAAAGAACAGCTTGGGGTTTTTTCTTTTTCTTTAGTTATTGAAGTTAATTTGTTTGTTTGTTTTGTTTTTGTTATTCCTTCACCCTGATCAGAATAAATCAGTGTTCCTTCAAACAGGTTATCCTACCACAGTAAAAAAATGTACAAATCTGTTACATTTCTGCTTCATGCCGTGGAAGAGAATGGCAGTATAAGCATATTATGCAGGAAGAACAGCCACTGCATCCAAAATACTTTAACATTGGGCGGAAAAAGAAGTTTATTATCCCATACAGAAAACATAAAAGCTTCAAAGGAATCTGGAAAATTACCAGTTGAATCTGAAACTCATGTGCTCCTTATTCACTTCAGAGCGTTATGGATTTATTTTTTTTGCTGCTCACACAAACAGCGAATTAAAAACTCCTTCTATTTCTGCCTATGCAATGTATTCCCTGATTGTGGAACCAATCTTCAAGTAAAACAGTCCCCTTATTACTTAGCTTTAGCAGTGCCTTCAAGAACCATTATGAGTGAATCAGAAGACCTAGAGCACGTACAAACCTGACTGGACTAAGAGCAGGGCTGCACATTTACCATGACTTTCAGCACCAGTATCACAGCTATTCCCAGCAGCGAAAATTACAGTGCTCAGAAGCAATGTTTGTAATCTCCATGAATCCCAAGAAAGATCTCAGTTGCTGTTAGAGGGTTCAGTGTTGTCCCCCTCCAAAAGTTAGCAAATTATCTCCTTATATGACTACATTTGGAGGTGTAAATATCTGGGTCTGCAGAACAGAGGACCTTGCTGCAGGCAGTACTCCTGGCTCTTGGTATACCAGAATTTAACATCAAACCAGTAAGTACAGCAAGGCAGTTGTAAAACAAATTTCTCCCTCCCATTTTATTTTTCATTTCAAAGTCAAAAGAATACATAAATTAGGAATCTTCTACGATTCTGAGACATGTCTAGTAGTTAATCAAGGTTTAATTTAAACAAAATGATCTAGGAAGTTTGAAAAAAAGAAAATGGTCCCAGTCCTATTGGATAAATCTATTATGGTACAGTTTCCTAAAGATACTTGCATACAAACAAAAAAAAAAATTCAATACTAGCAGTGCTTTTAAAGAGCCAGACTTATCTTAAATAATCACTTACAGCCAGTGATGAAAAACATACCAAGAAAAACATTCACATGCCATATTATTATTAGGGACTTAAAAACCTAAAAGAAACCAAAAAACAACCAATGAAAAAAAGAGCAGCACTTAAACAGTTACTCATCTTAAAATCATGTTTTCTGATATTTGTAGCTATTTTATAAATGAAGCTGATATTTGACTGAAACTCTTTCTGGTTTGGGTTACCACAACGAGGGAAAAAAAAAAGCATATGACATTTCTAGCAATTTAGGTATTTCATATCAATTCTAGTAAGGTAGAAATTGCAGGAAGTTTAACAGGAAGTGTCTCATGGCTCTACTTACAAGTGAGCAGCACATATAGTTATCAAGGGGTAAAGTATTCAATTTGTTAATTTTTAGAATGATTCACATTGGTGACTTTATCTAAATGAACTATTATGTGAGCAGGATGTTTTAGGAACTACTCGGTACGGTAGCATATTCTTTAATCGTGATTAGTTAGACTTACAAATGATTATGGAACATACAATGTGTTGCAGCTTTGGATCATTACCCATGGAAATGTAATTCAAAAGCACAAACAGTAATTATTTCCATCACTCCTTCTACCGAAACATAGTTTTCTTCAATTAGAATACTGGTAAGAGAGTACAGCAAATATAAGATTTTTTTTAACAGTTAATCTGATAAAGAATTAATTGAGCTTTAAACTGAAGAATTTTAATCCTTCAAGCAGTGTGCATACAGATTGTGCCACCTTTTTAGGAACACACAGTAATGTAATGGACTAACAGCTTACTCAAGATATATTTCTATGGTGGCAGCCATCCTCTGGGGCCTTCGGGTCTTTCCACACCTCTCAGCAGCAGCAGGGAAGAGAGGCCCACATAATACAGGAGAACCTCACCCTGCTGCATCCCATTCTTTCCATTGGCAGAGGTTGGCTATTGCCACAGCATCCTGGGATTTAGGAGACAAATTGTGAAGTTTCCCCAAACCTGACGAAGGCAGAGCATGCTGAATTGCACTCTCTAAGCCACCAGAGCAACTGTTTAGGGACATCATTCTGCCTTGGACAGCAGATGTCAAACAGAGAGTGAGAACCAGTGGCAAGCATGGATGATGCCCTTCTTGGCCTGCAAGAGCTTGGTACCCTCCTCAATATTACACCTTTTCTCTGTATGTAAGAGATCATTTTAGTCTCATTATCGAGTACACCAATTTTAGAATGGGCACTAGCATCCATTATCACCGATATTTCACTGCAAAGAGTTCCGCTTAATTATCCCTTGTGTGAAACACTTTCTTTTGCTTCAGGTGTCTCCTCATTTCATTTGTGCAAGAGTTTTACTGGAACACGAGTGCTGCTTTCAATCTAGCTGAAGAGGAGGTGGTAAAACTGCCTCTCTGAGGATGAAGGAATGGTTGAGAAGCAATGACTAGGTGTTATTTAAGAGAAACTACACATGCTGATTGAAAGTGAGACTGCACATTAACAGACACAGGGCATAAATCATCAACATACAGATGAAATCACCAGCACTGATGACAAATGATTAAGGCATTTCTTGGCAGACAAACTGCCACATGATGTAAAGGCCCATGAGCATTCATCTTTCAGCTCGTCTGCCAAGAAATATCCTCTGCTTCTGTCACAACTGGTTAATTAAAGTGTACTAATAGGTTATGCTAGAAAAGTCCACACCTGTTTCACAAGTAGACCTCCAGTGAAAAGAGAAGAAGCATAAGTAAAACAATATTTATCAAAGATGCAGAAGCCAGTTCCCAAGCACCTCTCAGTTTTTTTCAGTACCGTTAAGTGTCTGACTGCATTCCTCCCCCCCACTGCCCCCAAAATTACAAGACAATTCAAATAACAAAACCTGTGCATTTTAAGACATGAATGTCTTTCCCATACACTCAGCACAGGCCCATCTGAAATGGTAAGCCTAGTTAAGACAGAGAACTGTCAGAGGAACATTGCCTCCTTATAACTGCTTTGTCAGGTACATGACCCAATAGTACTTGCTAAAACAATTTTATCATAATAATAAATTTTAACAAAAAATAATCATGCAGAGCCATAGAATTTAAGTAATTTAAAGTACCAGGTTCAAAACAGAGCTCTACCTAGTATTTGGGAAATTTACTTATGAAAAAATGAACTTCCTTGGGTTTGCGGAGTTTCCACCAGTAATTGCTTTGGATTTAAGAAACAGTAAGTTCAACTTATGGTTAAAGAGTATTAACTTGTGTAATCCTGCAACAAAATACTACTATAATCCAGACACAGAAACAAGAATTTAAACTAGTAAGATTAAAGACTTTTCAACTGCCAAGTTAAACTTGAAAGTATTAGAATACATGTCACTTAAAATGGTACCTGTGACTCTTTTGGCCTTCTCCAAAAATATTACACAAGTAATTGCATTTAGACAAAGCTCTAAGATGAAACTGCATCTTCATTCTCTCCAGAAACCATGACAGGTAATAGAGATTAATGGGTTATTAATGCTTTAAAGACATTCAAATGTATAGGTTTACAGTTTCCTTTTCTTTCTGAACATATCTTTTCCCTGTGAGTTGAAGCCTGAGGTTCAGGTAGGCAAACAAAGTAAGAGTTTTAATGAGTTCAAGGGTAAACTTGAAACCCATCTGGGAAACAGGAAGCTGATGCACCAAATCTACCATCACCACAGAGTAGGAACTCCATAACTACACACTCTAGCATGAAGCCCAGTAAGATGTACTGGGTGCCATTCCCACCCAGGAAAAAACCCCAAATATAATTTAACACTTAAATGAAGTAATAGCTTTAGGACTTATACAAAGCAGCAGTAATAGAAGCACTAAGACCCACTGGCCTCTGTTGTACAAGCCATTTTCAAAGTTTTAAACAATGGATAAATTCAATTATTTAATTTGGATAAATAAAATTATTAAACTTAAATTTAACGACTTATCTAGATGATGATATGCCAGATAAACCATCTTACTTCTTCTCCTGAAAGATAGTAAGCTGAAAGTAGTCCACCGACGAAACGAATGTTCACTTCAAATACGGAAATTTCAGCATTCTGTTGAAATAAACATAAATTTATTTCTGTAGAGGTTTGTTTGCTTTGTTTATATATATACATGTATGTATTTATATATATACATATACATACACACATACAGGTTATAAGGCACAACAGCTGTAAATAGCAAAACACAGAAGATGTAGGGAAGCCCAACAAAAGAATTTAAAGCACTTCTTTCTCTTCCTCACTTTGACAAAATATCCTCATCCTGCTCAACTTCTCATCTCTTCTGTTGGATTATAAGGCCTTCTCTAAATCCACATATCTAAACACTTATCATCCCTTGCAGATGATTCAGCATTTGCCCAAAAAGTGCTATTGGATCACATGTCCCACACTACCTCCTCTTACACCATCTCAGATGGATTAGTATTGATCAAAATGTCCTATCGAGTGGTTTCCCACTTCAGTCGAAATGCAGCTTACTGCAAAAAAAGAAGATAACATTAGAATGAGTTAACTACATGCTGATGAAAAAAATGTAATCATTATGTGTATTCACACAGAAGAAGATGATCTTTCACTATTACAGTGACAGCCCTTTCCAAGCTGGCATGGATAAATCTTTTACCAATGATAAAAACTAGGTCCAGCCAGTATCCATCTCAAAACTCGATGCACATTCTTCTCTGCCTTTTGAAATTCAAGTGTAAATGATGAATCTGAGTCTCACATGCTTTTGTTCTTTATTAAAGCAATTCCAATTTTACCCCAAGACATATCATTTAAACGACTCAAGGCATTCAGTTAAAAAGTTGATCTAGTGAAGTTTCTTAATTTTTGCTTTTTTATGTGATACTACTTTTTATATTTCTGCATTTCAGGAGAAAAAGGTACCCAGGGTTACAAAATTTTGGGCACATAAAAAAGGCATTTGATTTTCACAGGTTCTGGTTTGCTCTTGTTTCTACTGAGTCACTTTTCCCTTTTCTATTTGCCGACATACACTATAGCTATATTTAATATAAACCAGTGCATGGTGGAGCTGATGGATTTTCTTCTGAAAGGCTTGCATACTTTTTTCACTCAGCTACGTTTTGTGCTTTTCCAGTTTAAACATTCAAATGTCAATTTACGTAGGAGGGAAGAAGTTGCTTCCTGTTTTCTACAGATTTGGAATTGTAGTAAACTGCCTTTAGAGAACAAACAAACAAACCAGAGCTAGGCTACTTAAGAGAAATATTACTTAATGCTTTTCAGTTTCCAAGGTGCTCTGATTAAGAAAAGGTATCTAGACACATTGCAGAGTTGGTGAGCTTTTTTGTAAATTGTAACAGCACAGGCTTCAAAACATACTCTCAGACTTGCTACAATGCTAGTTGGCTTACATTCAAGAATTTACCTTTTCTCCTCTAAAATGTATTCTGCACTTCCCCCTCTAAAAAGAGGATATAATTTCATTTAGAATTGCTCTGATTAATATATAATTAATATAGTATGTATGCGTGTGCCTGTATAATTTCTTAATACACGTGAGCACAACTAAAAAGGGCTGACAAAGTAAAGGCATCACACACCTGCCTCTTGAAAAGTCAGACTGGCATCATGGGTTAAGACTGCAAAATATATTGCTGTCTTGCAGTGTTCAGAACATAACACTCTTTCAAGTCTATTTTGAGTATTCTAGAAATCTGCAGTTTCTCCTCTGTCACTGCTCTCCCCCACTGGTCCTCTCTTATTCTTTCTAAGAGAAATGACAAAGCTTAATTTCTGCAGCCTAATTTCTGTTTCCAAAATGTCTTTTTTTTCAAAATCTGTTATTTCTCTTTCCAAGTGTTCAGTCATTGTCTCACTGAATGCAGCAATAAGGCAAATGGAAATAGGTGTTCATCTCAACTTTAACATTCCTGTGCAGGCTTTTTGACTATGCCATGATCCGCGTTAAACCTGGGGACGGGGATATAAAAACATTTTAACCCTTTAGAAATCTGAACTAAGTAGATGATGCATCTGTTCACCTGCTAAGCAGGCTACTTGTGTAGGAACTACAGTACATGTACATTAAATACAGAAGTCTACCTTCAAATCCAACATACAAGAGAGCTAGTAGCAGAGAATGATTTGACTAAAGAAAGGCTGATCTGACTTGATCTGATTGAAGAAAGAATGAATAAATGAGTGAAAGGAGAGGCTTCTCTTCCCTGGAGATTGAGCTAGCTGAAACTTCTATGAATAGTATGAGAATATGAATATGTGAACCTTCTTCAGAAGTTCAGGTTCTTTCCATTTCAATCCTGAGCCTTAGCACATGTCAAGTACCTTTCTTTGATGTGGGAAGGTTGAAGCTGTAAAGAGGTAGGTGTCAGATGAGAAAATGAGTTAATCAGATATCCCAGACACTTGTGTTTCCTTTGAGAACTGAATTAAATTACTTTTTGATTTTCAATTGCATGAAGTAAATTGAGTGGTGCAAGACCTGAATATTTTGTATCCAGAACTTTACATTTTGTCTTTCTGGATTTAAATATGACCACTTAACTCATAAAACCATTGCTATCTTTCAAGGAGTGCAAAGGTCCTTTAAGGAAGACAGTATGTGTGCACTGACATCCGCTTCTGGAAATCAGTTAAAGACACAAAGACTACTTGGAAGTAATGTGAATAAAGGTTTTACTGTCGAGCCACAAAGATTACTTGCACTGTAATATCGAACATGTCTTGAAGGGGGGATCTTTCAGGACATTTCTTGAAGGCAACCATTGTTCTAGTGTTATCAGATTCCCAATAGATCACTTGAACCTCTGAACCTTCATTTGAAATACTTGCCTCTTACCAAAACTTTATGCAAGCCACGGAAGCAGACAAACACTGAAACAGTCATTTCATTAATGGTAGATTTGAAAGCTGTATGCCTGATAAATAGTTACTCCTAAACTCACTGTAGCAGGGTAGGATTATTCTCAGCACACAAATAACAGTAATTGGCAAACCAAGGAAACATCTCTACATGGAAAGTTTATGTGAAGAAGTAGTCTGTTATGAAAAATGAACTTGTCCAAAAAATAAAAGATTTCTTCTACACCAACTTTACCATTCTTCCTGGTTTGATTTTTGAAATTTTTGTATGATATGACGCATCGAAGCTGCCACACCCTGATCATTACCCTCTTTTCATATATTTAGTCATGCACATACAGTTTGCACAAATAAGTCTGTAGATTTCTACTTAGCAGCCAAATTCTAACTAAGCAATACTATTTTTTATTTTGCTCTCATATCAAGCTATATATGAATACCTTATGATCCCTTTACCAGTACCAAAATATATCAGAAAAACTTTCATCTGAACTTCCCAAAAATTCTACCTCACGATCTGCAGAGGTAAGAATTATTTTTTATTTCAAACTTAGCCATCTCCTTCAGTTATTGTATCACTTGCATAGCAAATCTGAGAAGTGGCTGAATTAATACCATTATTTCTAATGGAAATTCTGCAAGGTGAAGTGACTGGACGTGTATACCTCAAGATGACTACCATGTTCCCTTTTTAAGGTACCCAGTGTAAAACATCTCTGAATAACTGGATAAATACAATCTGCCATTTTATGGTCTTTACATTAGTACTCCAATGTAAAGTGTATGAGAATATCTGAAACACTTTTGTAAGTACACATCCATGCTGATGTCTAAACATCCATTTGATCTGATACTTGCAGGCCTCCTCTTCAGAAATTATTATGGAAGTCTGTAGATACTTGGAAAAGAGTTATGTGTACTGGAAATAATATGTTTTTGTTTTAATTCCAGGGCTTTTATGTTAATTGCTGAATGCAAGTAATTGGGTCTTTCATCTTATATTTATTCAGTAATTTATCATTCACTATTTGAACCATAAATGGAATAGTCCAAGTTCTACACAAGATCCAGAGAAATTTTGACTTGTGATCACTGTACTTGAGAAAAAAAAATAGAAAACAAAAAGCAATGTATGAATTCAATATGTGGTGCAAGAGCAAAGCTGTGACAAGTTTCAGGAATTTCATCTAGTTTCCTTGACTAGCTTCTAAAGATGAAATTATTTTGACAAAGACATACAACATCCTTTAGACACGTAACAACATCCTGGTTAGACACATAACACCAAAGTAATGTTAAAATTGCTTTTTAAGTAGAAGAAAACCCATAGCTCAGAAACACTCAAGACACTGGAGAAAATTACAGGTATAAGTAGAAAATCTATTAAACTAACTCTTTTTAAAGAAAGGGAGAATGACAGTGCTTTAGCAAGGCCCATCGTCAAAACGCAGCAAATATAACCAGATGGGGAGAGGGCAGGCAGAACAAAGTGCCAAGACTTATATTAATTAGCCTCTGCTACTCTGCATTTTTATTTTATTTGCAAATCTGTGACAGGGCAAATTTGATTTCAGCTGCATCTCACCACTAAACTTCCCTCACCCTTCCAAACCAGAGGATTAAGACTGCACCTGGTAAACTACTGAGGCTTCTAACAGCTGTTATATTGAATTTAATATTGAAAACATTGTTCAGACAACAAATTACTGTCAACTGGGCTCTCCTGAAGGCCTTTGCCTATTGAACTCCTCCAGCTTCCCAAAAATCAGTATTGATATCCTTCTGGATAATTTCCTTAATGCATCTCATTCCTGATAATCTTCCTCTCCACAATTCATAGACCAAGGCAAAAACAATTTCCATCTGCATTTTCTCATGGGAAGTCACCCTTCCTTATAAATACAACATCTGAAACACAAAAATATTTTATTTATCCAGTTTTAGGTTCCACCTGGCACTCACCAGCAGCACTGGTTACATGTTCTGCCATTTAAAATTCATATGGAGAAAATATTGTGTGCTCCTTATATAGATGAATGCATTCCCCATAATCAAGACACCATTTATCTTTACACAGATGAATGCATCTGTGTAAATGCATAAATCCAAATAATTCCCAACAGAAATGCATTCCCAATGATCAAGTCACCTTAATTTATATTTGATAAAGAGCTTACTCTCTTAGTTTTTATAAAGATAACAAAATGTAATGCCACAAATCCTAACACATCATTAGTTTCAGTCTTCTCTATTGCAAAGATTCCTTCCAAAACTTTCTTTCCTTTGGTTCTCCTGTTCTTGTATCATCAGGAGTGTATAGAACTTCAGTCACCTCATCTGCATTTCCATTTATTGCTTCTGAGTACAAGGAATATAGCAACTCCCCCCACGCACACACACCATGGCAAGCAGCCCATATCCTGCAATTTAACAAGCTGTGCAAGAGAACACCAGGGACCCTATACTGAACAATGCTGAATAATGTATATAATTCTAGACTAAAAAGTGGACACAAAGGGCCCACATTTCCTGTGAAATGAGATGTACTTATAATTATTATTACTATTAAATAATAGTATTCCCCTGTTGAAGCGCAAAGGTTGGGAACAGCAACAAATCCTAGCATTTTCAAGCAGCCCAGGAAGTATGATAGAGTCATGGAGAGTACTACAACAGCTCACTTTCAACTATTGTAATTAAACAAGATTTAATTACTTGCAATTGCGGGGGGAAAAAAGTTTTGTTCATGCTCCACAAATGAAAGTTACTGGCAGCTTGCTAAAATATTCAGTTCCTGAAGACATGGGAAACAATCTTAGCAACCTTTTTAACACAAGTGTCAAAGCCTGATTATTGCATAACGTATTATTTAACCATGCTGAAGTCCCTGCATGGCAAACTGCAACATCTTCAACAGGAACAAAAATAAAGTGCTACTGAAGGCATTAATGAACTCTAGCAGCAAAAGAACTGCGTTCAGTAATGAATTTGCAGGATCTCCTTTTAGCCCATCAAAATAGGTCCTTACACATAATCAAAACAAAATCAAGTCACTTTGAAGTCTGGCATTTAGAATGTACTAATAAGTTATGTGGTAAACTAGTAATCAAACAGTCCCACAAACTAAAGAACCATTTTCAGCTGCTGGCTTTCTTAAGATTTCTCTCCAACCCATTATACATTTACTCACACCTCCCACATGACTTTTTTCTTTTTTTTTAATGGGAGAGCTGTCCCAAATTGTTGCATTAGGGAACTTTCTGCTTTTCTCACTTGCAGAGGAAAAACATAAAGAATAAAGAGGCAAAAAACCATAATGTTCCAAGTCAGAACATTAGGTTGTGGAGTGTTAAATACAATTACAAGTCAATCATAATACCTACAGTTTGAGAGTAGTAAGATTTAGATTTATAAATGCTGAAGTTTGAAAACAAGCAAACTGAAGTCTGGAAGTCTGTCCTGTTACTGATTGCCACACCACAGATACAGCTGAGTCACTGATAAATGCTGGAAGCCTCATTTATTACAGATGCAAATAATATTTGCTATTCTGGGACCTTGGAAAGGGAGTTTGCTAGTGTATACATGATAGTAGAGAAAAAACCATAACTCTAAGTTTCTCTACTTTTACCATTCCTTTTCCAGTTCTCAAATAATAGACATATCACTCAACTTCTAGGTTTCATGAAGCTGCCGACAAAACCTCTTTAAAAGATACTCAGATTTGCTGAGCTAAGCACAAAGATGAAAATCAGAAGTGGCAGGTTAGCCTTCAAGCTTCAAAAGTGGCATATAAAATCCGATACAGTGACTGACTGACCTCTAAACAGCTTTGCTTAAGAGCATTGGTAGGACACAAGACTGAGAGTACCCTCACCTTCTTACTCATTCCCTTCTCTTCGTGCAGTTCTTTAATTCATTAGTACCTGTCTTTGAGAGCAATATGAATTAATAATGAAAAATAATAAAATGCCCTTCACACTTTCCCAATCTCTCTCTTATCTGAACAAGTGCATGGCTTCCTGCTCCATACCTTGTTCCCATGTTCTGATTCTGCCTGGCTACACTTCCATCAGACAGCCAGTCAGTTGGTCAGGGTATGAATTCAAGCCCTGTCCCATGTACTATTTGATTGCTAGCACCTTCTGGTCTTGGTGTGGGTCCCTGTTGTTCCAGTCAATACCCAGACATGCTTTAGGACACCATGTAGACCAAGGACTGCTCCCAGCAGGCAGTACGGGCAAGACTACCCTTTTGCACAGAAGGATTTTAGCAGGGCTGAAGAACAGGGGGAAGAATCATTCATCCTAAAGATACTGGGGTGTGTTTGGCTGTAGGTGCAGAGCATCATCAATTCCAATACTTAACAACTCCCAAACCTTCACTGCTGTGCCAAGTGGCTCAGCTTCTGCACCACTACTCCTCGACACCTGACCCCTTCATTAAGCTCCCTTTTCCTCTCTCTCTCTTCCCAAGCATGTATTCAATGTTATTTGGCTCTTGGACTGCAGATACTGATAGCTTTTTCCTGCCCAGTGTGAAGCAGAAGTGGGGTGGTGGTAGAGAAACTCTTCCAGAAAGCTCTGTGTGTGTGTGCAGCTTCTGAAACAAATTAGAAAAAAATAAGAGCAGAGGAGCAGGCAGCAGTGTGTAGCTGTAGCTAGGAAACAGCCAAGCTCCCTAAAGATCCCATGAAGGTCTGGGTCCCTTTTCCTCCCTTGTAACCTGCTGATCCACAGCCCAGCCCAGTTGTTGCAGCCTTGGGCTGTGCACTGTGAAAGGGCATGTGGGCAGCTCCTTGTGGGGAGGTCAGAAAAAAGCCTTGGCTATATTAATTAGAAGAGCAAAGATGAATCCCCCAGAGAGATGAAGTGATTTAACAGAGAACAGAGTACATATCCATGCTGCTACTCAAAGCTAAGACCACGGATTAAGCCACTGCAAATGTCAGCTCTTTCCAAAGGTACAAGTATGTCTACATCTCTTATAATATTGACAGAATCAGAAAATGCAACTTAATTCCTAAAGGGATGGCTCAGTTTAGCTGAAACTTCAGCAAGGTTTCAAATAAAAAAATGTCAGCAGTTGTGACATAAAAAAGCTCCAAGCATTGCAATGTGGATATCTCAGTTATAAAATAACAGGGCTACCAGCTACAGCTGTAATGAAAATAGCCTGTGTTATACTCCGAAAGGGGAAGCTTCTAAACATATCCACTGACAAGCTTACTAAAATGCACTAGTTTGCCAAGAAAGGTGCTGCTGACTTAACTATAATTTTCCTTCAAAATCAAAACCTATCTTCAGAAAGGTAAAGAAGAGCAACCCTGACACCTAATTTATTGAACTGTGAGATTGAAATCTAACACATAAAGAGACGTTGCCATTTCCCATTAAGTCATCTTTATTCCATAAATCCTTTCATGTAGATAAACTAGTGCCTACTTTACAAAGTGACATTAGGAAACTTTTATGATCAGGTGTTGAGAGTGGTGTGAGTGCTGACCAAATTGTTTGATGAGTATCTTCCAGAATTTGTAAAATTTTCCTACATCCACCTGCACTGACATAGAACATAAGGAGAAGAAATTCTGCTACAGAATACAGTCACAGCAATTTTTGTAAAGAACATCCTAAAGAAAATTAGAGATTTGAAAGACATGGTTCTAAGAATAAATGAAGAGAAAAACTTATCCTATTTATACAAATAAAGGCCAAATATGCTGATTAAGCAGTTACTGCCCAGGAAATGATCAGAAACATCAAACACAAGTTTATACTACCCAGAAGAATTAGCTCTTAAAGATATGTCAGTGTGTCAATTATTCAAAATAAATCACTTTCATGGGACAAAGGTTTCTAAGACAGAAGCAAGTAATAGTGTATGTAACATTTTTGCAGATTATGTCATGTAGGGCCTGATATATGATAAATGCTTAAACACAAAAGAACTGCTGTTCTTTGAACTGTAAGATATAAATACAAAATGGTATTTGAATCTAAAACCTACACTTCAAGTGGAAAACTAAACAAAATTGCAAGCAGAGTAGTTTCCAACAATCTGGCCATTGAACAAATGGACATACATTATTAAATTTGGCATTGCAGTTATTTATTTTAATTTCCTTGTTCCAGTTTGGGAAAATTCATCAACTTGCTCCTGATGCCAATGTAAAATTCAATTACATATGATTATTAAGTACTATGAAAATAATTTTGTGAGGTGTTGAAATCCAGGCTGCTATTTACAGGAACATCAGTAACAATAAACTGTTGATGACGCATGTCAGTGTTATCTGTGAAGTTAAATCTGCTTGACTCCTGCACTGACCAACTAATGCAATACAGAATTTCTGACATCTTCTTAGCTTATAAGCATTATTGAGAAAAAAATAGGTGCATTAAAAAGAGTAAATGTAGGCAATACTATCTTCAAGTTTCCAGTACCAAATATAGCAAGATTCATGTAAATGCAAATATTTTCATGTTAATAATGTAAATCACTCTACAATGCTTTACAATGTTCCTCCAAGCAGAGCTCAGCTCAACCTTTTAAGTGGAGTTTGTTATTTTCTGTTGTCTTATCCTGTTTTTTAAACATCTTGATAATACCAAGCTAATAAGAGAGGAATTTAGTATTACAAAAACACCTCTAGAAAAAAAAAATTCTTATGCACACAATAGAGTCAGTATGTCATTCAGGCTTCTGATACTATGCAGGAGCACTGTTTAATATCCTCTATTTACATTATAAATGTAAATATAAATGCATACTAAATTACTGCTTATATAAACTACGTAATATCCACTCTTATTAACTCCTTCTTAAAAGGATAATTAATTCTCAAGCATGGAAGAGAACCTGATTAAACCTGAATTTTGCATAACTTATTAGAAAGAGTACTTTGTTTTCAGAAAGTGTTTCTAACATTAAGCATGCCAACCACAAGAGCTTTTAAGTGCTCAGTGTACTGTGCTTACTTTACTACACTGATCAGAGGTGCCTCATCAGCTCTCTGTACCCAACAATAAATCCTCTGCCCCCCTGCCAAAAAAAAGAAAAAAAAAACAACCAAAACTCCTCAATTTAATTGAAGAGGTTCCTGCTTGTTCAAGGCCTTTCTAGAATAAAAGCTTCAGTAATGTACTTTGCCCTCAGCTGCATATTTGCCACTTAATAATAGGGTGATTTGTACATGCAGCTGTGAAGACCTGATGGTTCCTAAGACTAAAGCAGCTCAGTTGTGCCAATAGTCCAGCCTAACTCACGATACTCAACTTTATTGGAGTAGACAAAGGAACCTAAATAGTATGTATGACATGTACCTTTCTCTAAACACAAGTAAAATCTGTGGAAGATTTCATAAAGGAAAAATGTAAAAGGTTTACATCATGAAAAAATTAATGCTTGAAGGGTCCCAATTCTTCTATCCAGAAGTGCTGTTTTTACCTTACAATAGCAAATACTCTATTTCCTTTTTCCTTCCTTCAGTCCAGCTCATTGCCTTCCATCTACCTAAATGTCTCTGACTGAAAGAGCATATAAGCAGAGCAATGAACTTCCTACTTCCAGCTTCCTGCCTTATTTTAACTATCAATGATCTAAATTCTTTAGCCTTGCATCATGCTTGTAGTACTAGAACCCAGTCCTCAGTTGAACCCCTGGAGACTAAACAGAGCATTAAATGTTAATCAGCAACACTCCTTACCACATTGAAATCCAAGTTTTTTTCAACCCACTCCTTGGCTTCCTTGAACTCCTCTTTCATTTCCATGATGTATAGTGTATCAAGGGCATCCACGATTGTTGCTCCTTGTATGTTACCTGAAATACACGAAGAACCAGTGATTTACTTTCCAACAGAAGACTTTTCAGTTAGATCAAATTAATTTAAATTAATTCTAATTTCAAAATCCAGTTTCAATTAATCCAATTAAAAACTGGGTGTATAAGCATTCAAGTGGTAACTAGTAATTCACAGCCCTTACTTTGATTCCCATGCCACAACACAACATCATAATATTTAAGTATTTCTTCCACTAATGAACTTTTGAAGAGCTGTTCACTGTATTTTCAGACATAATTTTGCATTTTAAACCACTGATAGAACAGTTCACTGTAAAATGACATAAAACCCAGTAAATCTCAGTAACTGAGAAGTTCTTCTTTCTTCCAGTTTGGAATGAAAACAATCAGTTGCTTGCAAAAGTGGCACCCTTCTACCTCTGCTACAGCCATGGGTAAAAGCTAGCCTTGACCTAACACTGCAAGATGAAATATCATCAGTATGTTGGCTTTGGAATGGATTAAATGTTCATCATCCTGTACTGAAAGGTTAATGCAGACGGTGAAGTTCAAGAAAACACACTCACTCAAAATACTTTCCCATGCTTACTTCAAATTTACCTTGACCTTTTCAAAACATCATTTTTATCTAGGAGGAGTTTCAATTCCTGTTTATGGGATAATGTCAAAAATTCAATTTTGACCACTCTATTAAAATTTATATTTCCTAACTTGGCTCCCGCAGTTTTCATAATGAATAGAAAACCATTGTTATATTTTAGAGAAGACTCTGATACAGAAGTAAACATTTAGAATTACAAAATAATTTAGGTTGCAATCAACAGAGAAAGGCTTTAAGTCCAATGCCTGTCTCTCTCAGCAGGGCTAATGAGTCAGGTGAATAGCTGACTACTCATTCTGGAATTGATTATACCAGGGGAATAACAAGATAGCAGCTACAACTAATTAAGGAACTTGATTATCATCTTGTCTCTGAAATACCTGATATAAAAAGTAAACTTAATTTTGTAAACTTATCAAATATCAGAATTCAATTTTTTCATATTTAAGACAGAAAGCTACTATATCACTCAATTTTTGTGTCCACTGCCATCACGGGTTTCTGCTTCCAAATGAAACAGAGGTGACTGGAGCACTCTGTATGGCAGGATTGACATCACTTTCTTAAATTAAGCTCCCAGGTAGAAAATAATTTTCCATTTCCATCATCTTTAAAAACAACAAAAAAATGAGGTTATTACAACAGTTATTTGGAACATTTAACAGAGTCAGATACTTTCTCTATTTTAGCAGCTGCTTATACCACCCATTTTTGGAATGTCACTTTCCTACTCTGAAGGAAGTCATCTCTGCATTTTCCCCCAGACATTTCACTAATAAAACTGCAGCATAGTTTGGTAAGAACAACATAATATCCTCCAAGAGCTTATTTGGAACTTGGCTGCCCTTCCCTAACATTAAAGGGAAAGTATTCCTTTAAATTTCACTAAGCAACTTATATTTTTCCTCAGCTTATGAGAAAGTGACAGTGGAAAACTGCTGGAGGACATCTGCTGAAGAACACTACTGCAAAAGCTCTGGAGATATCTGGTAACTCCATACAACAAAAGCAGTTCCTAGTGAACTTTTACAACTGAGCTCTGCTTACAGAAAAATCATCTATAACCTGATTTGCTTCAGTGGATTGTGACAGGCTCACCATGCAAAGACATTCTTTGTGATAATCCTCTTGTAATACAACTAACACCACCACTAAACAGTTGAGCTTTCAATTTTAAGGATTAGTACTTGAGCTGCCACCACTAGTAAGTCAGAAGAAAAAGAGGAGAAAATAAGGAGAAAACTTATGGAAAAATTGCCCTTGGAGTCACCTACTCATTATGATTTTTTTCCCCTGAATCTGGCCTATACGGCCTGCCTAGAGCACAGACAGGAAAAAAATGCTAGAATCTCAAGTAGATCTTACTTTATTTGAAATAACTTCTGCTATTATTCTGAAGGCTCCAGAAAATGGAATAAAACAATTAATGTGACAATTAGTCAAGTTTGTCTCAAACAGCTGTACTTCCGAGTTCTTGATAAAAGACAAAAGAACAGAGTCAGTCAGTGTAGAGGCCAAAATTATGACTTGTGAACAACTGCACTTCATGCCAAGTCAGCCAACAGGATCACTTAAACTTGAGAGTAGTACGGAAATTGTGATGCTGAACAGCTCATTAATAACCAGCCAGACAAAGCAGTGGTGGGGGAAGGAGTGCAAAGAAATGAAATGAACATTTCTCATTATGGGATAAGACCAAATATTTCCCAAGCCTATATAAGCTATGCTTCTCAAAGCATATAAAGCATATATGCTTCTCACAGCACATAAATTATTAAATACAGTTATCACTGTTGTTCGTTCCTACACAACATTCCCAAGGAATTACACAGCAACCATGGTCTACAAGAAGCAAAGATTATTGCTAGGCAATTACAGTACACACTCATGACACAGAATATTTGGACAAGAGGACTGTTTTCCTATACACCTACAGCACTGCTATAAATTTGACTAACAGTGGGCACCGTGTTACAGAGTGCCAGCAAAGTTGCAGTCACCCTGGTAGAGTTTCATAGTTGCCCTAGGCAGGAAGAAGATATCACAAACAATACTTGGATAAAATTCATAGACCTCAGGTAAACAGAGATATATTTTGCAATAATTTAAAAAAAAGAAAAAAAGTATATCTACTCAAGGTAGAGAAAATGAACTTGAAACTCATAAAGCATAAGCTCAAAGGGAGCAATTTTGATGATAAAAGAGATAATCAAGATAGGTAAAAGCCTATCAAAATGAAGAATTATTAGTCTCTACCAAAACCTCCAGATCAAGTACTCATATATGCTCCATTTCATTTCTGTTGTTAACCCTTTACTTTTATCTCTCCTGTTTACTTACAGCATCATTTACTCCAAGGGATTAATAGGGAACACATAAAATAGCCTACTATTAACTGAAAAGAATGCAAAAGAAATCAGTCAACATGAAATTTCCAGTAGACTATTGAGAAACATCTATAGAACTTCCTTTCCAGTTTAACACTTAAAATCTTAAGCAATCATCTGGAAGAAAACAAAAAAAAGAACACATTACTAGCAAGGTTTGTGCACTATTAACCAGAATGCCTTATTACCCAGCATTTCAGAACGGTATGAGGTGAAGCACAAGCAGCCTATACCTCCTCTGGGTAATGCACAGTCAGCCCATTTAAATGGCAAGCTTTTTAATATCTAACAGTGCCAGTGTATGTGCATGCAAATAAAAAAAAGGAGAGATTGCATTAGAGAATGGAACAGTATCTCAAGACTGGACAGCAAGAGCAGACTAGGAAGAGTGATGAGAGGATGAATAACATATGTATGAGTTTCCAGGATGCCACTGCAGGGAGAACTGCTCTGGATGTGAATGACAACCTTATTAGCACAGCTCTGTGACTGAGCTTATATGGCCATATGGTTTAAGAATCACAACTGGCTTATGGCCAAGCCCTTTGGAATGTGTGCCAAAGTAAGTTCTCACTTGTCTATCCCAGGCTTTTAGATATGGCCAGAAGAGTCCAAAATACTCAGGGTCTGAATGTTTCAGAGGCAATGCATGTTGGTGTGCTTAATAGTTCACAATTTCCTCCCATCCCCTGCACATCAAGCTCAGCAGTAGAGAATACATACAGGTTTGGCTAAAGTAACATTTTGATTTGAGCTGTAGGTTTCTTGGAGCATTGCAAAAGCTGACTCATATCTTAGAACAGTGTTTTCCTTTATTTTAAGTTCACTGAAAAGGTTCCTATCCAATATCATTAGCAATTTAAAGTGTCAAGAGTGATTAATTATTAAAGTGTGCTATGCCAAAACATGAAATGCTTTGACTCAGGTACTGGCAAACACTCAGCAATATTAACGCTTTTAATTTCAGTGACTATTAGCACCTGGTAAGAGTGGGGGGGGAAAAAAATTCATTCAATTTTTAACAAGTCTAGCTTTTCATATGTGTAACTTGAAACAATATAGTGGTATTTCTAGAATTATCTTCTAAATCTCCAGTATTTTATACATCTGTGCATTTTAGAGCCATCTCCAATCTTTGAATTTGATAAAGCTTGAATAGTTTTTGTTTCATTGCTTATCTCTGTGCTTCCTGCAGAAGCCTTTGGCATCCACCACACTTCTGGCACCGTGCAGCTCAGATACATGTTTGTTATGAGCCACCTTCTTTTGTTTGAACATGCTGCCTAGTAATTTGCTGTCTCCACCCCTTCCTTACAAAAGGATATCACTCCCACAAGGAACAATAAATCCTTCTTCATCTCATCTATGCCACTTTTTATGGACCTCCACGTATTGTTCTGGAAAGCTGTCAAGCTTTACTACTCACTATGAGCTCAAGTCTGCCTGTTCTTTGTATTAACTGAGAATTATATCTCCTGTGAGTGCCAGTTTAAATTAGGAACATTTTCTATTTCTAAGTGCAATTATCACCTGTTGGGAAATCCTTCTGGGTTTGTGGAACTGTTTGCAGTTTGCCATTGTCAAAGCTACCCCAAGTAACTTATTTTGCACTGCCAAATTTCACTCTGGTCATTTGATTTCTCAGCGTTCGGATGCGTAATTTGAGAGTGCAGCCTCAGCAGCAATGGATGCCAGTGAGAGGCCAGTAGCAAGCCTGAACAACGTTTTTTGGAAATCTAAAAAGACAATACACTTGTCTTTGTTGTGCAACATGGCCTCCTCTCAAAAATGCTGTGTGGAGTAATTCATCCACATATCTACTAACGTTATTCTTTACACAAGTTCTTTTAGTTGAGATAGATGTCAGGCTTACTTACAAAATTAAAACCACACACCAAAACACAAAATTTCAAGGAATATAGCAGGAAAAGTGAAGACAAACAAGACTGGGGTGGGGGGAAGATTTTGAATCCTTTCAATTTAAATTAATATATTGTTTAAACACATGCACAATTAATTGCCTAGGCTATACTAATAAACTTAGGGTTTGAAAAGACACATTGCTATACACTGCCAAGACGGTTTTGGATATAAATTTTGGCAGGCTTTACAAATATTCATACATCTCAACATTCAACAAAAGAAATGACAAAAACCAGTTCAAAGTGGGAGGAGCAGGATCTTCCTGAATTATAGTATTTTGGGGTTTGCAGATTGTAAGTATTTATTAAATGCCTCCCTTTTGCCTCCAGAAAAGGTCCTTTTTCACCTGCAGAGATTAATTATACTATGCCTACAAGTTACAATACCAAACTGGCAATGCTGCACATGAAACACAGCTTCACATAATTAAAAAAGCCCTTTAGTTACAGTCACTTAAGTGCAGAAAACACTTCTAGAAAGAGTTCTATGCTAGTGCAGCAACACGCATTAGTTTTAAAATTAGTTCAGAAGGCTTAGAGAGGAACAGCTCCTAGTTTGAGGGGTTGGTGGCAAAATTGTGATTTTGCCACTTTTGCAATAGGAAGGTAGATTAATAAATCTCTGCTTTGGGTAATATTGTTAACAGTAACGTGGAACATAAAGGTTAAAGTATTAAAAACTAACAGTACTTACTCAGGGCCTACCTTCTACTAGGAATAGTCAGAAGAATTCGTACTCACAAAAGAAGTCATACCAGTAGACATGCCCTGTTTTGCTAATGGACAGATATGGTGCAAAGAGATACTGAGCTATTCCAATTTATTTGATTAATCTAGAAACAGTTGTACACTTCATGAAATCAAACCAGTAAGAACATTTCTGTCTTTTCAAATAGTTGCTACAACACAGTAAAACCTAACACAGCAAATACAAAGGAAATAAAAACATTGCATGGATGTGCTGAAAAGACATGGCCAACAGTCAGAGACATGTTATGTGGCACTGGCTTCAAGGAGAAATGTTTCAGTTCACATATGTTTCAGTGTTTCTCTGAGAGTATATTATTCTTGGTGTGCACATGTGAGAGAAAGCAACTTCTGCTCATAACATGAATACATCTACAGTCTGCCAGTCTAAAGACTTTCTCAACTTACTGCATACACCCTTCCACACACACTGCCTGCAGAATACCAGCAAGATCAAGGCAGTTCCTTGACTTCCCAAGTTGTTTTAATGGCCTGAGTTTAGGACAAAAAAAGAGTAATTTCCAAATTCAGCAAGAAGTCCTCAGCTACAGAATAGCTCTACTACTAGTAAGCTGTACAAGGTGCTAAAGCAGGGCTCTTTTCCTTCCCCCAAAATTAGAACCACCAGTTATCCCTACCCTTTCACCCATCAACACCCCACTGGCCATTCTCCTCTTCTCCTAGGCTTGATATAGTGTCTATATTTCATGATGATATTTCCCAAGCCACATCTATGTGTAATTACACATCTCAAATGCCATCTTATTTTTGTCCTGAGAAACACAGCATGACAGTTATGACTTGCCTTCAAGACACAAGAGTCATTATAACCTACCTGCAAAATGGAGATAGAAAGGAGCCATGCATTTATACTCTCAAAAATAAGCTTAGAAGCAGCATCATTTGAAAACAACTCCCCCCTTCTGTGTCAGGAGGGCTGTACTGTAACTTATACAACATAAAGCATCACACAGTGCTAGACTCTGCTGTTCCTCACAGTGAGATACTATAAGTCTTAATTCCATTACAGCCACTCCCAGAATGTGCAAAGCAATGTAAATGCAACAATTAATTCAAAGGAAATGTTTAAAATCAAACAGTGATTAATGAAATGTGCTGTATTTTATTGATATTTTGACAATCTGAAACTTGTATTTTTAAAACAATTGAGATTTGGCAGCAAGAAGAAAAGACGGTCATGGCAAATTGGAGATAGTTATGATGGATGACAGTGAACTGAAGGTCTTACTTGATTTCTGGAGGTTGGGAGGAAATTCACAGGACACAGAGCTGAAGGTAACCTATTCTCACTAATACAATTCAGAATAATCTTAAATAAGTCAACCATTTGCAATTTAAAAAAAAAAATTCAAAATAAGAAACAAAGAAGATAAGGAACCTTGTCTGTCCTTTCGTGAAGGAAAGAAACCCAACACACAAACAGATCACCCTTTTATTTTTTTATGAAAAAGGTGACATTTGTCGAATTCTACCATGAAGGTACAGATCAGATCTAATCATCTGAGGACACTTACAGAAACAAGGTTTTGTTTGTAAAGAACAAAAGCCAATTACAGATTCGGGCAAGGGTAACTTATGAGGCAGACCTGCTTGCAGATATGCTGCCCTTTGGTATTCTGTAAAGCAATTCAGCAGAAAGAGACCTAATGTTTATTTTGATTTGAACCAAGATCAATAAGATTGAAGATGTTTCTAAGGAAAACTCCTCAACAATGAGATCTTATACCAGATGACCATGATGAGAAACTGATCTGCATTTAGACTGACTCTGGCTCTTACTCCTTTAAATGCAGTTTTATTTTTCAATTCAACACTCGTCCTGTTTCACAGAGAATTGTGCTTGAAGTGACTTAAACTTATGCAAAATCCACAGAACTCCTGCTTAAGAATTTCACAAGTCAATACATCTACAGCTTTTTCTGAGAATCCATGCAATATTATTATTATTATTATCTCAAACCTTAGCAATTTTTATACCACTTCTGATTTCAAATATAACTACATTAAGCATTTTAATTTTTGAGAAATTTTATGCCATTTTATTGTACTGCAAGAAAACAGAATGCCATTAAGTAGTTCCTCAAATATATTAAATTGCACAACTATCATTCTCCTGAAGGCAATAAATAATTTTCATTTTTTTAGAAGAGAAGGAAACAGAAACATGACAACTCAACCTTGAAGTTAATCCAAACTACTCTGATTTCAAGAATTCAAAAGAAGTCAAATAACTAACTAGATAATAATTACTTATTAACATTTTTGATGTTACCTTGGGCTAGCCCAGCAGTGCAGCAAGATCAATGTAGATGTTGTATTTTCCAACTTATTTTTGTAATCACAACTGCTGTCTCTAAGCAACCTCCAAATATAGTTGGGGATTTGATAAGTGCCCTATTTAGGCTGTTATGGGAAATGTTTCCACTTCAAACTATCTTTTGCAAACATTCAACAAAAATCAAAATAATGTATTGATTTTGTCTCAGCTATAGAAATTAGTCATTTTTTCAGCTGTTTGGGAAATAAGCTATTTGAATAGAAAAATTGGTGTCAAACAGTTTAATTCTTCATTTTTGTGCAAAACTGAAGATAATGACAGTTCATAGGACAGTTTGTTTATGCTTTCTCAGAATGCTGTTTCTCTTCAGCTACTGTTTATCCAGCCACAACTGCCACTTGTACACCAAGGAAGTCTTGCCTCATTACACTGGGTTTCTACAGTGTGTCTCTCCTACTAGAACTTTTCAGTCCCACACTTGTTCTACACTGACAACAACTTGGGCTTTATTTAACATCTCCTGTACAAATTTTAGCGGTGCAAACAACAGTTATATTAATGAAAAAGGAAGCCTGATAAGGGAGTCTGATACAAGTCAACAAATTTTTATAAGAAATGGAAATAAATTCCTAAGAACTGCACACAGCTTCAGCTACCTTTGTGACTGTAGTGAGTGTTGTTTGCTCCTTGTACAGGATTTCTCCTTTTTTCCATCCGTTCCCCCTTAGTTCCCTGCTTATTGAATGTGGCATCAATGATTTCCATAGTAAATGTTTAAGACAGGACAGTATTTATTGCAACAAAACTATATTTTTATCATGCAGCAATGCCATACTCCATTTATTCTCATTCAGACACTAATCTATAAAAGTCACAGAAAGCATCTTCATTTACTGTTACTTTTTATACGTAACAGAAGCAAGAAACATCATGCTGCATTGACAGGGAGCAGAAAGAAAACATGTTTATCACTTATAAGCTTTTCAGCTGATTTACTGTTTTATGCTAACGTCACTAAGCACAAAAATACACTCTACTCACCAAATAAATTGCTTGAATGTCCTTGCTTAGATATGGGTTTCAGTTCATTTAATCCCCATGCGTAACGCTTATAATTATCCCAGGCATGCTTCATCATCTGTAGGGAAACGAAAGCAGGATTATAATGTTGATTTAGCAAGAAGCCACAGCAAACACTGACTTGAGGATACTCTCAATATTAAAAACATTTAATTCAATTCTTAACCAAATTCCTGCTGCATGCATTAGATCTATGAAATATTCAATAAAGAATAACAGTTGCACTGTTTTCCAGATGGCAATGGAATGGTTGCTGTAAGAGTTACATGACCGTCCTCTCCACTTCTGTTACCTGCAAGCTTATGGTCAAGACACACTCAAAATTAATTAATTTTTAAGAAGAGAATTCATTGTGTAATATATAAATTCAACTGAGATTTTATTTCCCTTAAGCATATACCTCAGAAACTGAGGGAAGTAACATTTTAAAAGAAGGTTTCTCCCCAAGAACTTTTAGATTCTTTAAGGTGAAAATAAAGCTTACAGTAGTTTACAGATTCTGGCAGAGACCTGTTTGCATAAAACTAGCTGGTTCAAACTCAGCACAGCTAGTAACAGTACAAGGATGGTAAAGTGGGCAGGCAGAACAGCTAGAAAATGTTTTGAGGTTTTTACGGTACAATCTTTCATGACCATAAATGCATCTGTATCTACTTTCACATGTCTTTCTGTACAAAGAGAGGAAAACCTTTACAACTAAACACATCACCACCAAACCATATTTTGCATGAGACGAGGTGCACCACAGGTAAATACTGCTTTGGGAAGCAGCTCAGCTTTGTAGAGCCCAGCACAGCAGTGCTGTGGTAAGAGTAGGGACATCCACACCAGAAGCCAGGGGAGTGGGTTGACTCAAGAACAGCTAACACTTTCCACCACCATCACCAAACATATCTGGTCTGAACTGTCCTTTTTCAGGGTGGTCCAGGTGCATGTCCAGGAGCCCACCTGCCCCTCCCCAAACATGTGGTGAGAAGAATGCACTCAGCTCTGCAGGCCTGGTGACAAACCACTGCCACCCCAGCAGGTGCAACACCTCTCCGTACCAACCACCACTTTTAACACCTGCTCAGGAAGAGTCTTCTTTAAAGGCCACCACAAGCAGGATGACTTTATGTAACAGAAAGAAAGATTGTGCCTCCTCGCTGTCCCTCCTCCCCTCTTCCACAAGGCAGAGTAGTGCTAGGAATGCCAGAGGTTGTCTTCCAGACAAAAAGTGACAATTTCAGACCTTTTCAAATATAGTGCTTCAGGCTGTCAGATGACAACACTGTTCTGTCCTTGCTTTCAGACCTCTTCTTGAGGCCATGTGTGTCAAGGATAATTCTGTTAAATAACAGTTACAACCCTAAATATAAAAGCAGCAGCCTTGGGACATGCTGATAATAGTAATCCTGCACTTTCTCCCTTCCTCTTTCCTTTGCTCAAACCACAGAGAAATTACGTCAATTAAAAATCTGCATTAAGCCATACTATTATAAATGACAACAGATTTTCTAGAATACTGCTATGCTTGTGAGAATAAGCATTTCTCAACTATTAATGGGAGAAGAAACGCACATCTATCCTGCAGGAAAATTCACGGATGTTAATCTACACTACAGGTCCAGCTTTACAAATACAAAAATTGGCAACAGCAGTTAATATGTGAGCATTTTCAGCCAAAAGATTAGCCTGGTGTAGCTAGGTAGCAAGTCAGAGGCCCTGTGGAAATGAAAGGTATCAAGTCGGAGGCCCTGTGGACTTGGTCTCAGGCCACGGATGGCAGCAATATGCCGGATGGTAGGAGCTGTGTCCATTGCTTGACTTCACTGCAGAATGGCTTAGGAGCTCTCCCAGGATGGGGCTTTTTGTCTCAAAGCAGAACTGGTAATAGGCAGCCAACTGGCAGACTTTATGACTATGGGGCTTTTCCAATCCTTGGCTACAAGGATCAAGACTACATGAAACCAATCACTTGTCCACAGCATATTTTCTAATTTACCAATTGAAATTTTCTGGTAACTTTGTCCATTATACAGACTTATTCTGCCCTCCCATCATATCCCAGATCTGCAAGCTCAGCTTTAGATATTAACGTACAAATTCTCAGAGATTTCAGGAGGCTAACTCCTATGCTTTGTCAAAGCTTATTTTCTCATGCAATTACATCAGAATCTTTTCATTTGCTTAATCTTAATCAGGGCACAGCACACAAAAAGGCTTTTTTTTTTTTTAAGGCACTAAGCTTGTAATTAAGTGGTCTGAATCCAAGGGCCTAAAGATGTAGTATTGTAACAACATTATAATTGCTCAAGCCACTACTGACATTGTCCTTTTTCCATCCTTTTTCTCCTAGCAGATCTATGCTCCTTCTCTTGCGTAAGAAATACAGTGGTCATCTATTCCCAAACAAAGTCAGTTCAGGAAACAGAAACTTTTGCAAGTGACATTGTTGTTCTGAGGATCATTTTTGTCTTGTCTGATTCCTGAAGTCAGATTGTCATGGGTATCAGAGTTACCAAGAGGGAAAGGCAGGAACAGCTCCAGACTGGTTCAGTTCAACCACAACAGTCACAAAGTGTGTGTTGCTAAAAGATGTTCTAGATGTAATCACTTGCCTTTAGTTTTTTCCCCATGGGGTGACACCTCAATCATATTGTATCATAAATGTATGTGTGATTTGGTAGCAGAAACCACTCTGATTATCCTATTGCTTGTCAACCCCTAGCTAGTAAGACAGGAAAATAACCCAGACAGTAGACATTACCTTCTAATAATATTTGTTATTGTGTGCCAATGGACATCAGATGAGTTGTTGAGTTTTTCACAAAAAAATTCCTCCCATTCTGCTAATTACTTAGGTACATTTATCTATTTGTTTCCTAGGAAATCAGAATGTGTGGATTTCACAAACCAAGCAGACCAAAAAACCTCAACAAAATCCCCAAACAAACAAACAATAAACCAAAAAAGCATTGGTCTGCCTAAACTTAAGGAAATACTCCAGTAGGAAAAACCCTACCAGAATTTACTGATGAGATCAAATTCATCTCTTCTGTCTAATCAACGCATTCTCTAGAACTCATCCAGAAAGCCTAGATTTAGACAAAGCCACTGAGCTTAGTGAGTAAGTTTACTCCTACGAAAATGCACCTTTAGGACATCCTTGCTTAGACATTTTGATATTTATGGACATATACTGAAAGCAAAAGGCAGCTCCAAAAGCAGCCAGTGAGCCCTCTAGTGTTTCAAAAGAAATTATTCATTCCAAATAGACACAACCGTGATTGGCTCTTTAGGAAAAAGTTGCCAGCACTTAGTGTTACTGTGTTACTGGGCAAAGAGCCCACGGATACAGCAGCCAAAAAACACCACCTTAATCAACACTGCCTTGCTACATAAGTGACTTCGGGCATCTAACCTATCAAGAAGTCTCAATTTCTAGGATTCAGTACATCAGAAATACTCTACACTCCTCCCTCCGTGGAAATTACAAAGCCATATTAAGTTTCCCACTGCATTAACTTCCTACGTGTAAATAACTCAATTTTCTATGTAAGAATGCAAAGGTTCTAAAATATTGAGGAACAATTTTAACTACCCAGCTCACCCAGGTAATTTTTTGCTTAGGCAAAACTCCTAGCACTGGTACTTTGGGAGTGAATTTTAACAGGGTTTTTTGAGAAATCCATCTATCTTTGCAGTCTTCACCTTTTTTGGATTATCACCAAATCTTTTTTTTTTTTTTTTTTTTTTGGTAATTCACAAAGAGTCTTTTGATCACCATTCTGACTACTCGTACAAGTGCTGTTGATCACTTGAAATTTCCAAGATCACAGTTACTGAGAACATCTGGTATATCAACACAACATTACTGATGCTGTTAAAAAGATAAATTCCCAATGAGGGAGACTAACAGCTTTTGACTAGATGATTCCTGATACCCTCAAACTCCTCTACAGTATAACTAATAAAATTATTTTAAATACTTCTGTATTAGTCTTCCAAGATGTTAATAGGCTGAGTTACATTTGCATAGAAGCATCCCTCAGTCCTTCTAGTTTTATTATATTAAAAAAAAAAAGAAAAACAAAACAAACAACAGAATGGTTGGGATTGGAAAGGAGAGATGATCTGGGGATCAACCACTTCCAACCCCTATGCTAAAGCAGGTTCAGCCACACCAGGTTGCATAGCATTTTGTCCAGGCGGATTTTGCGTATCTCTAGAGAAGGAGAATCTACAACCAGCAGCTTGTTCCAGTGCTCTGACACTCTCACAGTAGAGATGCTTTTTCCACATTTAGGTGGAAGTTCCTGTGTTTCAGTTTGTGCCCATTGTGACTTATCTTGTTGCTGGGCAACACTGAAAAGTCTGAGCCCATCCTGACCTTAAGATATTTGTATGCATTGATGAAATCCCATCTCGGTTGTCTCTTCTTCAGGTTCAACAGGCCCTTAGCCTTTCCTCATAACAGAGAGATGCTCCAGTCCCCTCATCATCTTCATAGCCCTTTGCTGGACATTCTCCAGTAACTCTTTGTCTTTCCTGAATTGGGGAGCCCAGAAAGGTTCACTAAACCTCAAACTCTCGAAGGAATTGACAGCTCCGTGTTCTGTGAAAGCAGAAACAAAGCCCCTTCCTACAGCCATAAAATTGGCCAACTACAAGACGATGATAACCCACTTCCAATTGTTGGTATTTTAGTTACTGACATCCTTCAAAGGACTCTAACACAACACCTACAGAAGAAATATAAGTCACTTGAATTTTGCAAAACACAGTTCTATTCAAACATTGACAGAAAACAACAGTGATGCTGAATCAGCACAGTAATAGTGGTGTTTAGATGGAAACTATAGCAGTACCAGGTGGAGTGAAAATAATAACTTAATAAGGTTTATTTTTAGCAGTTACACACAAGTGGGGGAGATGCCAAAGAGGATGTCAGGAAAAGAATTAAAGCACCTTTTAGAACTGGGATATTTAAGGAGAAAAAGGATTAATTCCATGAAATAGTACCAATCTGACCTTCAACAGAGCCATTTAAATCTTGCCAAGACAGAGGTGGAAGGCAGAAGACTAAGGTACTGAAAGTTCAAGAAATGAAGATGCAAAAAACTCCCCAAACAACTCCCTTCCAAATCAAACCTCCCCCACAACAAACCTTTGAAGAAAATGTAACAGTTTATCTAGTCTCTATTAACTCCCATCCCTAGCTTAAATATTTTTTTTCTTAATTTACACTGATCTTTCTACACATTCAAGTTATTCTCACCTTTTAAACTCCTTACCACAACTGCATGTTCACTCAGACTAGTCTCCCTCATCTTCTCTCCTTGCTGCTGTAACTAAAACATCATTTTTCCACAGTATTAGCAAGGGTAAAGAAGTCCCTAGAATTAGTAAGAAACCTCACCAGGCATTCACTCCACTTGAACTTTCCTCCCGTACAAATCAAGTTGCATTGCTGAGGACTGTTCTGGGTCTGGTTGGGATGGAGTTAGCATCCATCACTGCAGCCCGTATGGCATTTTGAATTGGTGCCTCAAATAACACTGATAACACAACAGTGTTTTGGCTGTTGCTGAACAGCACTCAGGTTTTCTTTTTCCAGCTCCTGCCCCTTTTCCACTCCCCCTGACAGGGAGAATGGAGGAGGTGGCTATAATGTTGAGAGG
Source organism: Brachypodius melanocephalos (assembly GCA_013398615.1). Taxonomy (NCBI): domain Eukaryota; kingdom Metazoa; phylum Chordata; class Aves; order Passeriformes; family Pycnonotidae; genus Brachypodius; species Brachypodius melanocephalos. The sequence continues at coordinate 23,419,758 of VZSR01003807.1, read as the reverse complement.
GGGGACAGCTGGGACAGCTGACTCCAGCTGGTCAAAGGGTTATTTCCTACCATGTTAACATCATGTTCAGCAACAAAAACTGGGGCAGAGGAAGAGAGAGCGGTTTTCCAAGGTTGCTGCTGTTCAGCGACTGGGCACCAGTCTGATTGCGGGAGGATATGAGTGACTGCATTTGCATCTTTTGTCCCTGTTTCCTTCTTCTCTCACCTCATAAATGGGCTTTATCTTGACCCACCAGTTCTCTGGCTTTCATTCTTCCTGTTCTCTCCTGCAGCCCACCTGTGCCAGCAGCTGTGTGGGTGCTCAACTGCTGGTCCTGGTGAACCCACCACAGTGTCTCACCAGTGCAGGAAGTTTGTGACCACAACACAAACCCCAGCTGCTTTCTTTGCTCTGACAAAATATTACAACATTAGCAAAACCTCAAGTTTTAGAAAGCCTTGTATTCTTACTTTCTATTCCCATTACTGTTGACCAACAAGCTAACTTAGACTCAGTGAATCAGAATCACAAAGGGTTGTGGTTGGAAGGGACTCTCTAGGTCATCTTGCCCAAAGTTCAGTGAAAGACCTCTTAACTGTTTCCACAGGCCCTGAGTAGCAACCAAATAGCAGTACAGTTGAAAAAAATCATCATAAGCATTTATAATTAGCAAATGCATACTACCCTTGAAGTTATTGACACCAATTAGGATTACCCTGTGAAAAACTGTATAATTCACCTTCAGCTGATTCACTATCACTTTATAAAGCTCTGCTGTATATATGAAAGCTTTATTTAATATGCTCTTAACTGAATCTACTGATTACCACAGTGAATAATTTTTGGAAATACACAGCCTTTGTTTCTTTATTTATCAAAAGTATTACATTTGTGTTTCATCATCTTCACAATGGCATTTAGTGTAACACTGCACTTTAAAGAAATACAAGTTATTAACTAAGTTTATTGAGCTTCTCTTGAATAATATGCATCTTGAAAACATTAGGTAAATGTTCTCTTTATCTCAATACATAACACTTTTTCTAGGATTAGCAAGCACAACTACATTGCAAATTCATTTGACAATTTCTCTTGTTTCTGAGCATGATCTTTGTCAGCTTTGTCAATATTCAATATTGTCTACAGAGCTATTATTGCTCTGGTAGTGCTTTAAACCTTTTATTTCATTTTTTTCCTGCAGTTCTGCATGCAACCCTAACATATTCCAATGTCTTTTCCACCTGGAAATGTTTTGATCGCTAATAACTACCTTGACGTTTTTTAAAGTAATTTTTATCAGTATTCACAGTGTGTTCAGACTTGCTCTATAGTGGGGAAATAGTGCAAATTCTACGTAAAGATGTAAGGTGTTCTATTGTAGTTACTTCTTTGCTGATTAGTTCATAACCTTATCGAAGCAGACATGCAGATCTGACTAACAGTGATACATGTCTGCTTTAGGCTCTTTCAGTTATTCTGTCTACTGTTATGCTGGACTGCTGACAGAATTCATTACAAGCAACTTTACATAAAATGAAAACTAAAAGTTAACTTTTTCACTGAACACCAAGATTCACTATATAACTAGTTAAAACTGGTGCATGTTCAGATCATTGTTTTCTAGAATTGTGTCTAGAGTTTATTTTCAAACTAAAAATTAGCAATTATAGTTGTCTGAAATTTTTAAGCTCTTTATTTTCTGTTACTATTTTTTATTCCAGAAACAGTGCTGAAGAAATAACTTCAAATGTATAAAGATTAATCTCAGTTGATACTGTTTATTTTTTTTTTTCTTTTGAATCTGACAGAAGATACAAATGACAGACTCCCTTTCTCTACTGGCAACAGAAATCTGTTTTTCTCCTTCAAGACATGTAAAATAAATCTTGTCACTATGAACCTTCATGTAAATAATCACTTCTTATCTGTCAGCAGAAAGACTATTGCAAATCAGGAGCTTGACAGATTTTTGGCGTTTATAACCTCATTTTCTAATGGCATCATCCTGAGTTAAAGGCAAACCACAGAGTGTCAATATTTGTTTAACAGTCACAGCCAAAGTGTCACATTTCTAATCCAGCAGGTGGATGATAACCATGCTCTGAAGTCCTGGCAGGCTGGAGGAGTTCCCATGAGTGCTTCCTGATGGGGTTTCCACCCAGCCAAGAAAAGCCACAAAGGAGACTTTAGTTAATGGGCCAGTAACAAGGATTCCCAGTGGCTGTTTTCCACTAAGCAGCAGACAAGGGTTTGGGGAACATTTAGGGGCTCACATCTTCCTTGTGCATTGCCATAGGAATGAAGGACTCCCAACAACTCTCAGGTTCATCCAGCAGTGCTGCCCACAGTGTAGGGCACTGCCAGACACAAAGACACCAGGCAAATACCTGTATCTCTTACCATGACAATAGAACTAAAGTAGCCAAACTGATTTACAGTATTTGCCATTAATATTAAACATGCATATCATACCATGGAATACTTTATATGGTTCTGTATTTAATGATCTGCATTAAAGGGATATGTGAGCAAAATCCTACTACTCCTCAGCATTAAGTATCTTACAAATAATTCATTTCTTGCCCACAAAGAGAAATTAAAAAAAAAAATCTAGCATTTGAATAGAGAAAAGGAGGTAAAAGAAAATAAAAATCTTACAGCCTATTCTGAGAATTAATTCATCATTTGTACTGCAAAGCACTTCAAACTCCTCAAATGGAAAGCCTGACAGAAATGCTAAGTATTATTCCCTCATGTGTTAAGTTATAGATAAGCTTCTATTCTTGTATTTTCTATTCCTCACAGTAGCTTGTAAGCCTCCTTAGGACTGTATTAAACTATCCAACTAATATTCATCATATGCCGTTCTGGGCATCATTTATTAACCAGGGAGAGACTCTGCATGGTGCTTCATTCTGTTACTCATTTTAAAAGGAATCAATTATCCTATTAATTCTGTAACAAGAATTCAAATTAAAAGGTAACTAAAGAGAACAGGAAATTTGCAGGTAAGATATTTTCTACATTTATTCTATTACTGCATATTTTATTTAATGCACAAGCACACAAGAAAAAAGAGACTATTTCATGTAAGAAATAACTAATAAGAACAGCAGCCTTTATGCTTTGATGCCTATATTAAAAAAAATCATTTGAAAATGATTGTATGACTTACAAAACTAGTCCATGATAACGAGCCATGTTTTACTAATTTGTCAGGCACTCTTTGTTAACTGAGTATAACTGAAATACCTCTCTTTGTTAACAGTGATGTACTGCTAAAATGATGAATTTACTGAAAAACTGGGGATACCAAAATATTTTATTATTAATTTCTGAGAGCTGGGCTACAGTGCATTAACTATTGAATTGTTCTTTTTAGTAGAAGACACAAGAGTGATAAGGCAGAGAAAGGAAGAGTTTACCTGCATACTTCATATATTAATATAATTCAGTCAGTATATTACATTAGCCAATATATACAGCCTGCTTCTTACCTGGCCATCTGACCAGTACAGCTACAAGAAAAAAACAAACTATTTGGTGCAGCACAGAAATATCCTACCTGAGACATTTTCCTTGACTAATCAAAAACTAAGAAGGCAAGAAGAATGTATGACTCTTCTCACAAAGAGCACCGTCCTTGCACTTTCTGTAACCAAAAATCTGTCTGATTTCAGCCAAATGAAATAATCTATTTCAGAGCAAAAGAAAAAAGTGATTCAAACATCTTGCCCATATAGTTATCCAAATCATACAACAGCAATCATCCTACCTTGAACCAGTCAGAGTAGATCAGTTTTAGCTCAGCTTTAGAGTCATTCACTCAACTCCAGCTGTCTTCCACCAAAAGTATAGAAAAACAAAATAGACCTGCAAGAAAATGCTATCTCCTTATCAAACAGAAGGGTTTGAATAATCTTTTTTTTAATTACTATTTTTTATTACTCCTCCCAGGTAAGCTAGGATTTGAGTATGTTCTGTGGGCATTTAAATAGTTTTTCCTGAAAATAGCTGCCTTGAAAGCATCAATTAGGGTATTGTTAAACTCTTTCCTCCAGCTCTCAGTTACTAGTGGGTGAACCAACCACACATTCCCACTAACTACAGGACTAAGTGGAAAAAGGAAAGAAAATATATTACTGAGGTGCACTATAATGCAATAAAGCACAATTTAAATTGACAACTGAAAATGTTCTTTTTCAACTTATGCCACTTGCCATTTATGTGTGTATAGATAAACAAGATGGAAATCTTGAACTGTCCAAGTCATCCAGTTCCAAATGAAAGAGCAGTCTAAAGAACAAGACATACAGCCTCTACCTTACAACTTAGCAACTGTTACCAAGATCTGCACTTCAGAAAAAAAAATGAAGCCTACAGCCTGTCACTCAAAACCACTGCATTTCTCCAAGGCTGTCTTCTTCAACACTTAACATAAAAAATCAGATGGGCTCTTTAACAGATACACGGACAAAGTATTTCCTTATCACTAGCACAAGAGATAGATGATGTTTCTTCAGACAACATATTATTTCAGCTGTTTGGATATTTATCTTTTTCTTAAATCTCTGTGGTGGATAAATCAGTGATGCCTCTATTGTTCTGGTTTTTTGTCTAAGGAGAGTCACTGTTAGCTATTTTTTTAAGAACCAGATCACACAGATGTTTTGTGTTAATGAAACACGCATTAAAAGAGAAATATATCACATCATAAGGTAATGTGGAAGAATTCAGGTCATTGCTCATTACTCACAATAACCAGAAAGAAAGCTCAAACATTTTCACTTAAAACAGAAAAGCATTGAATAGTTGTATAAAAATTTGCAGAATTGGTAGCAGCCTCTGAAGTTCATGCACATTTTGATTAATGTCATAAAAGGGAAGGAAAAAAGAAAGCAATTTGTGGAAATACTACTATTATGAAGAATAGTGGTATACATAGACTCATCCCACTCAGTGTCTTTTTTTTCTTGGTGTACTTATGACTTGCTATGGTTTCCAAGAACTCCCAAGCTGAACAGTGTGAACAGTTCAGCTCCTGCACCTGCATGATACAATCACACTTTTGTTCTCTTTTTCCTACTATTCTTTAAGAAATTATTTGGTAAGGTTTGCTTCTAATTAGATTATAAATTATTCGTGCCATGGACTGTATGTCCTACTTGTTTTTGAGGTACCTGGCACTCCATAAGCCACTCTGGTAGTGAAGCTCCCAATCTCAGCAAGGGCAATGCAAATTAAAAAAAAATAAGCAGGGCAATAATAAGCAGTGTTATGCAATACAACACAGCCACAGGAAGTGAGCATGATTAACATACACAAAAATGAAGTAAGATACCTTCACTCATTTTGAACCTTAATCTCCCCTTATATGCTTCTAAGTTTTATTCTGCTGCTAAAGTCAGTAACAAAGTTTTGGCCACCTCATTAAATGGAAAATGTCAGTATATCCAGGTATATCCATATTGTCTTTTAAGACAATATCAACAACTAAAAAAAGCAACAACAACAACCTTCCTGAAATTTCTCCCCCTTGCAAGATTAGTCTACATTCACCCCAAAATCCTGCTTCCCGACCGGGAAACTGGAAGTGACAAGATGGTATCCTTGATGGTAAGAAGTTTTAGTGGTGAGACGAATGCCAGACTGGCATTGAAAGGCAAAATTTCAGATGAATTTTCTAAGAGCAATGTTTCTTTAACAGCATTTTCTTTTATTTACTTGTATTTGATAGAAGCAAGTATTTTTAAATGTTTTTTTAATTGTAGTTTAAGAAAAATAATTAAACAGTGAGCCATGCATTATTAGGCCATTTGGGGCCATTACCAGCTTAAGTTAGATGGCTAATAACAGTAAATAAAAACACAAACAAGCTACAAATGCTACTAGAGTTTCCCAGTTAATGAGAAACTTACTGGAGCTTGATGTTGCCCCTGAATTCACAAAATGCAGTGCACTTTGAGTTTTCAAAAATGCCGGGTACTGACAATAAATACTTCACCCATCCTCGGGCCATCAGCTTTGACAAAAGGCCAGCTCTTCCTTTCCCCTCCCCTCTCCTCTCTCCAGCATCCTGCCAGAGAAGCTGAAGTATTTCAATGCTAAAGCTCATTATTGTGGCCATGGTGAAATTGCACTTTCCCAAGTCAGAGAGCCTGTTCACTGCAGTGTATTTACACAGATAATCAGACATGCAGTTGCTGCATGGATCAAGGGCTAAGTCTGCATCATTACCGCTACCATCAGAAAAGTCTCTTCAGCCTAATATCCTGGAATTAGGGCAAAAGGATGGGACTGTTTCCCAGCAGTTGAAAACCAGCTGCCCGTGGGTTGAAAGCAGGTGACACCTGAAGAATATGATGTAGTGCAACCTTATCAAGCTTGTAAGCAACCACTTTGGGGTGGGAGAAGGAAATCCAATCTGGGAGCCAGGGCTGCTGCTAGCAGACATCAAAACAGGCTGCAGAACAGGCCAAGAAGAACAGCATGGAATTTAGCAGGGTTCAGATGGTGCACAAGGACAAGCAGCCAGGGAGGCAGAGGTGTGGGCTGCCTGTGGTGGCTGTGCCAGCTCTGCTCTGGGGGGCTCCAGCACTGTGAAGGCACGGACCTAAGCAACCCTGTCTGACCTTGGATCAAGGACCTTCTCATACCTCCAGACCAAGTTATCCTGCAATCCCACCAAATTCAGTACGGATTGCACATATTTATGCACATTTTACAGGGCAAGTAAATTGACTTGCTTTTCCTGATCAACAAGGACACAACTCAAATTTCAGCCCAAGATTGTGGCTGTTTAAAATATTCCAGATGAAAATCATGAATTGTTAAAGTCTTTTCCCAGACTTCAGAAATATTTCAAGGTATTTTCTACATTGAAAAAAATACGTCAGCTACTCAAAAAAACTGCCAGCCCATTTCTGACAGGAAGTAAGAGCTATCTACTTATGGCATTAGTATAGAAAAATCCAAGAAGAACAGTTAAGATAGACCCTGGCAAAATGTGATGAAGATTCAGCACCATTTACAAATTCATGATTTCTGCCCATTTCACATTTACATCTACTTATCTTGGTCAGAACTGATCGAACAGCTTTTCTAGGACTGCATTTGATTTCAGAAAAAAATTATTTTAAGAAATATTTATTTCTGCAGCCCTCAAACTATGTCCAGGAAACACGGGTTGCATAGTAGCAACTTTTCTAGAGTGAATATTTCTTGCTATAAATTAATCATCACAACTAGCTGTGCAAACAATGAAACAACCACCAAAACAGGAAACATGTATCAGCTATTTTCCCTCAGCAGTTTTATCACAGTATTCAAAATGGATATTGTAAGCTGCCTAAACATTACCATTCTTTGTGTGGCATTTTTTTTTCCTCTTGAAACACTTATTTGATTAGGTAGCCTGGGTATCCTGACACAATCAGTGCTGGTCAAGTTCCTCAAGCACAAGACACTCAGACCTTATGCTTTTTGCATAATTCCACTACCACAGTATATACATGATACAAAACAGTGGCTGATTAGTAAATTAACTTTCCAGTTCACGTAAACACATCTGCAAAAACAGTAATAAGACACTTTCCCCATACCCAACGGGTGAAATGTACCTACTGGTACCTATATTTCCTTCTGTCAGGCTGGAGTAATGATGGCACCTTGGAAATAATGCCTTTACACTGAAAAGTACAGCTCTGCCATGGATCCTTTTATGGAAGGATGCTGCTTAAAAACACACTTAAAAAATCTAAACAAATCTGCTTTTATGTACTAAAAATAATTTAGCTCTTAAGTAGTATCTCTTCCAGTGCTATACACAGCATAATAGTGCTTTACACAGTATTATTCTTATATATTTTCAAATCTTCCTCAGCAATATAAATATAAATATTTATATAAATATAAAGCAGATATAAATGACATAGCAAATCATAGGATGGTTAACAGTTCATCAACTCCATGTGAATTTAGGAAGAACTGTCACAGGCTCATGGAGAAGGCCTGTGATCACGTTTTCATGACAGTCAAAAGAAATCAGATACTCACTTGTACAAGAAAATGAATGCAAAACCATCGAGCCATTATGAGATAAAACCAGGAGGATACTAATGGTCTGTTCCAAACACCTTCTGCCAGTAGAGGATACAGAAGAAAAAGAAAGGATTCAACTAAGAGGCATAAAGATATTTTCAATGCAAAAGCTGAAAAATGGACAAGACATGGAAAAAGTAAAGATTGTTCCTGAATGACTCTGTGAAAAACAAAAGGAAGAAATGAAACACATTTCTGCTAAGGCCACCAATAAAATATATCCCTAAGCATTGCAACTGCATATCTTTTAAATACCTCCAGGGATGGGGCTTCCCTGGGCAGCCTGTTTCAATGCTAGACAATCCTTTTGTGACAAAGGTTTTCCTAATACCCAATGTAAACCTCCACTGGTGCAACTTGAGGCCATTCCCTCTTGTCCTATTGCTTGTTACCTGGGGAAGAGCAACCTCATCTTGCTACAGCCTCCTTTCAGGCAATTGTAGAGAGTGATAATATCCCCTCTGAGCCTCCTTTTCTCCAGGCTAAACAGCCCCATCTCCCACAATCGGTTAAAATTTTAGCTTTTCACTGCCATCTAAACTTACATTTTCTCAGCATATATGGTGCCTCACACAAATACATAAGCTATCATAAAAGATATAGAAAGTGTGATGTTTCGCCATAATACAATGCATTCAGCAACCACCTGTAATTTCTGACCCTTCCTAAGAAGCAACAGGAAAGCCAGCTACTGAGAGAAAGGAAAAACTGTAGATGTGACTTGCTTTCCAGCCATTCCTTTTTTTTTTTTTAATTCATGTGCTTTATTCAGACAGGTCTGTCAAACCACACAAGTCTCCCAGAACCTCTGTTGATTCCTCACTGGCATTTCAAGATTCCTTAAGGAGATTCATCAGAGTCTTCATGTAAACTACAGTACAGACGAGACAAAGTCCTTGCTCTCCCTCAAACTGTTTTAGACGGTTCAGCCTAAAGTTGGAACTTTAGGGGCATGGAATTAGGTGATCTTTAAGGTTTCTTCCAACCCAAATCATCTTATGAAAATAATCTAGGGGGTTTGCTGCAGCTGTTTTCTAAGATATACTTGAAAAATAAGTACAACGATATGGCAAAAGTGAAAAGAAAACATCCAAATTATTGTAATAATTTTTAAAAAATACCTATGTCAGGTCACCAAGCCACAAAGTGTCTGGTAGAGCAAAACCAGGGATGAAGTTTGCTGTTGAAAATCCACTGCCTGTGTTTATAAACAGCTCTCACTCAAAGCATGGAAAACAACCAACCAAACAAACATATACAGGCAAAAACCACATCAACTTCACTTGCTGTGGATAGAAAGATGAATTTGACAAGCCCCTTGCAGGCAGGCTGCTGGCTGAGGAGCAGTGCAGGCAGGGACTGAGCCTCCCCAGCAGCCTTCTTGACAGGTCCTGTCAGTTTTCATTTCTGGCTTACTGCCTGCCCACGAGCAACTTTAGTAAATTCTGAAGATTCTACTTTCGGGTGAAACATTTTTTGAAAATAAATATATTGTTCTTTAGTCTCACATTTCTTCCCTAAACCTCAAATTTTTCCACCAGGAATGTTCTCTATCCAGCTCTGGGCTCAACCCCTTTTCCAAGTTTATCCTTTTCCAGCTACCAAGTCCCCTAATCTCAATGCAAACAGCTGTGGTTATCCCTATAGAAAGACTTTAGGAAACCCCCAGCTACATTTATAGTTACATAAACATGGAGGTATGTGCGAACTGTATTATTCTGCAGGCTTTTTGGGGGTGCAGGTGCAAAGAATCACAGACTGCCAGACTCTGTGTGGCAGGGCAGCAGGAGAAAGGCCCTGCCAGGCTGTGGGTGCCTCTGTGAGATAACAGCACCATCACCAAGGGCGAGATGCTGCAGATAACAGAGCAGGGGCAGCCCACACGCAGAGGGCTCACCCTGTCCTGTGGCACAACTGACAAGACAGCAAGAGAGAAAGGGCAGGCAGGTGCTAGAGATAACAGAGTGCTAGCCTTTAACAGGATTGAGAAGAGTGAAACCAGGCTGATTAATTGGGAAGTGAAGAGGATGATAAATGGGAAGAACTTGGAAAGCAAAGAACAGGAGAAGGGAATGCAAGGAGAGACAAATCAGGTGTTGGAGGGCACACTATCAATGCAGTGAGGGGGAATTTGTGTGCTCTCCCTCCTGCAGCTGAGGGAACAGCTAAAGAGGACCTCCTGAGGTCTTAATATATATCAGATAGCGTAGACCTTTCCCCATGTTTATAGCTCATTAACTGAGCATTTGAGTAATACTAATGTAACTCTGTTCACGAAAGTTATGAATTCTGTTCGTGCTATTCTGAAACAATGCAAATAACTTTAGTCAGAACCTCTTTTTTTGGTTGTTTTTCCTGTCTCAAAAATAGATTTCTCTCAGTACAAGGCAGGCAACAACCATTTCAGTTCTCAGAAGATACTCAACACAAAAAATGACTGCTAGATCAGAGTCTAAAAGGCATGTCTACTACTAACAAATGCTTATGAATAGCACAAGCAAATAAACGCTTCCTATGAGTAATAGGAGTGTTCAGAGCTTGAGAGTGGGAGACTTTCAGAGCCAGATGTGATGCTTGCATGATTAATAATGCCCAGTAGAGCTTTCTTCCACGAAATTACTCAACTGTTTTCTGAACTTGTTTGAATTTTTTATATTCATAACATCCTGCAGAAAAATCCCCACAGCTCTGCAACATAACATGCAAAGAACAGCTTTGTTCTGATTTTATCACCTAGTAGTTTCATTTGATGTGCCTTATATTCAACAAATAGAATATTTCTCAGAATGGATATAAATAACACCGCTAAGTATACCATAAAAACTGATGTCTTACTCTTACCTCTTTCTCCCAATTGCAGTACTTTTCTAAAAAACATGGACTCTATTTAATCTTAAAATTTCGAAACAAAGTATGCTTTTATTATGCATTTTGGTAAAGATTGTTGTAGTGGAGAATAGACTTGACTTAAATGTGTGATAGACTTCCTTCTAATTATCTACTATTTTTGAATTAGAAGAAGCTAACATGCTTTAAATCTTAGTGCCCGAATTCTAAAATGGGGAAGGAATTCTGATCTCTGAAATGCTTCATTAGATCCATCCATAAAAGCCTTATATAAAATAGTCATGTGTTATCATAGCATCCAGTTTCCACACCATGTTCATGAGCAGCAATTTTTGACTCAGAGTGATGGGCAGGTTCCTGTCTATGATCTCAGTCTCCATACATTTACTGATTTCAGAATCAAATTACAGAAATCCAGAACATTTAAGGATTCAAATATAACATTTAGCCTTAGACAGTTTAGGACAACAGAGGTTTCAGTCCTTCTAAGAATATAACATTTTACCAGAACTACACAAATTTCTTTTTTGAGCACAGAAGTTGAACACATGAGCTATTTAGACAGCTTCTTACAGTCTTCTCAAAACTGCAATATCTTTCATTCCTAGAACTTATTCTTTCACTATTATCTCTGTTCAAAAATGAAAGAGGAAGAAATAGTTGTTGGTCTGATACTACATTTTAACAAAAATGTGAAACATTTTACTCTGGCATCAAAGAATTTGAGAAAGACTTTTCAGTTCTTTCAATGCTCTTCTGCAGCTATGTTTGGGACTAACACAGTAAAACTACATAGGTTTGTCATTCCAAGCTTTCCATCCTGTAATGGCCACTTGAAAGAAAACTATCAGAAAAAAACCCCCTCCTGACACATCTGTAAGTATGTTTTGTCTGCTCACTTTCACAAAATGCTGAATTATATTTTCTCCACATGCAAAAGAAATGACCACACACAGAGATCTCATCTGAACATTGCGGCTTGGATCTGTAATTAGCAATGTTTTTAGTTTGTTTTAAAACCAGGATACATTGGAAGGTTCTGACATCATTTGTTTAGAGTAGGACATAGTGTAACCTAGTTGTTTCCTGTTAATCATAACAATTCATCATTCCCTGCCCAGTGATCTAGGGCTGCAAAACACATGGAATAGCAAACCCATGTGTATTGGTTTCCTGATTTTGGCTGGGATGGAGTTAATTTTCTTCTCAGTAGCTGGTACAGTGCTGAGTTTTGGATTCTGTAAGAGACTAACATTGACAGCAATGTTTTCGTTGTTGCTAAGTGGTGCTTATCCAAATCAAGGACTTTTCAAGTTTCCCAAACTCTGACAGCAGATGCACAAGAAGCTGTGAGGGAACATGGCCAGGACAGCTGACTGAACTGGGCAGAGATGTTCCATACCATGGAACATCATTCTCAGTATATAAACTAGAACAGTCTGTTATTGAAGGACTGCACCCCATGGAAGGGACCCATGCTAGAGCAGTTCATGAAGAACTGCAGCCTGTGGGAAGCACTGATTTTGGAGAAGCTTAGGAAAGACTGTCTTCTGCTGGAGGAACCCCAAGTTGAGGAAGAATTTGAGTAGTCTGCCCTTGAGGAGAAAGGAGCAGCAGAGAAAATTTGTGATGAACTGGCCACAGACCCCATTCACTGTCCCCTCCATTGCTGGAGGGGGAGGAGGCAGAGAAACTTAGGAGTGAAGCTAATCCCAGGAAGAAAAAAAAGAGTGGAGGAAAGGTATTTAAGATTTGGGTTTACTTTTTGTCACTCTAATCAGATTTGATCTCCACATGTTGAATCTGTTTTGCTCATGACAGTGACTGGTGAGTGATCTCTCCCTGTTCCTTATGTCCATGAGCCTTTTGTTCTATTCTCTCTCACCTGTTCAGCTGAGGAGGGGAGAGACAGAGCAGCTTTGCAGGGCATTGATTTCCACCCAGGGTCAACCCAACACACTCAGTTAAGCATATCTGCAAACTTTTAGCTGACATGGTTAACTGAGAGTTAAAAATTTACCTGCAGTAGCTAAGGAAGGCAATGAAGTACTGATATGAATATTGAAGTGGAAATTTTATTGTCCCATCTGTCAGTCGTAAAAACAAACAAGCCAACTCTATCACTGCCTTACCCTGATGAACAGAAGTGACTCATTTCTTCGTATTCTACTCGTACCCATTAATAGCCTATATTCTTTTAAGGCTGTCATTTCTTTGAGGAAATATCAGCTTTGAGCTTGGTGCTTTTACACATACTAGTGTAGTAGCTTTGACAAGAGCTACTAGGCAGTGTGTTCATCTGCTACTGACTCTGAAATAGGTCACTAACCACTGCTCCAGCTAAATCAAAGCAGGCCCCTCCAGAAGTGTCACAGCAGTCAGAGCCCACAGCTGGAGTGCTGAAGCCTGGAGCTTTTCATGTCCCATTCAAGAGCAGTGAGATGTGGCAGGAAAGCCTTTGGGCTGTACAACACAGGAGAGAAGGCTTTGCTCTAGTAGCGTGGTGCTACTGGAACTGGTCTCATATCAGGACCTCTGGCCAAAGATGGAAAGCCAGAGATCTGGTTCCTCAACACAGCACTGTAATTTAAAATATGCAGCAGCTCCGACTTTCCATTTCTCTACCTGACTTTGTGCCTGCCTTATATATGATGCCTCTGCCTCTTGCTAAGATTAGGTAATTACCAGATGCCAGAGCAAGAAACTATCAAGCTTAAATATTGAGCAAGTATTTTACACTTTTTAAGGAAGTTATAAAGTCAGCATCAAAAGTCAATAATGCCTGCTGGTGCAAGTGAGTGCTGTAATCAGACTGCAGACTAAACCCAAGGCAGTGTCAAGCAGAATGTAAAATGAAAGGTCTGCAAGAGAGGCAGCACATCAAATATGTCGGCATTCGAAGTTTCCTGACAGTATTAAATAAACTCAAATTCAAAAATTACTGTCTTCCAAAACACATACCCTGAAAAACTTGTTTAATATTTGCAGTCTGGTGCCTTTTTCATTGATTTAATAGAAATTGTTTACTGCTTTCTTTGGGAAGAACAGCAGTCTGTGTGGAGCATCATTTGCTATGTTTGAAAGTGACAGATACAGCCATAAAGAAAGGAAACCCACTTTCATTGCAGTGCTCCTTCTAATTCTCTGTCTTCATTCCCAATACTAGTGAAGAGACATTAGAATGCTTTAAGAAATCATTGGGAAATGCCAGTTCCATGCCATCATGTCACAGTTGCCTTACAAGGTAGGCAGTGGGAGAGTTCAATACCTCACCCCAGATGGAGAGATTTTTCAGTGACTGCATCTCTGTACACTAACACTCTTCTTAGAAGCAAACTACTGTAATCATTTGTTCATGGAAGGTATGCTTTTCACAGATCAAAGTGGACCGCAGTCTTTGCTTGGCTTCAGTCCACATTACAAAGTAAATAACAGAATATACGTTCAACCTGTGTCTAAATTTCAAGGAGAAGTACAAATATTCTGTGATCTTCATTCACTTTCAGAAACAGTTACCCCATGTGCTCCAAAAGGCTTGGCACCAAGTGCACATGCTGGGTTATTCTATGAATAACACCAGCACCCACACTGTGACTTCAGGGAGAGATGATTTTAAGTGTGTGCCAAAAAAGCAGTGGGGTTTTGATGAATTTGCTTCCATCTCTGATCTGGCAGAACCACAGCTGGTTAGAATTTTAAGTGTACCACCGAAATCCAAGGGAGAATAAAAAGAACGTGAGTTTGTGCTGATTTGGAGAAAGCGGTTGACTACAGATCTTAAAAGGTCATGAAAATGCAAAAATAATTTTTTTCCTCACAATACGTATTTTCACCACTTTTCTGTAGAAACAGAAGCAAGTGGGTTTAGAGACAGATGCTAAAATAAATTAAATTTTGCTATAAAACTCCAAATTATTTCTAAACTCACCTGGAGGTACTACTGAGGTCATTGCTACTTTCAGTAATACTAACCATCTCACAAAAGCTGGAGAGCACAATGAAACAGAGTGACATCCTGAAGTGAGAAATTAACTACGTGAATTAACTGTCAAAATTAATTGTTATCAAGTACCTTGTATAAAGAGCTGATTGAGAACTGCTGATAAAAATTTTCAGTAAGCTGTAAAGCAGTGAATAAAATTTGTTTTTCAGCACATCCTGACTTGCAAGCAATAGGTCTATATTTAGTTAGTAATAGTCCTTCTGAAGACCAAAAATATTCTTTATCCCCAGCACTCCAAATAGCGAAAGGCAAAATATATGAATAATACAACATTTAATCAGAGTTCATACAATAGTCATCATTCTACCTTTATATACAGCTATATACTAAGTTTCAAGAACTACCTTTCATCACCTGAGCTGTCAAACACTTCCTCCCTACTCACCAGCCAGAACAAGGGCCTTTCCCAGGCTTCAGTCTCACATACAAGCAGGCACAGTTGTGAAATACTCAGCTATAGAAAAGCATGCTACATAAAAATTACAAATTGAGTTTACTTCTTTGGCAATAATTCCACATATCAAGGCTTTTTCTTTAGTCTTTTTTCATTAACAAACAATCAGATTTATATATCCATACGCACAAAAACCTTCCTCCACTCCCAACGCTCTTAAATGCTTGGTTTTTTAGTAAAATGTGCCACATTCGTCATGTTCCCAGTTACTAGTTTTCAGGCAAAAGATGAGCAAGTTTCTCCTATCCCATCAGAAAAGTTTCTCTCCTCCTTATATATAATGTCTTTGGGGAATGTGGTCAAGCCCAAGGAAAAGTCCGAAGTTGAAATTTGAGTGGGACTGAGGGGGTGGGGAGAAGAAAACATAACATCTAACAAATTCCCTCTTGTTTTGATTACAGCATGTACAATGCCACCCATGATGCTTCCTAGAAACAGTACATTTGAAACCAGATATTACACCATAGCAGGAATATCCGAAAGAAATTATGAATCAGTTATTCTCTTCCAGATAATAGCACATTCACAGCCTGCAGAAGTTCCCCACATAACATGGGACTAAGGGCAACGTGAAGTTACCAAGCACAAGAGAATCATTATTGGTGATGCTGCAGTAAAATCAGCCACAAAGTTCTCAGGGAATGTTTCTCTGTATGGACATAAGGTAGGGCTGGTAAAACAGACCCTTGAGTGTGTTCGGCATTGAGGCAGCTGATAACGTCCACATTTATTTACACTGCAGTGTTCACATGAACACAGGGGACTTTGAAAGCTGGTTTTGAGACTTGTCTTTGGCATCAGCCACCGGTCCTGTGCCTTCCATAGAAAACATACACATTTTGCAAACAGTGGCAGGAATCTGAAGTGAGAAAAACTCCTCATAAAAAAAAAGACTAAAACTGGTATCATGAAAAACACTGTGCTCAAACCAAAAGTAAGGAAAGCCTCAGCAAAATCCCATCAGAGAACACAGTAACAGGTAATTAGCACACTATGAAGCTACTGCAGAGGTACTCTGAAATGAACACATTTAAAACCTTGCAGCGCACCACTATGTGTTTTAAACAGCTCTATTGATATTTGTGTCCTCCTAGGTTATTATCAAGACTACAGCTGACAAAAAAAAACGTTCTCTCAGTGCCCACCAGGTTCATCTAAAAGTTTCTTTTCACATGCAAAAGATCCAAATGGTGTGACTTCACTAGCTTAGACTACAGGATCAGCCCTATGTAGGAAAATGTTGAATTTTTGATTCTGATCAAAAATGTAGAAAGTGGACATGTGCAGCCACGGGTCATGCTTTGGATTGCTGAACAACATGCAAAATAGCTTACTTTCTCGATGAAATTAAACCTCCATACTCAGATACGGTAGAAAACTTAAAGAAAAAAAAGTCTAATGAAAGTTAAAAGAAACTTAACTCCTTTTTAAAACCTTAAAGCCCTTTCCTCAAACTTACTCAGTTCCTACTTAAAGTACTCATTACTGATTTTAAACAGCTACCTTTTCACACTTACAGGGCCAAACAAAAACTATGTGTGGTCACTCTCCCCATAACAAAGGACCATAAATTCGGGGCAAAAGCAAGATTATATAGTCCCTGCTACAGATAGAAAGAGATTTGCTTCTCACATCACTAAATCACAATAGTTATGTCAAATTGAAGGGATGCTCTCGTATTTCTATAATGCTGGAAACCAACCCTTTTAGAAGTGACTAGTGGGTGTGGACACCGAACATGAGGCAGTGCAAAGAAGGACTTCATTTTCAAACCCAAGCTTCTGCAAAGCCAGAAATCTTTATGATGTTAAAAGTGATAGAAAATCTAATGCTAATGAGTTGGACTCTTCTGAATCAGTGTGTAGTTCAACAGTACAACCCCACAAATAAAAAATATTTATAGTTCCCCCTGTAAACCCTATAATAAGTCAGAAAAAATAGATGGAAATTTAATTGAAGAATACATGTTTATAAGCTAGTGGTTCGACCCTCAAAAAAGAAATCAGACAGAACTGTGCTTTAAACCTACTTTAATGGCATTCACGTAAGTTTCAATACAAACTCCAAACTTACCAACATTGAAATGACACTATGTTAGCTTTCATATCCTTGGTTTTATATCTGCAATATATAAACATCAGGTGACTGATATTTTGACCAGATGCTTCAAAACAACACACAGACCATGTCAGTGTGCTAGTCACCATCTACATCCACAAAAGTGGAAAAAGCTGCAACTAAGAGCTTTCTTTTCCATCAGTAGCTTGTCTTTTAAAAATTCTAATGGCAATTCCCTGTATTAATCAAATCTCTCTGTCCAGTAAACATTTCCTCATTTTTTTAAATCACAAAATATCTGCTGAGCTAACATACAGTTGCCTGCTGGACTTCCCCAAGGAAACTGAGAGAGGCAGCAAAATAGCCTGGAAAGGCTGCATTGGCATTTTACTCCACCACCCCAACTCCCACGATAAAAGCTTGCTTCAAAACTGATGCATGAATGAGAAACCCCAAGTCTATTTAAATGCTAGACAGCAGAGATTATGATCCTGAAAGAACTGCAAAAAGCAACATAAGACCCTGAGCTTCAGGGGAATGAGCTCAGTTTCTTCAGGGACCTGATCTGCAGGATCCCATGAGAGAATCCCCTGTAGGGTAAGGTGCCCAGGAGACCTCACTGATCTTCAGTGTGCCACATCAGGAGAGAAGGGGGGCTGCCCAAGGAGCTCAGGTGGAGCACAAGCCCTCAGGGAAGAGCGAGTAGGAGGAGAAGTGGGGAGATTTCCAACAACAACTCAGAAACACTGGCTGGGCACCAGGGAAAAGGAAGCCAAAACTCATCTGGAAGCTACCAGAGGTGCCCTTATATCAACAAAAAATGAAGGACCAAACGAAACAGGCACTGATGATGGAAAAAAAAAAACCACAAAAAAACCCCCAAAAAAACCCCAATACACACACACACAAAAAAAAACCCCCAAACCCAAAAAAAAAAAAAAAAAAACAAAACCAAAAAACCCACAAAAACAAACAAACAAAAAAACCCCCAAAAAACCCAAAAAAAAAAAGAAGAAAAGGAAATTCCAGGGAATTTCAACACAGCTTTATTATTTTTATATCCTTGGGAAGAAAATGGAGCAGAACCTCCTTGACTTTATTTCCAGGAATATGAAGGACAAAAACACCTTTGCGAATGGCAAGGGAAATTTCCCAAAGGCAAAATGTGCCAAATCGACCCAGTTACTTATGATGAAGCCACTGGCTCTGTGAATGAGGGCAGTGCAGCAGACACAATTTCCCTGACTTTAGCAGGCTTTTTGACACAGTCCTGCTTTAGCACTAAGTAGTCAAAAAAGAATGGACAAGACTCATGAAAAAGTGGCTGGTCTGACACTCTCAAGACAGCAGTAAGCAGGTCAAAGTCTAACTAGCAGCTAGCTACGAGTGACGCGTCTCTGGGGTTAAACTGATTAAAAGAGCAAACATACACAGTCACCAAGTTCACATATAGCCCAAACTCCAGCAATCAAGAAGGTGGACAAGAGGGCTCGCACCTGCACGACCCCATGAGCTGACAAGCAACTCTTGAAACCAGAAAAAAAACAAATGCAAAAATCTTATGCCTAAGTATATATGGGAACTTACAGGCTAAAAAACCAGCTTTGGAACAGATGTCCTGGGGGTCCTGGTGAACAACTGGTTGCACACAAATAAGCAAGGCATCCTTGCAAGGATGAAGGCCAACTGTATAGCGAGCTGTGTTAGCACAAGTGCGTGCTAAGGATGGGAAGCAATCAACGCTTTCTACGTGACACTCCTGATGCTTCAAATGGAAGCCCTGTTCAGGTTTTCAGCTCCCCTGCAACAATTAGCGATTTTTTAAAAAATTATGGAGAATACAATGACCTATGAAAACAGGTAGAGGAAGCTGGGTATGTTTGGATTAGAAAAGAGAGGCTTCTTAATGACTTAGGGGGTATCCACAGAGAAAAAGTAGCCAAGATCAGCGGGGCACAATGAAAGGAGTAAACGCAGTGTCATCAGTTGCAGCAAGAGAAATTGTATCTCGACACAATAATAATTCAAAAATCCTAGAGTAAGGGTCTTCAAACACTGGAATATGTTTGTGCAGAGGGGCTGCAGAATCTTCCTCTGCAGAGATCTTCCACATTTGAGTGCACAAGGCTCAGCAACTCAATTTTATTTTGAAGTCAGCTCTGCTCTGTGCAAGAGATCAGGCCTCCAGAGGTCCAGGGGCAAGTCTGAATCTCTCTCCTTCTCAACAACAAAATTCTATGGTAAGAAGAAGGTTGGGAAAAAGAACAAATAGGACTACAGCATGCATAAACATAGATCAACTGAGTCTACGTAACACCTACAGATAATAAGGCTGCACATGAAAACTGTTTCCATGAAGTCTGAAAACTTTCTCAGAGAACATCTACTTTCTGCAATATTTAGGTTTATATAATAAAAAAAAAACTTGAGAAAAGATGATTATTGAAACACAAGGATTTCTTTGCTTCATCCTAATGTTCTGGATTTTGCTTGTAGCATATCTATAATTATTTTTCAATTTAGGTAACAATTTGTAAAACAAAACAAACCCTATGCCTCTAACTTTTTTCAAGGTGTTTTTTTCAGACCACACAGAGCTTGTCCCCAGGAAACTGCATTCTCAGCTACAGACAACAGACCAGTTGCACAACATATTTCACTCTTATGTAAATCATACATGTGGAGAGAGATATGAATACATCTCTATCAATACATGAATTTTATTTTATTTAAAGAAACTCCATGAAGAGACATATGGGCTTTTCTTCAGAAAGGTCATTTCTTTGAAATGCCCTTCTTGATCTGTGATGCAACTTCAGCCCTTGACAAGATCACACACCTTTTATTTCCGTCAGTTCAGGCTCAGTGCCATACTTACTCTAGAGATTTATGGAATAAGACATAAAAATATCAGTCAATTTGCAGTTTCTCTTTACATGGCACAGTTTTTCCCATGGTGATTCTTCAGATGATCTCACCAGAACAAAGAAAGCAGCATACAGTTTTGAAGTAATATAATGTTTTCAATAAGTAACATGTATAACTCTTCTGCTTTCTAAATGGAAATTAGGTTTTCTGTTGCTTGATGGGGGTGGGGGACATAAATCCATCACTGCAAATTATTAGCATCCATTTCTCTTCTTTAAGTTTTAAAGAATTTAGTATTACTGCCTAGGTCCAACAGAGAATTTGAAGTGCAATTCTTAAAATCACAGATGGGTGGAGAACTACAACCACAGTAGCAAGCAACAGATTTCCCCACAGACAGCAGTATGGGCAAAGCTTTATCAGCAGTACCACCATTCACTGCACCAACAGATGTCAGTGCTCAAAGGCAGAGAGGAAAGTGACAGCGGAGTTAAAGACTGGGTCTGCATCTGCACGTGTCTATCACTGAATAGTAAAATTACTATCTCCTTAAGCACTGCACTTTGAAAGCAAAATGCCTTTTTTTAGCTTGATATTCTTTTACACTAGCTACTTCCTATTTCCTTGGAAGAAAGCAGTCCCTGAACAAAAGAAATTTCAAAAGGCAGAGATTTATATTAAGCAGAGAACTAAGTGAAATAAAAGTATGCAGATACTTTTTTAAAAATAGTCTCACAGTGGTCTGAGTACTAATTAAAGAAGCAAGCCACACTGATCTAATGCAATTTTATTGCAATGTTTTAAAAGGAGATACTGACTTTTAATAAATAATTGAAAAAGAGGATTTATGTTGCTAAGCAATACGATCACCCCTACACAAGGGAGATGATGTAAAATTCTGGGAAGAAAGTATCAGACACTCTTTCTTTCTGCTTTATTCATATGAAAAATACATAGTACTGCCTCTACTCTAAATGCCAACATTATATATCTTCACACGAGAATTGCAAAGCTGCACACTTTTCCATTAAGCCTGCAACTTCTGTTTCTACTCAGTATCAGAGAAAGGAGTTGATTCTTCTAGAAGTATTTTTGAGATGCACACATCTTATAAAGCCTTATAAAGCCAGATGTTCCACAGTCATCAGCTCATTCATTGCACAGAATCATTTCAGTCCTTCGCACTGTATTGCCTACCATCTCTCCTGATTTTCACCTATTTTCTTACCTGATTAGAGATTTGCCCTTAAAAGAAAGGACCCAAGTTTCATGTAAGTCAGAGTCCACTCACTTACTGTATTCCTAAAACAAGTTTAAAACCAAGGTACATACAGCTTCCAAGAAGGAGTAGGAAGACAATTGAAAATAGATTATACACTTGTAGTTACCCTTGCCTAAGTGACTGCATATCTCAGTGTTCCCACAAGGACTGTGAATGTTCAACTTTAACAGTTATAAGAATGTAACAGCAGGTTATGTGCTCATCCAATCTGTTTGAAAAGCTTTTAAAATCAGAGGCATCAAAATGAGCAATACCTGCACCTTCATGAACACTTGCTATAAAATCCAACCAGCTCACCGTGGAGAGTTATAACAAGTTGTCATATTATTTCATGCAAGCCTTTCTTGGTTACAACAGAGTTCAAACTGAAGATTTCAAGATGCAAGAAAGGCAAATGAGGAGTTTTACTACCCTACATGCCTTCCTTCAAACAGCACTGGAGCACAGGACTCGAGTGTTGCTTCAAAAGCTTACGAAGCTAGTGACCTAAACACAGAACCAGGGAGTCTCAGGTTTAACCTCCCCTGCAATAAAACAATGCATTTAGCAGCAGTTGAGTGGTAAAGCAAAGCTGCTCATGTGCAATCATGAATCACACTCCAAAACTGAGGTTTGAACTGACATGCCCATGCTGGAGACCTGCAGCACAGGTGGGACCGAAGAGAGCCTTCACCCAGCACACGGCAACAGCCCCTGGTTTAGTGGGGAGCAACCCAACAGGAACCAGGTACCGAAGCTCTGCTCTGAAATCTGGCACACTGTGCAACCCTGTGCGAGTCAATGGATCCCTCTGAGCCCTAGAAAACCCAACTGCTTCCCCTCTACAGCAAAGCCTGCTGGACTCTGCAGGCAGGGCTGCCAAGCGCTGCGATACAACTGTGGCTTAACCACAGCGCTGTCAAAGGTTTCCTTTAATCTGCTTCGGGGAAGCATGCGCTTCATTACTCACCAATTATGTTTTCATAACAGACTTGCAGACACGATTAAAAAGAGTCATGGAAAACACAAAAACAGAAGATGCCTCTCAGAAGTGTGCACATACTTTTTTATCACACGTTTTTAAAAGCCCAAGCAACTCAGTGGAAAAACACAACAAAAAACAAACAACTGAAAATTGTTGTGGATAAAGAAGATTTTCACACAAAAGTAACCAGTATATTGAGCATCTGGTACATTGCCCATATTGGTTAATTTACAGTTCCTCGTCCCCCCCTCCTCAATTATTTTCCTCACCTGTAAAATGACAGTTCTATAAATAACTTAGAAAGAGACCACAAAATCCTTCAAAACTGAGTGTCTAAAACATGCTTTACATAGAGACATGTTTGAATACTTGATTTTGTTACCAAAAAGACACACAACCAGAATGTCTCATCATCTTTTACCATCTCAGGTGGCAATTTATTGCCAGAGTAAGTGCTGCACTGTTAAGACAGAGCAAACACTGAATCAAAGCCACCTTCCTGAAGTACTCCTCTTACTGTGCCAAATAAGCTAGGAAATCAAATTGGTTATTTGTAAATAAAGGAAATACTTATCAAGATATTATCTTCAAGATTAAAACCACAGAAATTTCCTCTTGTGCTGGCTCCCCAAGCTAGAAAAAGCCACCCCAACCTAACCAAAGAGGAAGTTAACACACCCAGCAATCCTCAGAGCAGTAAGTTTCAGACAACTTTAAGAAAACATCTGTCCATCCAACACTCACACAGGCCCTTCTGCAAGGACATTAATTATTTTCCACAAGAAGAGATCTCTTCTGTCTCTCCATGACTTCCTTTTCATAAATCCTGTGCTTTCATTAGCATTCAAAGAAGGTATCAAAGCCTGGCTGTCTACCACTCTTACTTGCTCCCTGAATGAGATAAGACATTTTTTGGTCTTAACAGGAGATTTTAATAAACAGGTGGAATTTTTTCTGCTTCAATTTGCCTGCAGCACAGAACTACAGCCTTAAGCAGCTCTACTCACTGACATTATGATTTACTCTATTTCTTTATGTTAATTGGCTGCCACAGGCCACTATACTAGCATTACATACAAAATCATCACCATGAGAATATAACTTTTGCCAAAGTACAGGAGATATTCCATTTTAAGCTTGACCTCGCATCTTTACATCACCTTATTCAGTTCTCATGAAAAGAGTCCTGTGTGTCTGGAATTTAGATTTTGCCTTTACAGAAAGATAAAGAATTAATCACATGCTTGGTTTTGCAGTCTTTTGTTTTGTTTTTGGGTTTTTTTGGTGAAAACCAAATGTTTTCCACCAAACATTTAAAGACTTTTCATTTTTCCCACAATTCTGACAATCTGGTTATAAAGGACATTCAGGTAATTTCGATAAATTTACCTGACCAAGTCTGAAGATAGGAAAGTTAAATATTGTTCTTATAGCACAGAGAAAACAGGTGCAAGGCTGGAAAAACATGAACAAGCAATTGGGAACACACCCTATTCCAATCAGATATGCACACAGTCACACAGCAAAACACCTCTTCACCTCATGACCAAAGTTCAAATCCAAGATCACTTGACTGAAGGGAGGCCATGAGGTTCTCATTAAAAAATCCCAAACAAAACAAACAAACAAAAAAACCCCCATGCCCAAACAAAGCAGCACCTGAAACAACCTACCTGAAGCAATGCCCTTCCTTAAAAAGACCCTAGGGGGTCTTTGTAGTAAGAATATTAATTTGGCAAATATATACCGTATTTCATATTTTGGGGGCATAAAGATACCTCAGACCATTCTCCTCCACTTTCCTCTCCTTTCAAATGCATGGCTTAGTGGGGGTCCACTGCATCCACTGTGCTCAGACCTCCACTAAACCATTTCAGCTTCCTACCTCACCAGGCCACAAACCCAAAAAAAGCAGGGATTGTCTGGTTGGCAAGTTGAGCTGGCTCTCCATAGGTTCTGCCAAATAAAAGATGATGCTTAATAGAGTCACTGAATCACACTCAGTAACATAGCTGAAGCTTCTCTGCATCCTGAAGTGCCATCAACCCTAAGCAAGCACTTTAACTTATTGTTTTGTGACATTTTAGATTTCATAAGGCAACCCCGGCCACTTCCAGCCTACCATCATCGTATGTGATTCCCATCTTTAGGCATTTTGTTCACCTCCTCAGTGACTTTTATAAAACCATTTAAAAACCAAACCAGAATCATAATAAACAGTATTTGTCAGGAAGGAAAGCACTATCAAACACTCAAAAAGAAATAGCAAATGCAAAAATACTGAAGATTCCAAATAAATAAAGCTTTGGGTGAGAAAAAAACATTAATTTTAAGCTTCAACAAACTTAATGAGAACCATAAGATGTCAGCATTAAGGTCACAAGATACTTCAGAAAAACTTCTTTCAAAATGCATTGATTGCATCATCAGCATGTTGGCAGGAATCACCACAATGCTTACTCATTACATGTCAACTCTTTTCCTTTCACTGAATCATGTTCTTAAAGAAATGCAGCATCAGGGAATGTGGCTTTTTCTGTTTGAAACCCAAACCAACCAATACTTAAACTGCTGCATTTCAACCATTCCCTCTCCTATGAAGGTCCTCACAACCCCCCTCTCAGTAAAAGCACTCTCAGTTTTGGTCTACAGCAGCTGGGGCTTCAGTAATTCCTGCTTCTGTATTTCCTTTCTCCTTTTCTCGTATGAGGAGTTGGAAGATCAGCCTCCCAAAGGGAAATGCTTCATTCTGTTAAAGAAGGTTATTGCAGTAGATAGAACCTTTGGTCTGCAAAAGTCTCATTGCAGAGATTCGGTTTTAATGGAGAACTCAGGCAAGAATATCAGATACCAGCTGCTCAGACACGGCTACTCAAAGAGATTTCACACCTTTCATCCACCTGTTCCCTCACCACAGCCAAAACTAGCACCAAGTCAACTCTTTCATTAACACCATTGACTCACCAACCTGACAGAAAGTTTAGCAGAAATCCATCCCATATTTTTTTTTCTCTGACAGTTTTCAGCTGACTTACTGAGCTGAAGCAGCTTATGGAGGGATGCAGTGGAAGTCATAGAAAGTAGAAGTGGGAGAAGGCAGCCAAAAGTGGTATGAAAAGACTTCTCCTCCTCTTCCAATAGCAAGGAGCATTACTGCTCTCACCTTGTCATGTAAACATCTTCATAAGGAAATAAAACTCCATCCAGCCTGGCACTAGACCTTCCTGAGCAGCAGCACCAGGATATCAGGCAGTAGGAAAGCAACTGGTGGAAGAATGCAGGAAGACACAAGGGGCCAACTGCCCTTATACAGCAGTAAGTGACCATCCATAATTTTGCCATCACTCCTTGTTAATGAAGAGATCTGATTATGTCCAAGTATTTCATGTCAAGTACATATTAGATCTCTGATTAGTGCTTTATTTCCATGCTCGTGAGCTTGCTTTCCTCAAGATATTGCTGAATATCCCTGTCACATTACTGAGACTTCCATCTAAACTGCATAAAAGCCACCATAGATAATGAAAATTGAGGACTTAGGAAGCTTCAGAATTCACACTGCCAATGCCACCTCAATTCAGTTCTTTAAAGAAAGATGGGTAGGGAAGCTGCAGAGTCTGTTTAGCTGACTTGCAACCACTGCCCTGTTGAGCTCAAAGGACTGGTGCTCAAATTCCCTTCTGTGGGACTTGTACTACATGACTGCAACAGCTGAGAGCTGTGCAAGTGTTTGGAGCACTGCGTGACCATACTCTTCAGACACTGATTCCAGTTTACCAGGGAGGCTTTTATCCTGAAACATGTCCAAACAGCTCTGATCAATAATGTGAACAGTTTCCAGGCTGGTTACCTTGTACGAGAACAGCACAGCTGCATTAGTATGGTGCTCCACCAACACCAAGAGCTTGCTGTTCAGCAGGATTAATTAGTTTGGGCAGAGCATCGCACTAATGTGATTATACAGCTTCTAGTACCTGAGTTAGCTCATTCATCGTTTCTATTCCTTTGCTCTGAAATAAAAAGAGCTTAGGTTTTGCAGTTTTCTTAATGCCTAAATAATTCCAGCACCTTTTTTTTTCTTGGAAGAGAGAGGAATGAGACTTGGAGAAAACTCAAAATCCGATTTTCCTAATTAAAAGAATGTATCTCCTGACTTCATAGCCTCTTTCCACTACTATCATCCTCTATTAATCATTTATTTTGCTTGTATCAACTACCTATGCACCTGCAAGTCTTCCCTTGACATCAGGAATAATGATGTCCAGCCATAACAAACAGTGACAAGAGCAGAGACTGGAAGACATTGCACTTGAGTGGAATGGAATCATCATTGCCTTCCACTCCTCCTTTCTTTCAGGTAGGGAACACATACTACAGGAGCTACTTGCTCAAAAGTGGGGCCACCTCTCAAAGCAGTGAGGGGCAGAGCAGGATTACAAACCACAAGCTCCTCATTCATAGTCTGGGGCTCCTGTCAGGATGTGGAAACAGAGACTGTTGTGAAACACATCAGGGACCCAGACCTTGCCCCAAGTTATGGGAGCACTGAAAGAATTGACTGAAGAACATAAATTCTGGGAAGCGCAAGTGTGCTGGTATGCTCAAAGTGTGCCTCTTTGCTCCACCCTCCCTGAGGCATCCTGCATGAGGACAATGCCCAGGGCAGGCAATGTTAGGCCATCCAGTAAAAAAATCAGCAGCCACAAGCAACTGACAGCAGTTGAACAGGAAGTACTGGGAGAAGCCCCGCTGCTGGCTGTACTGCTCTTTCTTCCGAGTTTGCCTGTAACACATCAACGGAAGAGAAACAGAGGACTATCACAGCACCCATGAGTATCTCTGGTCTCTGTCCCACGTCCCTTCCCTGCACACAGCCAAGCCCCAGAGGTGTAACACAGCGGGCAGTTCCCACACATAGACCTTGAGAGCAACCATATCGTTCTGACATAGTGAAAAGCAGTGACAGCAACAGGATTTCTGCTTCATGTTTCCACAAGTATTTTGCTTGCTCAATAAGTATCTAGCATTTATTTTCTTTTTGGTGATATTATGTTGGTTTAAATACTAAGAGAGGTTCAAGAATCTTTACATTTCCCTCTTGATTTAGGTTTTGCCCTGTTGTTTTGTTTTTGTTTGTTTTTTTTTTCCCTAATATAAAACAGCAAGCTGGAGAAAAAGTGGTAAAAATTTCTAGAACAAAACTTGGCTAAGAAATGCTGTAAAGTCACAGCATTTCATTGCTTTGTGATTGTAAATGATATTGTACTGGACTTTTAAACACGCATGTCAACTTAAAATTTAAAACAGTAAATGGACAAAACATCTCTTAGGTATCTCTCCTCTCAGTTTTATGTCAGCACGTCGACGGGACGGAGCCCTTCCAGAACAGAAATACAGGGAAGAACAACCTTATTTTTTTGCATTCTTTTCCTTTAAAGTAACTTGCTTCCTTCTGTAAAAAAAATCCACAAGAGTAGTTTCAAATTTTGAGTTCTAGATATATGACATAAGTCATACAATGCAGACACAAATTCCAGGGTCAAAAGAGTATGAAAGCAGAAAAAATTCTTTATGTTTGCATCTCCAGCATGCAACTACTGGGCACAAGGAGAAGAACTTAAAGGGATAATTCTGGTTTCTGTGCATTTACAGTAGAGTACAAAAGTTCATACTTTTAAAAGATACAATTTAAAACTATTTAAAGTTTTAAAATTAAGCTGAAAAGACTGCAGATTAGAAATCCATCTTGACACTAAGGTAACAATATTAAAAAGGGGACTAAAGCTTACAAAAAGACAAAGAGAAAAGGAACAAAAAAGGCCAACACATAAAATGATGTTAAGCAAGTTAGCACAAAACAGAAACACTGTTTTACTGTCAATGAAAAAACGTATTCTTTGAAAAAGAAAACTCAAACCAGGCAAAGTACTACAAAAATGCTAAAGCAAGTAAGGAACCAAGATGTTAAGGTCATATAGTGATTTAGGAGGAAAAGAAACTCCCAGAAACAACACTTAGTATTGAGGATTTAAGCTGAGGTATGAAGGAAAACAAAGATCTGGAAACTAAGTGCAATCTCTGTGTCATCTATGTTTAAACAGCCAAAACTCTGGTTTAGAGGGGCTACTGTGAAACTGATGCTCTGTGTGGAAGTGGAGGAGAAAAAGGATGGAAAGGGAGGAGGAAACTGAAGAGATATTGGCCATATGTTCCTATGTACACATACACATGTAATAAAAGGTAACTCAGACTAGCTGGCACACAGTGGGGCCAGCAAGACAGCAATATATTTAAGTGTTATCTTGCTCTTCCTGTTTATTTACTTGTTGCAGTCTTCTGTACCACAGAAGACATCAGGTCTGAAGCCTCATTACTTCTAAATACTTCTACATGGCAATTTCACAGCTTGAAAAAGAGTTTGCTGGTATTTCTAACTTTCCGCAACCTCAGGGAGGCTTCATGACTAAACCAGAAGACAACACAGTCTCTGCACACTTCAAGATGTGGTCTGTACTGTGGACTCCTAAGAGTCTCTCCCTTCAAAATACCTTTGCACGGCTCCATACTGCTTATG
Source organism: Brachypodius melanocephalos (assembly GCA_013398615.1). Classification (NCBI taxonomy): domain Eukaryota; kingdom Metazoa; phylum Chordata; class Aves; order Passeriformes; family Pycnonotidae; genus Brachypodius; species Brachypodius melanocephalos. Next base: position 23,390,626 of record VZSR01003807.1, on the reverse strand, counting down.
AGTTATAACTGTGCTACACAATTTGCTGAAATAGTTAAAGTGACACAAGGACCCCAGAGCACAGAACACAACTTGATATTTGTGAGAGCTTATTATGTGATACTCTGTGTGATATCACAGTTCACTTTTCAGAGCACTCTGTACAAACACACAATAAAAATAAATAATTTCAAATAAGGCTAACCAGGTTTCTCAAATACTGAAATTCTCTGTAGTAAGTCTCACGCCTATCTCATTTCCATCACCACAGAACATGAAATATATACTACTAATTAATTCATAAACCCTAATCTCTGCAGGCAGCTGAAATTGTCAGTTCGATAAATAAACCAGCCAGCACTGATGAGAAGTTGAACTGTATTATCAAGGAAATTCTTCTTCTACCAGAGGACCCTGTCAAGCTCTGCCCACGACAGCATTACCTAGACACAGTCTGGAGAATTTCCGTAGGGAAGGATTCAAACCGGTACTTGAACCAACCCAGCAGCAGCACCAAAAAGGGCAGTTGAAGGAATTTGTGAAAGCACACACAGCTCTGACACTTTATCACTGTAACCTAAATTGACTGTATTTCGCCAAATGCCCTCAACTCTATTCAGCCGGTACCGCTGAAGAGTGAACCGCATGAACCCGAGACAGACCGCGACACCCCTGGAGCGCAGCACAGCACCTGCACCCCGCACTCGCCCGGCCGGACAGCCCTGGGCAGCTCCTGTGCCAAGAGTGCGGCACGGGCAGGGCGCGGTGCCCCGCTGGCTCCCGCATCCCGCAGAGCCATCCGACGCTCCCCGGTCCAGTCCGGGACGTCCCACGGGGAGCGCAGGCCGACCCGCGCCGCTCTTTCTCCCCGGCGTCGCTGTCCCCAACCCTCGGCGCCCCTCGAAGCGACCCATACCCTGCCAGCCCACGCCGGGCTTTGCTTTCTCCCCGGGTTTCGGTGCAACAGCTGGGGGGACTCGGCAACGTCGGGAGGGAGGCGCAGCTGGCACGGAGCCGGCACCGCGGGCCCGCAAGCGGGAACGCACCGCGGGCTGAGAGGATGCAACCGCGGGCGACGCCGCCGACCTGCGCTGCGCCTACCGAGGGACAGCCGGCCGGAAAGACCCTCTTCCCGCAGGGAGGAGACGGCAGAAGGGGTCAGGGGTCCCCCAACACCGCCGCCAGACCCGGCAGCGACCTGTTGCCCCGCGCGAGAGCGTCGAGGCGCATCCCCCGGAGCGGGACCGACTACCGCCACCACCTACCTCTTTGATTTTCTCCCTCCTCTGCCGGACGTCGGGGTCGGCGGGCTCCTGCCCCACGGCGCCGACGGGCTGGCGGAAGAGGCGCTGGGGCAGCCCGGGGGCACCCGCCTCCTTCCTGCCTCGAGCGTCTTGCAGAAGTTTCTCCTTGTCCTGGCGGATGTCTCTGCGAATCTCCTCGGGCAGCTTCTGCAGCGTCTCCTTGGCCTCCCGCAGAGCCCGCTCGTGGTCCGCGCGGATCCGCTCCAGGCTGCCTGCCCCGCCCGCGTCCGCCGCCGCCGGGCCGCCCGCGGGCTGCGGAGGGGCGCGGGGCTGCCCGCCGGGCGGCGGCGGTGGCGGCTGCAGGGCGGCCGAGTGAAAGAAGACGCCGCTGAGAAGCTTGGAGGAGTCGGGCAGGAAAAAGATGGCCCCGAAGCAGAGGGTGATGAAGGCGCTGAACACCAGCAGCAGCACGAACTTCTCCGTCAGCCGGAACGCGCCGGGGCCCGCCGCCTTCCTGACCCCGCCGCCCGCGCCGCTGCCCGCGGGGCCGCCCAGGGTCCCCGGCCCCGCCGCGCTACCGAAGAGCGGCAGCAAGCTGGCGGCGGGCATGACCCCCGCGCCGCCTCAGCGCCGCGCCGCGCGCCCCGCCGCCGCCGCGCAGGGACCGCACCGCACCGGACGGCTCGGCTCCGCCGTCCCCTCCCCGCCTCGGCTGTACAAAGTTTCCCCAGGCGGACGCGGCAACTTTTCCCTTCCCCGCGGCCGCGCTCCCTGTGCTCCCCCGCCGGCAGCGCTCGACAGCGTCTGCGAGGCGGGCGCTGTCAGCTCCAGCCCATGCTGCCGCCGGGCCGCCGCCGCCGCGGGTGCCGCTCCCCGCTCCGCCCGCGCGGAACTGCCGGGCAGCCGGGGGCGGGGCGGGGCGGGGCCGCCGCCGGCCCAATGGCGGGGGGGGCGGGGCGCGGGCGCTGCCGGCCCGCGGGTCCCGGGGCTCAGCCGCGGGATGCGCTGCCCCGGCCGCTGCCGGAGCCCCGCGGCCGGAGGGGCGCGGAGTGCGGCGAGGCCCGCCTGCTTCGGCCCCGTGGGCGGTGGCGGCCCGGGGAGGGCGGGCGCGCGGCACCGGCACATGCCGGCTGCGCGCCCTCGCTCACCCACGTGCACGCTGGTGCGCGCACACAGACGCGCGTGTACCCCCGCGAGGGCGCGCGCCGGCGCGCGTGCACAGGCGGGCACACACTCACCGGGGCGCGCCCTGGGCCGGGGGCGGTGCGGGGGGAGCGGGGGCACGGCGGGGCCGGGAACAGCTCCTAACCCAGCGGTCAGGACGAGCCCTAATCTATTCTTTGTAAGAACAACAGGGCTCAATTTTACTTATTTATTGTTTTATTTTTTGTAGGTAAAAGGTGCAACTTTTCGAAGGAAGTGGGATACATATATATATTTGTGGTAAGATGAAAATCCGACTTTTCGTCTATGGAAGTGCAAATGGAAAGACCATCATGTGCTGGCACAAGGAAATACCGTCTTCGATAGTGGATCGGATTGCTGCATCAAGGTCCCCAAGCGTTGAGTGAGAGGGAAAGTTTCAAAAAAAAAAAAAAAAAGAAATGATACCGGTTTATTATTTTTGCCCGTGTTACAGAGCAATGCAATAAACAACTGGCATGTGAGAAGAATAAAGTGTTATGTCACTTTAACAGGAAAGGGGAACCCAGCCAACAGCCAGGGGTTTATCTCCAACTTTTTTGGAACATACTCAGAGTCTACCTAGAGTCTCACAGCAGTTCAGCACTATAATCTGAAACATTTCCCCCAGAATATTAATCACAGGAAGAAAATGGTGAGATATGTTGTTCCCAGAAGTTAGGAGGCTGAGGATGGCTTTTTTGCGTATTTGCATGGCTTTACTTTGCAAGCGAAGAAAAAACCAAAACAACACGACGGTAGAGGGAAGTCTGTGCTTTAAGCAAGGGCAGGGAGACAGCGTTGTGTAAGCCTTAAAGACATGATTTTGAAAATGGGCTTGGCATGGATCTAATTCTGCTCCCAGTGGAATTAAGGGGAGTTTTACCATTGACTTAATAGGAATAAAACAAGGCTGCTGCCCTGTGCTTTTCCAAATCCCTTTCTTTAGAAATTAGAATATGTAACAGATTAATTAAAGGCAGTTTCAGAGAAGACAGTTATATAGAAATGTTGGAGTGAGTCCTGCTAAACTCCCCTAAGTATATAAGCAAATGCTTCTGTAAAATTTCAGGATTATATGTGAAACTGAAGGATCAGGGGCCCAACTTCATATTCAGTGAGATCAGTAATTTAATTTAGTTTTTATTCTGGTTTTCTTTTAAACCCTGTTTTTTTCCTGAGTTGCATTTTCCCACATTCAGATGTGAAACTATTTCTCAAACTAAACAATGAGCACTCTGACTTTGACACACATTTCCCAGAAATGTTTAACGTAGCCTAATAGCTGTGCCAAGACAAAATTGTTTAGGGTTGAAGAAATCAGACTGCTTGGAAAAGGAGATAAGAATCCATGGTGATTTTTTTAAAGCAACATTTAAGGTAGCAAATAAGGGATTTAGCTGTTGAAAGACAGTTGACTAATGAAAAAGCTTCCTAAATGGTGAAATACCACTCTCAGCTTCAGTGAGCATATTCTGCTTCAATCACTGTGATGTGGGCGTGCAATATTTTTCACAGATTGCCCTCAAAACTCATCACTACTTATATGATAATATTTGGAGGCAGAAGTTATTGCTGGAAGAAATGCCTTCCTACAGTATTCTGAAGTAATTCCTTAGGTTGCCATATTTCTATAGTACATCATGGATGGATGCAAGACTAGAAAATACCATCACATGGGGTTCTGCTCCTGTGTCTCCTAAAATGAGGCTCTTGGAACTCATCAGCCTTTTGCCTTCTTTTGGTGTTCATCCTAAATGCTGGGGACCAAGTGTGGATTCATGCCTGGGGTTTCACTGCCATGCTCATCCCTGTCTTTAGGACATCCTGAGCATGAGGGAAGGAACAACAAGGATTTTCTGTGCAAAGATGAAAATTGTTAAATTATCAAGCCTTTGTGATGAGATGATCATTGTTCATTCTCTGAGCAGGACACGAAGTTTTGTATGTAGAGTATTCCTGTTGTTAGCACTTAATGTTACAGTTACCAGTAAGGTCATGTGGGAACCATTCAGTGGGATTATTGAAGCATGTAAAGTTACTGGCATACAGAGCTGTTCACTACACGAGGGCAATGGAGACTGGAAGACAAAAAACCTGCTTCAACCCAACAGTGATATACAAGTTCCTTGGGCTTTATACACTAGTTTACTTCAGGTACAAGGAATTCTAAGGACCATGAAAATACAAGGAGTAGCTCAGAGTAAAATACCTTTGATTCCAAGTAGCAAAATGAAGGGCTGTACAATGCTCATTTTCAGCTGGCTGTGTCCAACAGGCAGTTCAGCTATAAAGCTAAATCACGTTCAGAGGCACTTAACGTCAAAAAGTCCAAATAAAATACAAATAAGAGAAGCTTGGTGTTTGCATTAATCTAGAGACAGCAGTGGAAAGCCCATCTGCCTGCACCAGGACTTGCACTGGAAGAGCGTCTTTGAATAAAACACTGTCAGCATATCCACCTATTGAACTCTCTGCTACTTTGGGTTGGGTTTTTTTGGTTAATTGAGCTGCATTGCTTCCTGGATGACATCAGCTAAAACAGGAAAAAAAACAAGCCCCTGAACAGTTGTTTTGCTGTGCTGGGTAAGACTGAGTCCTACAAAGTTTGGTTATACCAACAAAACACTGGACTGCACCCCTCCCATGGAGGGAAATACTGCTCCTGTGGATTCTGCTGCAGAATCAGGAACGATTTTCCAGCAATCATGCACAGGTCAAGCATTTATAGAAATATAGAACAGATACATGAGAGGTGAATAGAGGGAGATTTGCATAATAAGGAATAAGACTCTTTTCTGTAATGAATGTTCTGAATGGGGAAATTGGTTACATATTGACTGAAAGGCCCGGGGAAAAAATAACTCATATCATAGGGGTTTTTTGTTTTGTTTTTGTTTTTTTTGGTTTTTGGTTTTTGTTTTGTTTTGTTTTGTTTTGTTTTAATCAATTTATGCCTAATTTGCCACAGTTCCAGCCCTAGATCTTGTGCAGTGATAAGGAATTAACCTGCTTGGTCTGAAAGATACATGCAACAGATAAGAAGAGAATTAACAGTTGTCTGATTTTTAGGTCCATTCAGCCGAGGCACAGATGCTGACTGATACATCTTTTTGGATAGTGAATTTGTAACAATGCCACTCCCTTTGGGGTTGGCAAGGGGTTCCCAGTGTTACAAAAACACTTGACAGCTTCCTTTTGAAATGCAATACTTTTACGCAGTTTTCAGAGATACTTTTAATATGTTTGCCTTTGGGAATGTGACTCATAAACCCAATTTAGACAACCAGCTCTTCATAGATTAAGTAATGTGGCACAGATTTAGGGTTCCCAGGGCACACAAGCTGTATTAATAAGACCCAGTGTGCTCTTTGGAAGGAGGCTTTGACCATTTGAGGACCAGATGTGTATGAAATGCTCTCTGTCTCTCTGATTTTGGTGGTTGGCTGCAGTTCTGAATTCAGTCTGTGAGGAAAGTGTGATTCACAGCCACAAAAACCTTGTTCAGTCTTCAGTGTTTTGGGAATAGAGCATTGCCTGATGCTTTTCTTTAAGAGCTCAGAAGAGAGAGGTGTTGACCACTTATGCAGGAGTCCTGTGGTTAGAGCGCCTGCTCAGGAGTTGGAGAACTGCGTTTGACAAGGGGATTTGACACGTGTAGTCTTGGGGGATTCAAATTATCCTCTTTTGCAGTGGAACATGTGCATCCCCCACCATCATTCCGTTTGAAGTAGCGCTATGATTCAGAGATGAGGACAGGTCTTTGAAGGGAAAGAGGAGAAAAGTTTTCCACTGAGCATTGCTTTACGACTCTGAAGTAAGAATGCTTCACTCCCAGAGGAGCCTACAGCCTAAGAGCTAGGGCACTACTCTGAGAGATGGAGGACACCAGATTACCTCCTTCCCAGTGAGATGGGTGTTGAAGATTGGTCTCCGATTTGAGGATGAAAAACAGAAGAAAGAAAATTAAATTTTTTCACATCCTTTCTCAAACATTTTCTCTAGCCTGACACATGACATGATGGTGGCTACCAACTAAACTTTATAAATATTGTAGAAACAGATGTATCAGGAACATGAAGTTGTAGGCTCACAAACCTTCATAAACACTTTTTCAACTTTTTTCCGGCATGGCTGTCAATTCTATGAGAGGTCTCTTGTAGCAATAGGACATGAAAGGACGAGACAGGGCAAGGCCCAAGGTCAGCAGGGAATTCTCTTTATTTCAAATTTCTGACTCCA
>VZSR01003807.1:23244548-23383879 GCA_013398615.1 Brachypodius melanocephalos | reverse complement strand
TTCCATCCCTATCTGAGGAAGAGGGTCATTCATTTCTCCAAGAGTTAAGGATGAAGTTGTCTGAAGACATCCCATGAAATTCCATCTGGACCTTAGATCTTTAAGAAATTAAAAGTCATGACAGGTACATATTCTCTTCACTTCTCCCTCAGAAGTGAAGAGACTGCTGTTATCTAGAGTGAGAGTGGTGTTCTTTTCCTTCCTGCCTCCTATTTCATATCCACAATCCCCAGCAAAGGTAAAAGGCCACCAGATTAGGTGTATATTTAAGGGACAAAACTCAGTGACTGTGAGTGACTGAAAGTGGTTTACTGCTGTGGTTTTCTTTGGACTTAATTATCTCCAATAGCACTAAAATATCTTGTGCCAGAACCATGACTGTAGCAACTAAAGGAACTTCCAGCAGCTCTATTTTTACTGTCATTAAGTTTGTATATCACATTTATAGGTATGGGTTTAGCAGATTTTGACAAGATTAAATCAAGACAAGAAGGCAAAATTTTTTAAGAGGATCCTTGGAAAACAGACTTCCTGTCCTTTCCAAGGTGGTTTCATTTTCCTGAACCAGAGGGGAGATGTGCTGGCAGAAAACAAGATATGGCCATTGGAGCTGGTGTTCGTAGCCATTTAACAGCTGTTTAGCAGCCAGATGATTGGAATAACTATACACATCTTGGCTGCAAAACAGATCTGGCTCTGTTAGTGTGTAGCCTCAAGGAAAAGTGGTTAGAGAAGAGATTTCTAACCTGATAAACCTTCTAAGAAGTATAAGTATGCTATAATAGATGACTAAAAGAATCAACGAGAAATCTAAAACACAAAGGACACTGCGAATTACTAATTTATTTCTTTATACTAGCTGTGCTTAATTTGCACAAAATTTTAATTCTCTATTTAATGGCTTCCTGACTATTTAATAAAAAAACCAATGTTCTTGAGCTTTTTTCACCCTGAACACATGTGATGACACATGGATTATGTAAATTTGCCTCATGTAGTAGTTGAAGTGGTGTCCTTGTGCCTCTCTTCCCAATGTATTTCCCTATAACCAGATGAGTTAATTTTGCTCAACAGCCCATTTTAATAGAAGAAGTACAGATGTGGTTTACTGACTGTGCCCTGTTTGACTGCAGCATCACTATGAATATACTTAATTTTTGAGTCTATTTTAAAGATTCTTTCTCTTTCTGTAAATCTGTTATTGATTTGTGGTTATAAGCAATATTTAGATTTCTTTTTTTAGTTAATCTTTCCTATAGGAAATATTCCACTGCTTACTGTCTTCATCATCTGGAATACAGTGGTGCACTTTTTCCCAGTGGCTGTAATTAGAACACATTTTTCTTTCACAGACTTTTGCTCAAAAGTGTGACCTGTTCCATCAGCCCTTGGTGGATTCTCTTACTCCAAGTCACAGAAGCCCTTTGGTGACAAAGGGTTAATCTTTTTTTGCTTTCCTGTCTGTGCCATGTGTGTTCTGACTCACCTTGACACATACTGATATTTCATCAGAGGTGTCCAGCTATCACCTGATGGGCTGTATGAATTTTGTCTTTGCAGAATCCCTCCCCAAGTGATGGCTGTCAGCTGCAATCTGGCAGATGGTGCATGTGCCCACAGCACACACGTGACTGCTCAGATCTTACACAGTTGTGAATTATTTGTCTTCCCTAAATGAAATCCAGGAGTTTCAGCCTCAGTTCAAATCTGATCCTTTCTCCTGCTGAAATGCCTTTGTTTGATTTACCGCTTGGGCTAAATGATGAAGAAAAAAAAATCGGTGCTAATCTGACCTTTGGTCTTGCTGTTTGTCTAGACCAATATCTTACTGAAAACCTTGATAAGAAAAATAGTTTTGCCATTTTTTGTCTGTGTGATGGTGAACCTTAGTTTCCTCAGCTGTAAGGTAAGAGGTAATCTATTTCACAGTGAGACCTAACGTATGGAGTTTACTTTCATATCCTTTGCTGAAAAATTGTTTTGGAGTGCAAAGTTTAGTTTTGTTTTCCTTAGAAATTAAATTCTTCCTCATTTTCTATGCTCGGTTACTTATCCAAGGACTTGTAGTGTACCACGGACAATGCATCCTAGGCCGGTTCTGGGTCATTTCACTTTTTTGGCTGTGTTCCTGAAACATAGGTCTCCTTTCTCCCCCACATATGTCCAATTGTCCCTGAGCCTTCTGCTTTATTGACAGCTGTAGTGCTTCAATGTCATCTGATGCTCTGGTTCATTGCTGCAGCCCTGAGCTTGCAGTGTACCATTATGCTTTGCCAAATACAGGGCATCTTTGAGTGCATCATGTCCCTCAAAAGCACCAGGCAGTATGAAATCCCAAACACGAGAATGACAAGACTGAAGTAGCTTTCCGACAGGCAGATTTCAGTTTAAGATGAGGCTCAGGAAAATATTTAAATATGAAAGGGGAAGATAATTATTCAGTCAGAAGCAAATGTTTTTAAATTAAATCCTTCTCTCTCACAAAAAGATGTAGAAGAGTGTACAATGTATTTTTTGACTTTCAAACTGGTATCTGTGGCCTGAAGGTGCTCATGCATGTCTTGAGAAAAGGGAAAATGTTTATATGTGAGTCAAATCTACAAAGTGGAGGACAAGTGGTACAAAAGTCCTCTAAGATTTTAGTAGTTTCATGCCTCTGCATATTTCTCTAGTTTTCTTTTATACAGGCTATTCCTTTAATGTCCCTGCCAGGAGGGTGGGAATCTGCTCTTTGTCACAATTGCAAACGTGGAAAGTAACAGTCTAAGAGGGAATAAACAACAATATATTTAGATACCATATCTACCATAAGAGGTAATATCTATTATTTTCTCAAGGTAACCAGTGACTGGTTATATTTGAAAAATATGCATGGTCTGTTCCTTATTTTTGACTCATCATTGACTCTAGCTATTTTGCTCAAATGAAAATAAATGAAAATAATTTGGCTGTTCTTTCTCCTTATATGTTCAAATCAACAGATGAGAGACAGCAAAATGAGTTAATTGTTAACGTATGTACATGAACACAGAGGACAAATTCCAAACAGAACAGCATGAGGCATCTGGGTAAGGTTGTCATGCTCCTAGAATCACCCATTGAATACAAGTTTACCTTGTTCCACCTTTTCCCCCATGGGTTAGCATAGAGGCAATTAATTTTCATAGGCATACACCTTATTGTTGACCTATATTAGGAAGACATTGATTTGCAAACTACCCTGAAAATCAGATCTTTAAAATTAGAATTTATTTTTTTTTACCAGTGAGGAATGCTTCCTGATGGACAGCAAAGTTTACTACACCACATTTAAGCATCTGCGAGTAATTTACTCTTCTCTCGTGTTGAAGGGAAAGAAAGAATAAATCCATCTTAGCTAGCAGCAGGGTAAAGTCATGTTTCTCTAATGGTTTGGGCTGGGATGACCTATCCTATGCCTCTGTGAGAGCTGGAACAGACTGCTTTTGGAAAAACAGACAGAGTGGTCTTTAAAATTTTTTATCTGAAGTGGTTTGGTGTTGTGATGTCTTTACTCCAGTCTTGCCATACCTCTTCAAAGAAAGATTTTCTGTCTTGTGTTTCCTCACATTTCTTCCTCTTTTTTGGTTCATAGTGACATTTGATACTGCAGAACTCAGATGGACAGAAAAATAATAGTTAAGTGTTTTCCTCAGCATGACCAGCATTATGCTGTTCTGTTTTGGAAAAGGGTGGTTGCAGTGGGGAAGGCCAGTGCTGACTTGTCTTCAATTAAGTCTTGTCCTATTAAGAATCCAACTGGGGCTGTAGAGGAGCCTCCACAAGGCACTTCAGCAACCACACCTTTCCCATGAAGGCCTTTTGCACCTCTGGCTGTTCACTGTGTCACTGGTGTGTTTGTGCCACCTGTAGCCATCCTCTGGTCTCACAGACAGGCAATAGCATCATGTGAGTCCATCAGCATCTCACCACAAAAATGGGAGACTGGGAGCATGGGCTGGTGCAACACTCAGGCTACAGACTTACCTACAGTGTGTCCCTATATCCAGTTGTCCTGAAGGACAATGGGCACTATCCCATCCTTTTGTAACCTGCACAGAAGAGAACATCTCCCCTCATCCTGGACATGGCTCTATTGATATGTTCTGCAAGGGTCATAGGTCCGCTAATTTTCTCCTGTGAGGGGAAACTGTGAGGCTGGCAGGCCATAATTCAAGACTGACAACACAAATATGGTGCTTTGTCCATGGAATATGGACCATGTGGTAAATGGACTGCTGGAAAAATGACAGCAGAGAGAAGTTCTTAGGGATGTGTTTGTGTGGAAGAAAAAGAGGGAATAAATATAAAGCAGGCTTTTGGGAACAAAAACCTATCCCTGAGGCACCATGTCAGGAAATCAGATGCCATATCAAGACATTATTTATTGTCATCTAGAGTCAAAATCCATAGTTGGACAGGATGTCTTTATAGCTGTTGCTTGCAATAGCCAGAGGCAAGAAAGAGACCTTAAGCCAGCTATCCCTCATATCCTCTACACACCAGCATTTCTTAGCCTTACTGACCTGTGACCACCCAGATTTGACCATGATGGTACACAGTAGCCAGGGAAAATGCAGAAATGGTGTAAGCCTTTCAAAGTTACAGGTTTGGTCTTTCTTGAAGCCAAAAACAATCTTGTGACTGTTACTCCTGTTAGACACTGCCTAATTCCACATCCTGTTTTAGTCAGTTGTATTTCTTACTGGGATGTAGAAATAATCTGTGTGACAAAGTGTCAGCTGTGTGCTCTGAACCCTTGACTAACAAATTCTGCACAGGAACAGAGTTGCTCCCTGCAGTTGAATCTGTTTATAAGCATTGTTGGAGGTTAAGTCACAAGGGCAGCAGTGTTTCTACCATGCTGGTCTGTGGCTTGTGAATGGTTAATGCAGTGCATTAAATGCTGAGATGAATGCCTCAATACATAAGTAAAGCAGACAAACTACTAAGAACAAGGAAATGTGAATGGGTTGCTTTAGGTTAATGCATCAACATGAAGTGAGTTACTCTACTGTCCTTCCCAAAACAGGATGGGTGGTTGTGAAAAGTGGATCCATAAATAGAAGTTGCTGAGTTGTGTCCTGTGTCAGGTCTGTCTAGTGCTCCTTATCCTTTGCTCCTTCAATTTTTAGCTGTGGAGATTTAATCTGAGCTGCTTGTCATTGAGATGGAGAAATAGAGCAAAGAGAGTCTAAGCATTTGGGAATCTGGGAATTAACCAGCTTTAAAATGAAAAAAACCCAGCCAGATGCTTTTACAATAGTAATAAAATCATGCATTGTGTTGAAGTGACCCTATCTGGATGCCAGGTATCCACCAAAACTGCTCTATCACCGTTCTCTTTGGCTGGACAAGGGAGAAAGAGTATAATGAAAGGCTTCTGAGTTGAGATAAGAACAGGGGGAGATCACTCACCAGTTACCATCATGGGCTAAAGAGACTCGACTTGGGGAAATCAATTGAAATTATTACCAGTCAGATCAGAACAGTATAATGAGAAATAAACCCAATTCTCAAAAACACCTTCCTCCCATCCCTCCTTTCTTCTCAGACCCAGCTCTTCTCCTGAATTCTCTGCCTACTCCCCTACAGTTGTGCAGGAGGATGGAGAAGGCAGGTTGCAGTCAGTTCATCACACATTTTTCACACCCCTCTCTCCTCGGTGGGAGGACTCCTCACACCCTTCACCTGGTCCAGAGTAGTGTCCCTCTCATGGGAGACTGTTTTCTGTGAATTTCTCCAACGTGAGTCCTTCCCACATGCTGCAGTTCCTCACAAACTGCTCCAGCATGTGTCCCTTCCATGGAGTGCAGTCCTTCAGGTGCAGACTTCTCTGGCCTGGGTCCCCTGTGGAGTCACAAGTCCTGCAGAACCCTTGTCCAGCACAGGCACTCCTCTCCACAGGCCCATAGCACCTGCCAAGACTTCTCCTGTAGCGTGGGCTTCCCGTGGGGTTGCAGCCTCCTTGGGCCATTCACCTGCTCCAGGTTGGAGTCCTCCAGGGGCTGCAGGTGGATCTCTGCTCCCCCATGGACCTCCCTGGGCTGCAGGGGCACAGCTGCCTCACCGTGGGCTGCACCAGGGGCTGCAGGGGAACCTCTGCTCTGTGCCTGGAGCACCTCCTTCTTCACGGGGTTTGGTGTCTGCAGGGCTCTTCCTCTCACACGTGCTCACACTTCTTTCCAGCTGCAGTTGTGCCAGGTGGATTGAGCTTTGAACAACCTGGTCTACTGCAAGGTGTCCCTGCTCGTGGCAGATGGGTTGGAAATAGGTGATCTTTTAGGTTCCCTTCCAACACAAACCATTAATTTTATGATTCTACAACTGAAAACTCCACTGTGTGCCTTGAAGTGCATAAAACTTCAGTGGAGTCGACAAATAAAAATGCTTGCTGCTTTTTTTTTTTTTTTTTTTTTTTTTTTTTTTTTTTTTTTCTAAATGCAGAACTCAGGTGTTTGTAAACATAAATAAAATCCTGCAATCAATTATACTCAGGTTGATTATAGTAATCAAAAGGGATCTTGAGGTCAACCTCTAGTGCTCTGTAGACTGTTAAAATGTGTTTCAGTTTCACTTAGTCTCAAGTACTGAGTCAGAGGGGTGTGGCTCTGCTGGGCCTTGACGAAGATGAATTTTCAGAATGTAGTGCAATATAGGACTGAAATAATGCTGATAAGTGAAGAAACAAACCAAGAAGAGCAAAGTTTATGCTTGACCGTCTTCTGAGTGTTCTTTAACCAAGTCTTGTGATCCTACTAAATCTCCAGCTTCTTCCTTGTATTCAGGTATATGGGAAGTCAGGACCACTGCTCCCCTCTTTCTCTTACCTTAATTGTTTCCCTCATTAGACTAAAATGCATTAAAAGGTTACTGAGAAACTTCAGTGAGTGTTGGATGCAGTCACATCTAGGTATGTGAAAGTATTCTACAGTATTCCATAATCAAAAATAGCTTCTAGCCATTTTTATATTAAATATAAACTATTGGTATGGAACTCTTGGTCTTGATGTCTTAGAAAAATTTGTCTCCTAAGGTGATATTATAGTTTTTAATATGGACATTAGAATCAGCTGATGCTTCTTTCCTTTTGTTGTAGTTTGTCATTCTTCTTGCCCATGAATTAAGAGGTTAAGGCACTAAACAGTCCAGTAAGTATATGTTAAAAATATATATGTAAACATCATTTGTTGCTAATTAATATTAGAGAAAATGTCTACAAAACAACATAAATTGAAGTCAAGTCTTCTCTTTCCTTTTCTGGCTCCTTGTAAAGATAGACAGGGTAAGAGGAAAGGGTGAACTCTGGAGGAAGGCTACCCTTACTCTGGTGTCATTTCCATGGACTCCCGTGTAGTCAGTGGAAAAAGACAAGCCCTATCAGATTTAATAAAGAACAGATGCTTTGAGCTTTTGTTCTGAATCTTTTCTGAAAGAGATGATCTCTCTCCATCTGCAACAGAGAAAATTCCTGGAGCTTATAGAGTAATCACAGAATCATTGTCCAGGAGCAGCAGACAAGCACCAGTAGTTTCTTCCAGAGGTGTAGGAAAACTCTGGAGATTTTATTTTTTGAATTGGATGGGGAAGCAGGCAAGTGATTTAGCTGGTATATAATATCGAGAGAAAGACCACTCTTGCCTGACAGCAGTATGTGCTTGTCTATATCCTTGCTCATAAAGCATGAACTATTAGTGAAAACAGGCTTTCCTCTCCTACAGTCCTCTCACAAGCACTGAGTAAAACATTAGGACATGTATGCAGTTTCCAGACATTGCATTAACGAAAAGAAACTGAATTGCACTCTGAAAGGTTCCCGCCACAGCCTTGGTTCAAAAGCAGCGGTGACATGGACTGAGCTGCTGTTCATTATCAGTTTTCTTGACTGTAGTGCTGATATGTGATCTTTTTCTACCCCCAATAATTTACATCCATCCCTTGCTGGTGATGCATCCTATAGTCCTGACCATCCTTTGCCTTTCAGCTTTGCAAGGAATTTTTAACCCTGTGAACAGATAATAGAGTATCCATAGCCTGGTCTGGCAGTGCCCATGCACTCCGAAATGTTCATGCTGGGCACTGATACCCTGTGCTCTTCAGCTATTTTTAAACTGATGTAAGCAAGAATGGAATCAACCCCCTAGTACCTTGGAGGTTTTCCTTTTCCCTCAAGTCACTGCTAGTTATATCACTCTCAAAATATTGTTTCACTCTCATAAAAATCATCTCCATGTAAAGCCCCTCCTGAGCAGTGGCTCAGGCAGACAGAAATTTTGTGTGTGTGGAAGCTCCTTCCTTTTGGATGCATCACTGTGAAGAGCAGAGATAGTTTAACATGCTTCAGGAGAAAATCCTCCCAGCTTATTCAAATATAGTATGGCAGTAGTTTTTCCCATTAGTGCAGGGAAAAAAATAGTGATCTGTTGTGGGGGGCATTAACACAAGTGTCTTCCTTTAAATCAGTGGATTTGCAATTGAAGGACTCCCTCTGTCCTTGGGTTTCCCTTACCTTTAGACTCACTCTTTTTTTGTTGTTCAGGAAGCTGTCAATAAATAACAATAATTTTTTATTATTGAATTTGTCTGTATTTTAATAGGCAACTTAGCGATCAGAATTTCAGACTCTGTTACTTATTAAGAGAGTAGTTTTAATCCCTGATGGTTTTATTATTTAGTACCTGGACTTAGATATTTTCTTTCATTTCACAAAGGTGATTTTCACAGGTCTCTTGTGATTTAGAAGCTACCTTTTATTGCAGAGCAGATTTAGTCTGCTTATTCATCACTTTGCCATGATAAACATTAGCCTTGTGAGGCAGAAATTTATCAGTATAAGCTTTACTTCCCTAGCTTTCCATTGGGCAAATGTTATATGCTGGTCTTTCAGAGGGTATGAAAATACAGAATAGATATTAGTAAAATATGTCTTTGTGTATGTGTAATTACAACAGCTTTGTATGAAACAATAAGTGTAATTTTCAGATGGGCACATCCTTTTTCTAGCATGAGATACTCAAACTGCAGGAAGCTGCTAGCTGCAAGAATATTTGACACTGTTTCAGTGGAAACAAGTGAACAAATAAAGATATATGGGCTGAAAATTGCATTTAAAAGTAAATAACACACCTATAGCATAATAAGTAATCTCAGGCATCTGAATGTCAGTGGCATAAGAAAATATGGTTTGGAGGCTAAAAGTGGAATACTAGAACTATTCAATTTCTTCTGTTCTTCAACAGTGACTGGAAGAAGCAGACAGCTAAACTTCTGAGGACTGAATTAGAATCCCATGCAAACATTTCATTTGCAAAGTTTAGCACAGTTGTGCTCTTTAACAAAATCGTTTTTATAGTGCATTATTATTTTATATGATATTCTTTTATATGATAATGAATGGACTGCTTGTGAAGCAATGCATTTAAAAACATGATTTTAAAATAAGTCTTTTAAAACTCAGAAAGTTTTAGTAGTAAAAGTCAGACCTTGTGTGAAGTTTCTAGGTACCATACTTACAAAAAGAATCTTAATTTCATCTTGGTAGGTTCTAACCAGACAACAGCTTTGCAGAGTTGATTCTGCAGCTGAGCTGATGCACCAGGAACAAAACCTAAAGGCAGTATCTGTGTCAGGTTTTAAATTTGTAACTAATAGGTCAGTCGGGTTTTCCTCTTGCATTATAAACTTGTGAGAAGAAAATAAACTTTTTCTAGAAAGTCTTTTGATGGGTTTTTAAGACTCCAACAGCTCAGGCTCATGTTTGTTTTAATTTACTATGTGGTACATTACTGTTGTGAATGGACAGGAAGATTTTTGTTATCTAAATATTCTGGTAAGACTCAGATCATAGCTTTTAGTTGAGGTATTTAAGTTGTATCTTTTACAATTTACAAATCTGCAGTTACAGGGATCGGATTTTTCACTGACAGGCTTAAGGTAGCCTAGAAAGCATCACAGTCCCACAGAAATTAAAAAAAGCTTTACCTACTAAATTGTTGTTTATTTTTCCTTGTTATCATAAATATCTGTGAAACCTGTGGAAAGAGCAAGCCCATGTGCCAGGAGCTCTTTCCAGCTCATTGATTCAGGTATGAGCTGTGGGGATATATTTCTGCTCACACTTCACCCTTCTTTTCTGTGTTTTGATTTCCCAGCTCTAACATACATGCATCAGGGAAACAGGACTATGGAGCACAGGGCAAACAGCTCTCCTATGTTATACAGAGAATTCCAGGATAGATCATGAAGGTACAAAGTTTGTATATCCAAATAGCGATCTGGGAGAAAATAAAATGACACAAAACAAAGCAAGAAATCTGAGCACCTTTTAAAGCAGTGGGGCTTATATGGCCCAAATGAAATAGGATTTGGGATTGAAATTTACAGGAAGCAGCAAAGTCTAACTGTACTGTGTTCCTGTGTTTCTGCTTTCCAGGAAGAAGTCACAGAGGTGTCTGATGGAACACCAGGCAAGAAGCTGCACGCCCACCAGAGCTATTATCTGTATCTTTAACTACATATATATCAGTATACAGAAATATATAGTTTAGATACAACCTTGCAGTAAACAGAAGTCCTGCCTGAGCTAAGTAACTTTTTTATATTTTAAGACTCCTGGGAGTTGTTCAACTGTTCTGTGACAATGTAATTAAAAGCAGAGCATTGTTTAGGGCAAATGAGACTGTCCTCATGAATAACTTATATTCTACAAGAGCTGACTTTGTGTCAGCATATATAGAACAGCCAGAAAATAAAGCCATGGATACCTCGTTTGCACAGCTTAAAACCAGTGGGCATTATTTTATTTTTC
Source organism: Brachypodius melanocephalos (assembly GCA_013398615.1). Lineage (NCBI taxonomy): Eukaryota > Metazoa > Chordata > Aves > Passeriformes > Pycnonotidae > Brachypodius > Brachypodius melanocephalos. The sequence continues at coordinate 23,373,054 of VZSR01003807.1, read as the reverse complement.
ACATGAGCTCCTTAACCAGGAAAAATATGTTTCTCTATGTGGTTAAAAAAGAGATACTTCAAAGAAACAGAGCCCAATGGAAAGAAAATGGCACCAAAAATGAAAGGATAAGGCACTTGTTGGTCTAGAAATAGAGTGGAATTGTTTTCTGCCTTTCACATATGTGAGATAGAGGTCTACATAAACATATTTCTAGAAAAGATATAAACAAGATGTTTCTCTGAATGTCACATGAAAGTTAATCTTTTTGTTAGTCTGCACCTTTTATTTGACACCACAATTCTAGTTCCAGGGACAGATTTTTTTCACCTGTACTTAATGGATTTTGTTTACTGTGTTGTCACTGTACAAAACCCCCAGTAGTAACATAACACCCTTCAAGTCAGAAAATACTGATACATGGACACCCCCTTCCACCCCCACGCATCCTTCTGTTTTCCTAACTTGTTTGGAATACAATTTTATTATTATGAAAGTAAAATCTCTTACCAGATTAATTTTTCAATATAAGGGTAGAAGTCATAGAGAATGCTGGGAGATGGACAGAATGACTTTATATCTTTCTTGGAAGGACCCAGATATTGAAATACATAGCATTTATTTAGAAAGTTTAGTGAGATTATGTAATTCCCTCTGGATTTTTGATCCATATTTTAACATGAACTTTGGATCAATTTATGAGAGATTTTTATTCAGAGGAGCTTTCCTGCAGGTTAGATTGGCTCCAGTGCATGAAAGGACACAATCTGGAGGGCCTTGTAGGTGCTGTGCTTGTATCCAGAGTGGGCAGCTTCCACACAGACCACAGTCATGTTCCTTCCTCCTGATTCACACAGTTTTCTTACAAGAAAGACTCAATAATAGAGACCATAAAGTAATTCTGTTTTATTTTGCAAGTTGCAGAGGCACTATGCCTTTTTGTTGTAAAAGCCCCTGAAAACATGTGCTTTCAACTACATGACATAACCCTGCTTTCCAATAAATGCTTTATTTCCAGCAGCAGCGGCAGGAAGAAGAACAGCATCTCCTTTACTGGACTGTTAACTACAGCTCAGAAAGTGAGGCAGAAGGTCACATCCTAATTCCTGGCTGCCCACAGGTCAGCAACAGTGTGCTAGTGGACACACTGCTCCTTTTGGCACAACTGCACCCTGGGGTCAGTGGGCTTCATCCTCTCTACATTCCCACCTTATCATGCACCTGATTGCAGGATCTATCCTGTAGTGTAAAGTACCCCGTGGTTTGCCCTGCAGCTCGCAGGCAATGCTGTGGGTTAGTCTATGTGCTTGCAGGGCACAGGAGGATGGGAAGATGCCACAGGAGCAGATTGGGTTTGCCTAAAGACCAGAGGCAGGCAAAGCTTTATGCCTTGGTCCTGCAGCCTCCTCCTTGTTGAAGGGCTGATGCAGAAGTTGGCTACAGACTGCCTGAATTCCATCATCAGGATGATATTCCTCTTCTTCTCCCATGCTGAGAGTGAAGCAGGACTGGGACTGTGAAAAGCAGCTCTTTTCTCTCTGTGTAAAGGGAATTTTTCTGCATCTTTAGTAGACAGCTGGGATAGTTACAGGGTAAAAATGACAAATTACAAGCATAGCACAAGGAGACTAGTTTTAACAAGAAATTGCAGAGATTAACTATAATTTTTACTGAGCAAAAACCATGTTATTTTATCACTTTCCAGTAAACTGGCTCAGTTTCTTTTGAGAAGAGGGAGATTTAGATGAAATGGTATTTGGGTGGAGATGCATTTAATAACATTTTATGGCATACTATTTTTTACAACAAGAACAAGGCTTGTCATTTTTACTTGTCTGCCATGAGAAAAATGACAGTCTGTTTGAACACTGTAAGACTACAGTTAAGGCAAGGAATTTTTACCTTTTCCTGCATTTTCAAAGCAGGGTTGAGGTGAGGGAAGCGGATAACCAGAGATGAGCTGACAATGTGCCTACCATTTGAACACTTGAAAAGTCGTGTCTGAAATTTGAGTGTAAAATCTCATCCAAATCCTTCATCTACTCTGCTCTCACCTCACTTGGAGTGCTGTGTCCAGCTCTGGGGTTCTCAGCACAAGAAAGATGTGGACATGCTGGAGTAGGCCCACAAAGATGATCAGAGGGCTGAAACACTTCTCTTATAAAGACAGGCTGAGAGAGCTGTGTTGTTTACCATGAAGAAGACTTGGGGTACCTTAGAGCAGCATTTCAGTACCTAAGTGGTAGCTGCAGAGGGTCTTTTCAAAAAGACATGTGGCAGTGGGACATGGGGCAATGGCTTCAAGCTGAAAGAGGATAGATTTAGACAAGATATTAGGAAGAAATGTGAGGATGTTGAGGCGCTGCAACAGGTGGCCCAGAGAAATTGTGAATAGCCCAGCCTAGTCCAGGTTGGATGGGGCTTTGAGCAGCCTGGTCTGGTGGAAGGTGTGGAATGGCAAGAGGGTTGGAACTAGGTGATCTTTAAGATCTCTTCTTCCAACCCGAGCCATTCCAGTCCTTGCTGATAGACTTAACTCCCTCTTTGTTCCCTCAGGCAGATCACCTTCACCCAGTTGTACTCTGAATCAGTCAGTCAGTCCAAGGAGAAGTGGTCCCAATTTAGGGCTCTGCATCCCTCTGAGATGGGCGCCAACCCTTTCTGGATTGAAAAGTGGATGGAGCACATCTGCTCACTCTTGGTGTCTGCGCATACACTCCTGACCCTGCTGCTAAACTTGTGTATACGGGTGTCCTGGTTCTGGCCGGGACAGGGTTAATTTTTACAGTAGCCAGGAGGTGTCATGAATCAGACCCAGAGGTTATTCCACAGCTTCCCACATCACGGCCAAGGCGAGGGAAGGCAGTGTCTTCCGAAGCGAAGGGCTCTCTTCTGGTCGGGGAGGCTTCTGTTGAGTGGCTGGGTCTTGGACTCCACGGTGAGCATTTTGCATGTGAATCAATCTCTCTTTTGTAGACCTTTGTTATTAACACTGTTGTTGTTACTGTTCCTTTTCGTTTCCAGTAAATCGTTCTTATCTCAACCTGTGATCTTTACCTTTTGTGCCTCCAATTCTCCTCTCTGTCCTGAGGCAGGGAAGGATGGAGAGGGGACTGAAAGGCATGGGGTTTTAGTCACAGCACTAAATTGAAGAATACCTTCCTAAACCACAACAATGGGTCAGGGTAATTTTGGTCTCTTGCTTGAGACAGGTTTTAGTTTCTGAAATTCCTTTCCCAGGGAATTTTCTGTAAACAGAACAAATGCTTACATACACAGTACATCCCTTTTCTCAGGAGAGACTTCTCTTGATGTCCTTCTGGTTTGGCCAACGTGATTGAAAAGGTTTGCCTTTGTTTCACCAATCAATTGGTCTGTGTAGAATAGTATAAAAGGGAGATGACTCTCGGAAACAAACCGGAGTCGGATATTCAGCCTTCTGATTAGAGTCCGTGTTGTTTGTGTTGTCAAACAGCGACAGGTCAGGTTATGGATGGCAGTGAAATCTGGGATCTCCATTTTGCCATTTGCCTCCCCTGCACTGAGAACAGCAGTGGGCGAAGCCAGGAACCCTCCAAGCAAAACAGGATGGGGGAAGCTGAGCAGACGAGTGTGCAGGCAGACAATTTGCAGCCAGAAGTGAGAGCACTAGTGGAAGAGTGACATGGATGCAGGAATGTGGATGTGGCTGGGACTAAGGTCAGGAATGCTCTCAAATCTTTTGTTGTAATAGGGTCAACTTGGCTGGGCAGTGTTCACTGTAAACCAGCTCAGGTCTGGCCTATTCTGCTCCAGGTTATGTCTGGATCACTGCTTGATATGGACGCAGAAGTGTGAAAGCAGGGTGTGATGTGGAGAAAACCTGCAGCTGAAGGAAGTGAATATGCAGAGAGGGAGAAAGCCAAAATATCTTCATGTTCCAGTTAACCTCTGAAGTTGTCCCAAGACGCTATTAGGTTAAACAAGTGACAGTGACTTGAGAGATAACCTGTGGAGACACCAAACTTAACAGAATTAGGAATTGTGTGTTCCAAGGGTGATGTGTCCTTGAACAGGTTTTGGGAAGCCCTACACTCACAAGTTGGCACTCACAAGTGCCAACCCTAAGCATCACTCATGCATTCCTGCTTGTTCGGCTGTCAAAGTGCTGACACAAATTTGGTTTTGTGGTCAATGGGAGAGAACACCATGCTCAGCTTTCAGTTGAGTTCTGATATGTAGCTCTTACATCTAAAGCAAATTGGCTGTGGTGGCCTGTTACATAGATGTGGGTTGTTCTTAGTTCTTGTTGAGATTTCTCCCCAGTAACAGAAGTAGCAAGTAATTTATTGAACTCCTCACCATTTTTTTTCTGGCCTTTAAGTACTGAAAACACTTTATAGACAGCATTAATTTCATTTAAATAAAGCTTCATTTAAATATCATATTCTATGACATAATTAGATCAGTTACCATATCTCTGTCACTCTTAGTTTATGTTTGTTAGGAGAAAGTTTACATTGCTAACTGCACTGGCTTATTAGTTGCTTGTCAGAAGTATGATTTTTAAGTTAGTTAGGAAACAATTATTTAAAGAGGATGTATAAACATTCTTCAATTAGAATTACAAAATACAGAAAAATTTAAAAAGATATAATGGCTATTACATTTTAAGCTAAATGCCCTGTGTGGACATACAACACTATTTATGAGAAGGGATAACAGAAATTTGAAGCAGACCACCAGGTTTTTTCTGCAGGAAATTTTATTAGACATGATTTATGGAAAAATCTTACCAACAAGTGGCAAGGCTGTAGGCAATTGTTTCCTTGTATCTCAGGAGGATGGAGGCGAGAAAGAAATACACAGTGGCTCACCACCTGTGTGGGAAATTTCAGAGAAAAGCACTATATCGGGTCTGGACTTCCAGGATTCCCAGCAAGGAATTTGTCTTAAAATATGGATTTCCTTTCCTTCATAGACATTTCCTTTCCTTCATAAACATTTTACACTAGTTCATGAATGTGGTGGGATTTCCTTAAGGATATGTCAACAGGAACAACCCAGGATGTCAGCTTTTTTCTATGTGTATCCGTTGTTGCATTATTTTGGTCAGTCTGAAGAATACAAGGTGCCTACACTGGTGTCCATCACCAGGAAAATTCCTGGTTGCAGCTCCTTCATCTTTGAGTGCATTACAACATGGTGCAAGTACTCTGCTAGAGTGTTGGAACCACGAGATGGGTCAGCAGAGCCTTACAGCTGGGAGGTGTTGAGTCAAAGCTGCCAGACACATGATTTAATATACCTATCATCATCAAGCGCAAGTTTCAACCCACCTGCTGTAAATAAAAAACACTAACAAGGGCATTAATGCCAACTTGTTATGCTTCTTGCTCTCCCTCAAGCACGTCAGCCTTTAGGAGGCATTAAGATTTTTCAGTGTCCATCTCTTGTGCCAGTGCATGTGAATTGCAGCATTGTAATTTAAAATAGCAAACACATACTATGCAGCCTAAAATAATGAGAAATTTAGAACAACTGTACGGGCAGATGGTTTTATAGTTCCAGCATTCAAAAGAAGATATAATGCTATTCAGTCTTGAATTAAAAAAGGCAGGGATCCTTTGAACTCATCCAGCTATTGGGCAGTCCTCATTACAAACAATGAGGTCCATATCTTTGGCAAAATGCTAATATATTTTTTTAGAACAGCTGAAATTAAATGAACACAGAGATCTTATGAATTTTGAAGAGAACTATTTTCATGAAACCATGCAGCAAAAATTGATGCTAAGAGGGTGAATAGATCTCTTATTTGTGACAGTTGAAAATATATGTGACTGCATCCTTTAGACATGTAAGATTAATTTTTCTTTAGAGAGACCTTTGTTCAATAGAATAATTGTAGAACAATGTGTAATATCTGATTAGTTCCAAGAGAATTAACTTTTTCATTATAATTTCAAAAGAGTGACCAGCAGCAGTGTTTCTCCTGTCCTTAACAGGATACCAGGAACTAGAAGCAATAAGCAGTTAGAAATCAGAAATCATCCCGTGAATTTCCAATGAGCCTTAGCCTTTCAGTTATGCAGAGGACAATTACTGCATTTTTGTAACCTCAGTGGAGTTCACTAAAGTCATAACACTAAAGAACTTGTATCCTTTTCTGCTTTATTCTGCCAGATCTGAGCTCCTGATTTGCAACGCTGTAGTCATCAGGCTTCGGAGGAAGACTGAGGGGAAAATGGTGATTAAAACATTCCTTTCCCAGGACAGATTGCCTTGCTTACATAATTGATTATTTGTCAGAATTTAATTCCTGTTCTGTTTCCATGATAACACTGAGGTAAGTGACAAAAGAGTGATCTATGTGTTTTGGTGCTGAATCCTGCCTGGGAAGGCATGGGTTTCTTTCTCTGTTTTGCTCCAGATTTTCTCTGTTGCCTTGTGCAAGTCACTAAGTCAGTCTGTGCTTTACATCTTTGTCTAATAAAGCTGAATGCTAAGGAATCCCCAGATCATAGCTCTTGTCCAGAAAAATACCCAGCAATTTTGGATCCCCTGAAAGCTGTGGCCAAAGAGTGGAGTTGAAGGGATCCCCAGAACCCAAATTAATTCCACTAAACTGGAAAACAGGAAAAGGCAAATGATGAAAAAGAAGGTAAGCAGGTGTATTTCTTTACATGACAGGCAGAAATATCACTTTACACTCCTAGTACATTTTGTTTTATTTTCTATGGTTACATATAATCCAGCTTTTCTCAAATGATTCCATATTGCTTTTTATTCAGCCTTTACAATTTGCTCAGCTTTTCTAGGCATTGATCTAATGAAACCTTTGAGAAGAAATCAGCAAGAAGAGGAAAGCTCTGACCTGTTCCTATTTACAGTACCATCTGTTCATCCCTGCTAGTGCATTTCTCATGCCCAACATGTTTTCTTTTCCTTTTACCTTGAAAACCAAATTTAAAAGTCTTCATTGTCGGAAAAGATAGGTTTATTGTCAATATGCCGAACAATCAAGGAATATAGCTTCTCTCCCCAGTAACAATTTGCTGTCCTGCACAGATGTCACACCTCACTGCCAGCCTGGGCTCTCGGAGAGGTGGGTCATTGCATCTCCATGAGAGGCATCGTAGTGACAAAGGGTTGAATTCCTTCCCAGCTCTTCTTACATTAAGAAATGTAGAAACGTATCTTTCTAAATTCATTTTCATCCCAGGATTTCAGTTCCATTGGGTGTATTCTTACTGTCTTATGGCACAGTCAGCAAGGAGTTAGATTCTCTGGGAGTGTTCCCATTGATTTCATTATTTACATTGTTTCACTTCACATTATTGACTCCTACGCACTGCAGCTCTGACCCTCAGGCTGAAAACTTCTAAAATGTGAAACTTCTGTCAGGAACACCTCATTTTCAATGAGAGTGAAGATTTCTGAGACCAGAAATATTACTGTGGCTTGAGTCAAAGGAAAACAACACTCTATATGTTCCTGCTTATTCTGCACATTTTATACCTCCCAGAAAAGACATATGAACACAGATTTACATTTTTATTTAGCCATCTTTTAATTTAATCTCTCCATCCTTCAGTAAGTTAAGCTTTCCTCATGGTTTTTTCCCCTCTCCTGTTTCTCCTCTATAGCTGTAGCAAGCTAAACATTGGCATCTGTTGCTCCAGCAAATATTTTGTAGTTTTCCTGGTATCTGCAGGTGGCTGTGCTTGGCTGCATCTCCCAGCCCTAATGCCTCTATGTTTCTCTGACAGAAAGATATAGAAGTAATGACATACTGAACTGGCATGATCTGGAGAAAAAAATACCTTTTGGGGAGTTTATACCTCCCAGGCATAACACCCTGGGTATTTTACTTTCCATTAAAATTTTTGAGATTTCTTCTCTTTTTCCTAGTTTATACTGAGAGAAAAATGAGAGCTTTTTGTGTTCATTTTGTTTATTTATTTATTTGGAGTGAAGGGACTAGCGGTGAGTAGTATGGGGGCATTCACACTGAATGGAAATCCTGATAATCTATTGTAGCCCAGGGAAAAGACCTTTTCCTACCCACATCTGATACAAGTACAGAATTGTTCAGCTGCAGGGGAGCAGAGATTTTTTGTATCTCTGAATTTGACAACAAAACCCCTAGCTTCCCTTCTCTTCTTCCATGGGAGACACTGGGTGATCTTTCCCAATGTCTTTGTACAACAATTCTGCACTTTTTTTAAACTCAAGTTTTATGCTTTATTTTCTCTCCTAGTCAGGTCTCTGAATTTGGTTTCTGCCTCTGATAATGGTTCACTGTGCACTTTTGGACAGTTTCTTGATACATTTCTGTGTCTGTTGCCCAACTGCCTTTAAAAGAAGGGTAAAATATCCCCAGTTTTCATGAAGTGCTTTACAATTATTGTAATAGCTGCATTTTGATGTAAACTTGTAAATAAATGGAAGAATGCAGAGTACAACTATAAATATGCCAACAGGTTCTTAGCTGAATTTAATTCCATCTTAAATAAGTAGGTATTTATTGCTTCTTGTGACTTTGCTTTCTGTAGGGGAGTAAAGATGATCAAACTGCAGTGTATATTATTAGATAGAAGGAGAGATGCACATGTTTGTGTTTGGGAATATAAAAGTTAAAATTTTTTATGTCTTCTTGCAGTGTTTTTTTTCAGCAGTTTGTTTTTGTTTGTTTTTAAACGAAAACCCCCAAACAAAAACAAACCAAATGAAAAAGCACGAGGGGTTATTTTAGAATGGGAAAAATAAACACTCCCAGTCATTTGTGTTAATTTCCCAGGTGGCATACTACGAAGTTGTTTACTACACAAGGTCTTAATATTTCTGCAGTTTATTACTCTAAGTTTTGGTTGATTTTTCTCACTATGTTTGCCACCCATCTTACAGATATTTGTATCATTTACTTGTAGTTTCAAATCTACTTGTGATTTTAAGGGATGATTTTTAAGGCAGGGTTGAACAAAAAGTAAACCATAACAAAGTCCATGTGGATTACAATGCACCCATGTATGATGTATTTCTCTGTCCACTGGGGTTTGCTGCCTTTAGATGCTTTGTGTACTAGAAGCAGAGACATAGTGAAGGCAGTTTCTGACTGCTCAGTGATCAAATACATTGTAAACTTTTACCAGATGGACCATTAATTCTTCCTTTTTACAATTCCATTTTCTGAGAGAAAAAATATTTTTGTCTCAGGAATCTTTGCATCATCTGCAGTATTTCACTTGACAAGGATGGCAAAATCCTCAGATGATACTGAAGGATACCTTCCCTCTGATGCTGCAACATTGGAGCCAAGAGGAGTTTTGCTTTTGGAGAAAAGCAGGCATGGAGGTGGCAGTGAACACAAACAGTGCTCCACTGATCCTCTGACTGTGCCTTCTGGGCAAGAGCCTCCTAAACCCATGAGATGATGGGACACAAACATATTTTCCCTGGCTTTACTGCACCAAGGATGTCAGCCTATCTGCTGTGTAGGACAACTCACGTGTTGTGTACCTCATGTGTGCATGCATGTTTGTGTTGGTGATTTGAGCTGGCAGATGTCTGAAGGCACCCAGGGATCTGGTGCACAGGAACCTGCCACAAAGTGTATTGCTTTTCCTCTGTGATTTTCCCCAAGGAAGACAGTGAGCTCAGAATGAGATGCTGAAGCTGCTTATTGTGCAATCTGGTGTCTTGTCTCCCTCCCACAGTGCCACTGAGCTGCCCTGGGAGCTGAGGAGTGACCAGAAAAGTTTAATGCCTGTTGCCACCCAGAAGCATTGTGCAAAGACAGTTCTGGTAATGCAACGAGTTGCTTCCTCAGGTAGACCCAGGTGGGAATCTGCAGACGAGGTTGTCCATGTGGTTGGCCAGTTTTGACACATGGTTACGTGCTGCCTTTTTAACACAGCTTCAGTGGGGTTGGTCTCAGAGGTATAATGAATTACAGCACTCAGGTCAATGGTTTAAATTATAATTCCATAGAAACTCCATAATTAAATATGTTAAACTTTTCATCTCCTTTTGATACTCTGAAAAACCTCACATCCTTTTCATGCTCTGTTTTTTGCTGATCCCCCTCCTTTCACCATTCTCTTTTGGCCTCTCAAATGCTTAGGGCAGTACAAAGTAAGTAATAAATACATCAAGGATCCTTGGTATTGTAAAGATGTGAAACTCTTACCATATTCTCATGAGGGTATTATATCCCATCGTTCATAAAAAATCCTGTGGTTAGATCAGATACTTAAGAGTTTACCTCATTCATATTAAAAGTCAAAGGCATGTCTTTAACACCTACAGCGATTTTAATGGAGGCAGCTTTAAAGCTTAAAAAAATGCTGTATTTTTTAAAAATTTGAGAGTATCTGGTTCTGATTATAAAAGGTTATAAATTTATTCTGATTATTAAAGCATTTTAAATTTGAGCTATAAAATATTAATTGTGCTTATTCCTTAAGTCAAAAGCACTTTATATCTGTTTCTATGGTGATAACAATGTAATGCACAGGGAATGTTAACAGGCTGAAGCAGACTGGATCCTGAGGTTATCTGAACAACTCCTGGAAGGGCTCAGGGTCCTTAGCTTCTGGCAGCAATAGAGTGGAACATATCAAAAGAAAAACATTGCACCTTACAGGGTAAGGTCTTGCAACTTTTGCCAATTAAGAGTAGAATCTCTTATACAGTACTGCACAATCCTGTTAAAAGCAGCCAGAAGTAGCTCCACAGCAAGTGACAGCACGAAATGTAAAAATCCCAGCCTGGGAGGCACAAGAGGGTCTTCTTTCCTACTGGAGTTTGCACACTTAATGCTTGTCAGCATGGATGCTTACCTGTGTGACACCCAAATAGCTTCTCAAAGCACCACTAATCCCCACAAATGCATTCCAGTGCTGGTGGCATGCAGTGAAAATGAGCAGGATAGGACTTACAGCTAAAGTGTCATTCAGCAAGCCAGGGAGAAGTGGATTTTTCTTCTGTTTTCAAACAACTTGTAACTGAAGTGAAGCTACTTCATTAATTCATTCTCTACGCCACTCTCTCCCTTCTCTTCTTCCTTCTTCTAGGACTTGCTCCCAATTTGTTTTCTACCATGGCCAGAATTTGTTTTCAATGAAATACGAGCTATTCTTTTAATAAATATTAAATAGATGAAAAGAGAATAGGAAATATTCTTTCCTACCTGAGTGGAAATGACATATGGGATGACATACACAGAAACTCACCCCAATTACTTTTTATATGTGTCTTATATACATATCTGTTAACAGCTCATTTCTTCTTCCTCAAAAAATAAAACAGTGGGATTGGGTCGCAAATGTTCAAAGGACCTTGGCTTAGGAGTATTTTTACTTTAGTTCTCTGTTAAATGAAACCAGGATTTGTAGTGTTAATTATAACTGTATATATACTATTGAAATTTAATTAATATACATCGTATTTTTGACAAATTATATTGATATACATATCTTTAAGACATAAATAGATCAATGGTCCAACTTAATAAAAGCTAAAACTTAATTTATTTAAGAAAATACTGCAAAAAAATCATTCATCTGAGATTTTAATCCTTCTGTGTCTGGATGGTTCATTATTCCATTCCCTGCGAGAGACGGAGATGCCTTGAATCCCAGACTTACCCTGAAAACTACTGTGAACATGACTCAGCTTTTTTGGGTTAAATCTGGGGATATTTAAAGAGGTTTGTGGAAGTATAGCCAGAGGTGCAATTTTATAACATTGTATTTCTTTCTTGTGCTCCTACCATAGAGTAGAAGTAGTAGGAAGTGGTTCTGTTATTCATGAGGGCAGGTTAAATTTCATTCACCAAAACAACTTAATCAAAGCACTGCAAATATTATGAAACCATGATGCCTATTAAGATGAAAAGACTCATTTTTTATCTGCTGTTTTAAATTTTGGTATAAAAATACAGGTGTAGTGTGAAGGTTGGGAAAGACATTTTTTCTTAAACAGACACTTGCCATCTTAGTGAGAAGCAGACAGATATTTATAAACATTTGAGCAAAGTGTTTGTCACAGGCTCTGAAACAAAAGCGTGCTGAATTCTAAATTACAAACCTGGTCAGGAATTGACTGTTGGACTGTGCCTTTCAAAGTCTTTTTCAAGAGCTACAACATGCTTTTGCAACTACTGGTTTCAGAGAAAAACATGACAGAGGCATCTCTGTGAGGTCCTTGCGTATGAAAAACAAACACACAGTTAAATCCATTTAAATGTGATAACATCTTTGTCTGCCCGAGAGCTTTGCCACCCACCTGTACAGAACTAAACCAGCACTGGTTTTGTAATTGCCTTGAGCCTGTGGCTTCCTTGTGGAAAGATCCAGAGCAGAAATCTCATCTCTCCATGTGCTGTGGAAAGCCAGGGCTCAGGTGGTGGTGGCAGTGACTGAGCAATAGAATTATCCTGCCCAGTGACAGGTGAAGGAATCGGTGGCATACCAATGAGCTCGGTTTTTATAAGCCTCTAAACTCCACGTGTAATTAAAGAGACTTTTCATATTTAATAGTATTTATCTTCTGTGTCAGATAACACTTGTTAAAACTCATCAGCTTTTCATTACGAGATCATTAATATTATTGGTGATACTGTGACTTGAATAGCTCTTGGCTTGTTTGTCACAGCTGTGAATTGACTTTCTAATGACTAATTCAGTTGTAAATTTGCCTTTTCAAGAACAAAACCAGAAATATCGGACCTGTTGCTTACCTCAAATTCTTTTATTGACATTTCCTTGTAATGTAAGGCAATGTTAAGCCAGTGATTTTAGGGGGAAGCTCTCCTTGGAAGGTCATATTTTCAAAGAGGTAGCATGTTGCCTGATGAAGCAGCTTTTTTGTGCATCCAAGTTTTGCTGATCTTCCCATCTGTTCCCCCTGCTGTGATAGGACACCTGGAAAAAGGACCAGATCTTGTTTTTTCCTGTGTGTGCACACTCTGGCCTGCTAACCTTTGCATTACTACCCCTATGTGTGATGGAAAGGACAAAATTGTGCTGGGCTGGCAGGCAGGAAACCTGTCTGCTCTGTGCCTCCACTTTTATTGGCAGACTGAGCAATGGAGCTACTGAGACTGCTGCTATTTCAGAGCAGAAGGACGGGTTAAAAAGATTACCTTTTTTGTTTTTTTAAAAAAAATCTTTACCTACAACAAGCCCTCAATATCAATTTGATCTTGTACAAGGCTTTACAAGGACAGGTAATCTTTGATTTTTAAGCCAGAAGTAAACCAGTAAGTCACTGAGTTTCATGTCTTATGGTTGTCGAGGTGTTTCTTCCCCATCTTTAGCTGGCACCAGACCTTTGATTAATGCACAACTCCTGGAAGACATCAAGAAATGGCAATCATCATGTTTTCATTTTAGTTTTTTTTTTCTTTTTTTTTTTTTTTTTTCTCATTATTCATCACTTTAATGCTTCTTTCAGTTTGGGGATTTTTTGTTGTTGTTGTTGTTTTTTTTGTATATCTGTGTGCAAATGTTGCTCCACAGTTTCTGGACTTGAGAAACAACCTCTGCACTGAAAAACTGACTCAGTAGCTATAATTACATGTGCCAAGTGAAGTACAGTACTCCTGTCACCTGCCAGTGTGGGCAGATATGGCTCAAGGAAATACTTTGATTTGTAGGTCTTCTCCATCAGAGTGCTTATACTGCTTATAATTTCTTAGATTGCAAATTACTCGTGATAGGCTTGTGTAAGCTTTACTTTACAAAACAAAACAAAAAAACCCCAACAACAACAACAAAAAGATTTGACACAAAATTCTGAACCCCCATTCTGACCCAAGCTGTTGAGAGTGCGTTTGTGTGTTGGGAGGAGGGGGCAAGGGGATTGCCACCTGAGGCATGACATGAAGAATAAAGTGTTTTAGGAACCTCTGGTTGGTACAGATAAGCCAAAGCATTGTAGATGCAAAGAGTATATCCTCAAATATGGCTGTACTAGATGACAGTTTAATGACAGTACTGAGCCAGCTTTAAGTGTTGTCTTGTCAGCAAGCACAAGGTTATACACTGGAAGAAGACTACTTTTGAGGAGGAGGTCAAATCTGAAAAGGAAGAACATCTCCCAGTGCATTGTATTCAGAAGGTGATTGATAGAGGCAAAATAATTCAGCTGAGATGTGCAGCCCAGTTCTTTGGCATGACTGTGAACTGGAGCTGAAACTTCCCAGAGGCATCCTTGCTCAGGGTGAGAGCCAAGCCAGAAATATCATCCAGGCTTGCAGCTGAATCCAGCATGGATCAGCAGTGTAGTTCTGGCCCAATAAAACTGTCAGGACCAGACTTGAATTTATGGACCTTGGTAGTGCTCTGCTGGGGCATGGGGAGAGGAGGGAGGGAGTGGTGAGCTCCAACTACTGCAGTGTTTGCTGTGGTTGTGTTGGTGCTCCCACACTTTAATTTGCACAGGGAGGGGGCAGAGGCAAGCTTTCCTGTAGCACACGGACAGCGAGTCAGTTTGGTGGAAAGCCCTGGGGCTTAGGTTTTGTTAGTTTGCTCACCCAGAGGGCTGAATGTTTAGTTTATGCAGCTGTAATCTCAGTAGTATGGAAGAAGTTTCTTTCTCTGTTGCCGAGACACGGTGTAACTTATTCACAAAGACCCTCTTCAATTACAGGACTTCACATTCAAAGACAGACAAGCATCATTTGACCATTAATTGCATTGAATGAGGAGGTAAAATATAATCTCATAGTGTGGCTGAATTATTTATTTTGATTTTTTGTTTGATCCAATCTCCATGGAGAACTCTGGTACACTTCATATATCCCTACTTCGTACATTTCATGATGAAGTGGAAGTCAAATAGCCACAAAGATCTGCATGCAGGTGGGGTTTTGTTGTATATAGGGAAATGGAATTACAGGAATGTCCTGAGGATATAAAAGCTGAAGTGTAGGCTCTCAGTGAAAGTCAGACTGATTTGACTGACACCTTCTGTGTGAAAACTGAGTGCTTGGTGTTGGAAAACGGAGGTGCACTGGTGGATTTTCAGTCAAAAGGCACCTTGAGTGGGAAGATTAACTCCTTTGTTTGGTCACATTAAAAGAATCACAGAAATTACCGATGAGAGAGGTAATGGGCCCACAGAAAATTAACAAACTGAATGAAAACCATGGCCTTTGATGTGGGAGCAGATTGCAAGATTTTATCTTGCAAAACTATCAAATATTGAACACGTAAATAGCTCATAATTAGAAAAGTGCTGTAATAATGACAGTCATTTTAGTCAAGATGAAATAAAACACCTCTAACAGTGATAAATCAGCCTGTTCCAACCTTGATTCTAGTAGTGTCAGCGGCTTTTTGCAAGAGACGTCCATGACAAATATAGAACAGCCTAGAGAGGATGTGGCAAATGAAGAGAAAAAGCTGCAACACCATAGGAGAAATTATCTATCACTGACATTTGCCTTCATGAGTGGAAATCAGAAAAACAACTATATGAACTCACTAAGTTCCATCACTACAGAGAAAAGAACTGCTGCTTCTAGGGTGCGTACATACTTGTGTGAAGACAACGTGAACCACCACATGAGCTTCTGCAGAGCCACCTTCTCCTAAAAAAAGAAAAAAAAGGAAAAAACAAAAAAGAAAAAAAAGATAAAACCCCCAAGCTGGAATTGCTATGCATGCAGTTGACATACTAACAGAGTCCCATGCCATCTCACTACTAAGGGTTTAGAGTGGGATTCATCTCCAGAGTAAGATACGTAACTGAATACGTCAAAACGTGAACTTGGATAAAATACTACATGTAGGTATCTTAATCTGGAGACAAGTCATAGAATCGTGGAATAATTTAGGTTGCAAAAGACCTTTAGGATCATTGAGTCCAGCCATTAACTCAGCACTGCCAAGTCCACCATTAAGCCATGTCCCTAAGTGACACATCTACACATTTTTTAAATACCTCCAGGGATGGTGACTGCACCACTTCCCTGGACAACCTCGATGTTCCAATGCTTGATAACTCTTTCCCTGAAGAAATTGTTCCTAATATCCAGTCTAAACCTACCCTGCCACAACTTAAACCCACTTCTTCTCATTCTGTCACTTGTTTCCTGAGAGAAGAGAGTGACCCTCACCTCACTGCAGCCTCCTTTCAAGTGATTGTAGGGAACGATAAGGTCACTCCTGACCCTCCTTTTCTCCAGACTAAACATCTCTAACTCCTTCAAGCCACTCCTCACAAGATTTGTTCTCCAGACTCTTCACCAGCTTTGTTGCTCTTCTCTGGTCACACTGCAGTACCAAAATGTTTTTCTTGTAGTAAAACTGAACACAGGATTTGAGGTGCATCCTCACCAGTGCTGACACAGGCAACAATCACTGCCCTGGTCCCGTGGGCCACACCATGTCTGACACAAGCCAGGATGCCTTTGGCCTTCTTGGCCACCTGGACACAGCTGGATCATCTTCAGCTGGCTGGTTGACCAGGTTCTTTTCCTCTGGGCTGTTTTCCAGCCACTCTTCCCCCAGCCTACGTGAGGCTGTTGTAACCCAAGTGCAGGACCTGACACTTGACCTTGTTGAATCCCATCCCACTGGCCTTGGCCCATGGATTTGGCCTGTCCAGATCCCTCCACAGAGCATTCCTGCCCTACAACAGATCAGCACTCCTGCCCAGCTTGTTATTGCCTGCAAGCTGACTGAGGGAACATTCCATCTTGTAATCCAGAGCATTGATACAGATATTAAACAGGACTGGCCCCAGTACTGAGCCCTGGGGGACACCACTTGTGACTGCTGCCCACTGGATGTAACCCCATTGACCACTGCTCTCTGGGCTCCATCCAGCCAGCTCCTTACCTAGTGAGCTGGGTAAAACCCCAGCCATGGGGTTTTGGGAAATGATGTCAAAGGCTTTACTAAAGTGCATAAACCACAACCACAGCCTTTGCCTCACCCACTGAGTAAACCACCCTGTCACAGAAGATCAAATCAGTCCTGCCCCTTCTCCTGCACCTTCAACTCTGATGCA
Organism: Brachypodius melanocephalos; assembly: GCA_013398615.1. Taxonomy (NCBI): domain Eukaryota; kingdom Metazoa; phylum Chordata; class Aves; order Passeriformes; family Pycnonotidae; genus Brachypodius; species Brachypodius melanocephalos. Next base: position 23,356,071 of record VZSR01003807.1, on the reverse strand, counting down.
GAGATCAAAGCCTGATCCTTGGTGTTGCTGAAAAGCGTGAGGTAACAGTTATGATATTTTAGAAAGAAGTTGTAGTTGCAAGGTTATTTGCTAATATGCTGATGGAAACTGAGAAGTCTAATGATGGGGCAACATAAAAATATGATAGGTTTTTTTTAAAAAAATAGCAATATTGAAATAGAGCTTTTGTTGCAAACTCCTCATTTCTTAAAGAGTGTGAAAAAAATATGTTGATGATGGAGAGAATTTGCTCTGTATTATAGTCTTAACTAATAAAATGCCACAATAATGTTGTGAAATGGAAGATTTTAGTTCCCATTTTATGAGTCATCTGAGTTTTCAAAGAAATGAGTGTATATTAGCATCTACATTGCTTAGGGCTGGATGGAAGTTTAGATAAGTGACCTTCATATCTTATGGTTTAATGCTGATGATTCTCAACTGTATACTCATAGTACCATCTGCAAGAAGATGGAAAGAAAGGGGTTTTGTCCATATGCCCATTCAAGTTAAGGAAAAAATTTTCCCCTTTGACTTATGTTGGATAAGGTGGGTTTCTGGTTTATTCCTGTGCTTCAGGATTCTTGTTTGCCTCATGTTATCCAAGATGCCAAAGTCTCCTCTTATAAGTCTGCAATGACTGCCTCATTCCCCTCTGCCTCCTACCCTGCATACTAATTTACCTTTCTATGAGCACAGTAAGAAAAATAGCAGGAAGAAAGGCAAAAGAAGAAGCGGTGTTTTTGTTGGGATAGGTCAAATACCTAATTCTGGAGGAAAAGCAAAACACATTTTCTCTTGCTGAAGAACAAAAAATCACTAAATCCTTTGGTTTCTGTAGGATGGTCTCACTTGCTCATTTGGAAGAGAGGAAACTCCTCTTTGACTGTCTCCAAGAGTTCTCTGGGGCTCGTATATCCTCCTCGCTCTTCTCTTTTTGAGTGGTGGAGCCTCAGGACTTGTGGCAAAAAGCCCTGCAGTGTCCCATTTCTAGGCCTGGCACCCGTCCCACCTCAGCCATGCTCAGAACTCAGGGACTGCCCCTTGCCCCTCTGCAAAAAGGCATCATCTGTGTGAGTGGCAGGGTCTTACTGCTCCCCTCCAGTTTTTGAGTTAGGGTTTCCAACTTTTACTTATAACCCAAGTCTTGCTCAGCTGGTCCCTTCCCTTTTTCCTGCTGGGAACATACTGGTAATTTTGACTGTGCTAAGAGAGATCCACTAGCTCATTTCTCCCATAAGTTGCTAGAGGACATTCAGTACAGCTTTCCCCTTTCCATCATTTTCGGTTTGCACCATGAATAGGATGGCACCTCGTTTTGCACATATGCACAGATGGTCACAATCTCTCCCACATCAGATCATTTTGCTCATCAATTTTAATGTCAATTTTACTCTCCTCACTTCAAAACCTCCCAGTTTCCCAGATATGTGTCCCTTTTCACCCTTTTATTCTCACCCTGTTTTTAAGGGACTATCAACATATATAAACTCACCAAGGAGTGCACAGCAAACCAAGCCATTCTGCAATAACTTCTTGCATGAACAGCCTTCCAGAGAATAGGTTACAGAATAACTGTGCTTTTTCCAAAGCTACACACTCAAAAGAAATTCTTTGGCTGTATTTCCAGCAATTTGTTTCTGGTTTAATGACAGAGAAAGTAGTGTCTCTATCAGATGACAGACACTGCTTATCCTTATGTAGAGCTTATGCAACACTGTGGAATACAGGTTTATCTCTGTCAAAAGGATCATCCTGATTATTTCAGATTTTTTCTACTCCTTGTCTAAATGTATCTATTTCTCCTCTCCTTGCTACCATTTAATTTTGTCATTAAACATGTAATAGCCTTCATAAATTTGAAGGTGTTTATCTCCCATAAAAATAGCGATTTTGGACTCAGTGAAAACAGTAATATTTTGTTATACTATCACAATTGCATCCTCAAATGATCGTAAATTCACTTGGAATTAGCATAATTTTTCTATAAGTGAAATAAATGCATATAAAATAAATGTGAAAAAGATTTAAATTTAACATAAAGCAGGAAATAGATCCTAGAGCAGAAATGAAAAATTCTTGGTGGTGTGTTAAACAGTAGGAGATAAAGAAATGACTAAAAAAATCCAGAATTAATAAACACAATGAATGACTGTTGGCTGAAATCTTATTATTATGTGAAGGATTAATGGAAACCATTATAGCATACCAAGAACATATTAAACACACTACTTTCCCATTAGGATTGTTTGGATTTGTTTAATAAAACCATTTGATTAAGGAGTATTTTCTTGTAAGCAGCAAAGGGCAGGCAGACAGAGGCGCACACCATCCCTGTAGAAACCATCACACTTCTCCTTCTCCATGAACATTTCCAGGTATTTCAGCCCTGCTGGGCTCTCTCTGTGAAGCTCTTTGGTACCATCCCTGAGGGAACGTGAGTGGAGACACTGCGAAGGAGAACACGTGTTTCTAATAACCAGGAAAGTGCACCGGTTTCAGGATCCATCACTGCATCTGCATTTAGTTTCATCACAGTGCACAAATCAGTGTTTTGCTCTAACTTCTGCAAATGTGAGAAGCTGGGGCTGAATTCAGTGTACACTTTCTGTTATAAAATCTCTCATTCTCCCCATGACTCTCAGCATTGTCAGCAATACCTCTATCGACCAAGGCGGCACTTAGCCTTGCAAAGGTTGAGGTCTCCTGCAATAAAAGTTGTTCTCTGATATCTGCCTGAGGCAGAAAGGCAGCCGAGGTGGATGGGAGGACAGGGAGGACCAGAACAGGGTGAGGAAGGCATAAAGATGAATATTCTGATATGAGGAGCTGAAAACACCAGGTGTCTTGTTTTTTGCCCCATTATCTCAACTTCTCCAAGTATGGGAATTCAGAGCATTGTCCTGGGAGTCCCATGGGTGCTTGGCCAGACACTCAGACACTACTGCCATGTGGAGGCCACACAAAGCAGATGCTACTGCCAACCCTGCTCTGGGCATCTGCCCTGAGAGGCAAAGCTCACCCCTCCTGGGATGGGAGGAATGTCTCCTCCCCATTTCCCCACTGATTTGCTAATGAAGATTTAGCAAAGACATCCATTGTGAAGAAATGGTTTCTTGTTTTTGGTAGGGTTGTTTTTTTAAAATCTTTTTTTTTAATAACCAAAGATAAATTAAGATCCTGTTTTCAGACCACTTTGTGATGTACATCTGCGTTGCATCGCTCTGAAACCAAGGGCAGCTGCACTGCCTACTGTAAGCACATCTGGAAACAGGAGCTGTGTGCTTTGCCCAGGCAATCATGAAAATAAAACTCGAAGTTTGAAGTTTTCTGGTTTATGTTTATTTTTATTTTGTACTACTTTACTGCTGATTTAAATCAAATGACTTTACAGTTTTGATATGGGTGCACATGGTGCGCAAACTGGTTGCCACAGACACTGGATTTAGGTGTCAGCTGGCACTTTCTGAAACAGACAACTTTATGACAGAGCTAAATGTCCTTGTTCTTTTAGGTGTTGTGAATGCAGAAAAATAAGTGAATACTTTACAAAATAGTTTGGGTAAAATAGGGGCCATACTTGTATCAATGTACTTTTTTGTAATAAAATGTTATAAAATTATAGCTAGGTTGCTTTTGAAGTGATTTTTGGATTCTACTCTTATCTTAAGAAGTAAAGATTTGAATACATCTTTTTTCTTAAAAAAAAGAAAAGTTTATTTTATATTTGAGAATGTTATTGAAAAATTGGTAAACTTTCAGTTTTCAAAATTGTGTCTGAGTTTTAGCAAATCCCATTTTAAATTTTGTGGGGAAACCCCCACAGATCTAGCAGAGGTGACTTAGTGTTCCTGACACTTGGCTTGCTGCCTTTAGAAATTGTTCAGATTTACAACTGGGAGAAGCCACAGTCATTCCCGACTGTCTGCTCAGCCCACTCTTTTTAGAGCTTCTCACCTCTCCTGTTGGATGGCTCTGCTGGTGCTTGGCTCCCTTAGCTGGTGTCCTGTTGTACTGAGGCAATGGGGAATGAGAGCCAGCTCACCCCAACATATGGTACAGTGTCTCCATGTGAGAGTCTCTGTCACCCACAGAGTGCAGGAAGAGAATGGGAGCAGAAAGATGGAAGTGGGAAATACCACCATTATCCCAAGGTGGACAGTCCTCATTTGTCAGTCAGATCACTCAATCCCAGGGAGCTGGCACAGCTATGATCTGCCTCAGGCAGCTCTAATCCAGAAGAAAAATTGCATCCTGAGGTTTTTGCCCTTGAAATGTAGTTAGTGGTGGATGATGGGGATATATTAATTGCTAGCATAATGAGGACAGAACAGCTAGATGAAACGTAAGGAAGGAAAATGTGACAGTGCCTGGGGAAGAGGAATCTCCATGGCAGAAAGTAGGGTATGCTTGTATCCACTTACACTAGGTGCCTCTTAGCATCCAGTAAGGCATTTCAGTATGGATCAGGCTGGAAGGGGATGCTTGCTGCAGCTGAAGGGGCTGTGTGCTCTCCATATTTGCCCCTGGGCTGCTCCTCCAGGTCTCCCTGCAGTGGGAGCCCTGATTGCCCCTCCCCGTGTGGGTTTGCACTTACCAGGCATGATTTAGTGTGGGTACAGAACTGAGTCAGATTTAATTTGCGAGTTTACTGCCAAACCTGAACCAATTTTTAAGCCAGCTGTACAGCACTGATTTAACAAGAAATGGAAACCGTTCAAGGCTCTGTGAATTTGGCATAAATTAACAATTTTGGCTGAGCATTACTATGGGGTTTGGACTAATTCAAACCCAAGGCTCACAGTGAAATTTAGGGAGCTTGAATCCATGCCAAGGGAAAGGTTTGCATAGATCTCTGCAAATTGGAAGTGTCAAGGTTTCAACAGCTCTCCTTGATAAGTAAGAGGAGATTTCTCTCTGTAGTCTGTATCTCTCCTGGAATCCACAATGAATCTGTCATGATAACATACCACACCTGATAACATATCTTCTTTAAACAGCTTTATTTGAATGGGTTGTTAATGACATAAACAATAGCAATTAGAAGTATTGATATTATATTGACAGGCTCTGAAACGGTTTGGTGATTCATTCTTCTAAATTAGCTTTTTTTCCCTGCTGTGCACTGTGAATACTTCTATTGCTGAGAGGAAAACAAAAAATAACTTAAGGGGGAAAAAGGGAGAACTGTCTTAGAGCTCTATCTGGGGCAAATATTTGTGTAAGGATTTGATCTGGGTATTGAATTCCTTGCAAATATATTATGGCTAAAACTGGTCTTTTCTGCATATATTTGTGCATTCATTTCTGTGCAAGTATTTGATAAGTATAATCAGTTGCTAAATGAGTTGTGTAGTTGTTAGGTGCAATGGTTGTTTGCAGTTTCTCACAATGAATATTTATGATGTGCAAAAGTTTCTATCATATGGTACTGGATCTGGCCTTTAATTCGGTAGCTGAAACAGAGTAAACAGAGGGGGAAAAACCAACAGAACACAACAAAATTATGACAAGTGCAAAACAAATACTGTGCATACACTAATAGTCATGGGTACAGACAGTTGCAGGTATTTGTGTGTAAATCAGCCACTTAGCAAACATTCAAGTCACCTGAGGATTATTTTTAGAATTTTTTTTTGCTGAAAATGGTACCATAGGTACCATAAGTCCCCTATAAAAAACTGCCTAAGTTATGAAGAGATGAAGACAAATATAAAGTCTGTATTATCCAGGTGGTGCTTGCATTGAGGAACTGCAGCTTTTAGTTTTCACACAATACAGAAAGGTCAATACTTTCTTTAAAAATGAGATTTCAGAGCTGTAGACTCCCACATTCTAAAATTAATTTTTCCACTTCATCTGCAAAGACCTTCTATAACTACTATTGTGTACCACTGGAAAAAATACTAGTGCATGGAAGAGAGGATATGGTACAGAGAAGAATTTATCTTCAGTGAGATTAATGGAGTACAACTCAGCACCATTTTATTGTTCTGTAACCCCAGATTTTAATACTTGATCTGTGCAACACTCACAAATAGCTGGTAGTTTTATCTTAAATCAGAGTAATTTGTGATACTGTTTTAATATTTATTGCAGTCACATAACATTATTACCACAGTCCTATCTCTCTCACTTTCTTATAATTTTTAGGGTGCTTACTTTCAAGGTTGCAGTGTAGCTGCTGAGCTCCCAGTACTGTGAGGCACCAAGGCAGGACACCAGGAAATGCCACATCCTCTGATTCTGGCCTGGGCCTCACACCTGCACATTAGCTTTGTTACACTTCACAGGCACTAATAATCACAATTTAAATAGCTTAAAACTGAGTAATGAGCTCACCTGAACATCTTTATAAGAATGTTTATCAATCATTAGAAAAATAGTCAAGAAAGTGAAGAATTAGCATGCCAGAAGCCATGTAATAAACCCTGTAAGACTAGATATTAGGAAGATTAAGCTCTTCTTTTACTAGAGCAATATATATCTATAATGAGATGCAGTGGCTTCTTGCAAATGTGCCACAGATTAATTAGTTTCAGAATACTGCAGTTTGTTCACAGTACCTTAAAGGCTCTTGAAAAATATTATGCATGATAAGGATGCAAAGTGAGTACACAGGAGGGACACTGTGAAAAGCAAATAAACACGGTTTTTCACATTGTTACATTCTGGGGAGACAATCTCTTTTTAACGAGTCTTCACTCAAAAATCCTGATAGGATGTTTCAGATGTGACCTTCATCTGTAACTTTTGAGTTTGAATAAGCTAGGGAGAATCAAGCTGGCAGGATGCTTATTTCTCAAAGGAAAAAAATAGTTCAGTGTTTGAAGACCCTGGAGTTAATAATGTTTTCTTTTCTCCTTCTCCTGCTTTACGTATAACTTTTTAAGTGGTTCCAATGCTTTAAACCAGATGTGCTGGGTCAGAATTATTCAACTATTGTGCAGCTTCAGTTAAAGAGAACATGTGCTCTGTGTGCCTGCATAAGTAAGCTCTGTGCTGTGCCAACGCTCTCTCTTTTCTGTTTGCATATTTTTCTCCAATCCATCTCCCCCAGGAAAACAGAAGTGCATTGGACTGGATATGAAACACAGGACAAAAAAAAAAAAAAAAAAAAACCAAAACCCCAAACCATGCATGATGAATTATGTAGAGGGGAGACATGGTGGTGTAATATAAAGAATTTATTAGCATGAGCATGAGATCCCCGCATTACTCAAGAGAAGCAGGAGCCAAAGCTAAATTATGTAGGTCATCCCAACAAGTACCAAATAAACCTTATGCAGAGACTGTCATTTGTTATGTGAGACACAAAAATTGTTTGTATCTTTTATTGTGACTTTCTGCTTTTACTTGTATATAAAGGTTGATATTTTATTTGTAATAAAGTTTATCTCTAGATCCACATAAACAATGATGTAGATCCAAATAAATTGTGTGTCATGATGTGGGAGAAACAGAACATTGGAATTCAAAGCCAAAGGAGACAGAAGAGCTCATCAGGAGTGAGGTGGTAAGACAATGCCTAGCAGAATCACTTGATTTTTGGCTTAGTGGATATCTATATCTCTCTCAAAAATTTGTAACTGATCCAGAACAGAATGATTCTATCCTGGGAGGCATGTATTCCTTCTCTGAGGAATAATAACAATAATGTATTTAATTGTCAGGAGGGTTTTTTTTTTTTTTTTTTTTTTTTTTTTTTTTTTTTTTTTTTAATGTAGCAATTTTAACATATTCAGGACTTTTTTTCCTGGAATGATGAACAAGAGTGCAGGTGGTATCAAAGATGTAAAATGAAATTATCTTCTGTCTGTCATTCCTCTGCATGCTTATATTAGTGTTTAAACTCTGATTTTTTAGGCAATCCTAAGCAACTACCAGCTCATTTTTCTTTTCCCTCAGCTGTGGTATTTATTGGCCTATAAATTACTCCTATAATTTTGTTCCTTTAGTTGTGCTATTGTGACAGCACCTTTGGGCTCCAATAATCTCACAAATAGCAGACAGCAATGTATACAGTGTACATGTGGACCTGAAGTGAATGTATGACTCACATCAGGAGTGATGATATCAAACCCTGGTAAAATCAGTGGAGATAATTACATAGACTTTTTCTCATGAAGATTTCTCAGTACTTCACTGGGATGGCTTAAAATGTGCATTATTTGCTCCACCCTTGCCAAGGAATTGTCATAAAAGAGATGTCAGTGGCTGTGGTGGCCCAGTGGCTGCTCCAGAATTTATGCAGAAGGACAACTCCTTAACTCTATTTGCACAAATGCACATGGCTAGGGAAACTGGGACAAATGGATAGTTAATAACACTTGGAAATGGGTTTCCCTGCAAGGAGAGGCTGAGGGCTGAGGTCTGATTTGTCTTCAGGGACAAATTTTTTTGGGTCTACCAACAGCCCCCCAGTACCTAGGGGATATGATTGAGAAGAGGGAACTAGGCAGACAAGGAAAATCGACTGAACCAAGCAAGGGAGATTCAAACAGGATATAAGGAAAAGCCTTTTCCCCACTGGGTCAGCAGGACAACTCCCTGATCCAGGCTGAGTTATCTCAGGATAACTGGCTAAGAACTGGCGCGGGTTGCTCAGAGAGTTTGTGGAGCCTCCATCACTGGAATATTTAAAAGCCTTTTGGAGGTGGATCTGGGCAATTGCTCTGGGAAACCCTGCTTTAGGAAAAGGTTGAAACAGATGGCCTCCAGACATCCCTTCCAATCTCAAGTATTCTGTGATTCTCCAATTCTATGAACCTATCTAGGGATGTAGTTTTAGGGAAAAAAGTGTAATATTAGAGAGACATTTATTCTTTGTGTTCTAGATCCTCTAACATAGCCAGATCCTTGAAACTGTCAAATTGCCTTCCAAAATTTTTCTAATTTGTTCCCAAGTAACTATATTGTAAAACTAGGATTGGTGTTTTCCAACCCTCATTTTGTGCATGATGAGACCACAGTCACGTTTGCTCTTGCTTTATAGTCGCAAATAACGTGTTGCTGATTGCACTTTTGGATGACCTTAATAAGAGTTCAGAGCTTTTCTGCCACTCTATTTACTTGCAGGTCTGGACTCAGTCGTTCTTTGAATCTTGGAGCTAAGGCCATGACACTCTCTGATCTCAGGTGTCTTGAAGCTTGCAGCACACAATTGGTGAAGGATCCCTTCCTGAGTTTCCATTAGTTAGATAGTCACTTGGTTAACCAAAAAACCTACTGCAAGTGCATGCTTATACACATGCACATGCACCAGTGATAATTAAGCATTTTATCAATCTACCTATGTCTGATGTTAGAACACACTAGATCCTGGGAGAGGATCTTTTGATTGATTTCAGCTATCAAATCCAAAATCATGACTAAAACTCATTAAACTGGCTTTGAAATTTCTCAGCTATTTGCTCTTCAGTGTTATTTCCTATTGACATTTCTATGTTTCAATGAATAATCTTGTCACAATTTGAGAACTCAATAAAATATAACCCCCTATAAGAATAGAGATTATATGATGGCAGCATTTATTCCATGAACCCAAGGAGATAATTTGACTTTTATCTCTTCTTTCTCTGTCAAAATATAGAGCTACCAATAAATGGTATGTAAAGGAGATCAGAGCAAACTGAGGAGCTGAAAGTTTGCAATTTATTAACTTGAGCACGAAAGTACAGAAAATAACTGACTCAAGTTAGTTGGGGAAGAAGTCTTAACCTATCACATTAAAACATGGCTTGCACTAGTCTAATGAGTTTTCTACCAAATGAGGCATGAAACTTACTGCCAGAATGTAAAGTCAGTAAAATACTCAAGTTACTGGATAATGTCATTATATGTTTTATCTTATTGGGGAGCTGGTACAGAATACATTATCTTTAAATTTACATGATCTGCAAAACCAGAAAAAAGGCCCTTTTTTATAAAATGAATGTGCCATTCAGGTAAGTTGCTAATAAAAAGAGATCAGAACCTATTGAGATCCATAAGAAAAATTATTCACATACAGAATTCTCAAGAACACATGAAAAGAATTGTATAGTATAAATGTCAGTTCAATGTCCTATTTACAGTCCTTGTTTAATGAGACCTATGGAAAAAGGCACACAAAAATAGCAGGTGTTGAATCACACTGAAAATTTTGCTAAAATTGCTCAAATCATTAAGAATTGTAATATAATTAATTTAACATTAGCACTCTGCTTGAAAAGTTAATCTTGATTATTTTTAAAATGCTATGTTTTGTAAATATTTAAAAAGGGAGGACTGCTTTCCTTAATAAGGAATTGCGTTATGTTGCAAGCGGTATCTTTGCATGACTAAAGGAACTTGTGATTAAAATTTTTTAAAAAAGGAAAAAATCATCTTGAGTTTTTTGCTCAGCCCTGTTCCGGATTCAGTCCCTAAGGAACCTTTTGCAACTGTAAGACAATTGGATGCTTTTGAAATTAATGGAACTTCTATTACATCTCAAGAGACTGGAATTTGCTCCAATCTCCTCAGATGCAAGAGTAGATTGTCTGCTCAAGTATTTCCCCTTTGACTAATCCTGAATTCCATTTTTCAATGGTTTCATTACAAACTACACCCAGAAGCTTCCTAGAATTGACTACAAGTCAGTGTATTGCATCAATTACTGCAGTGTGATGAATTAAATCTTCATTTATCCAAAAAGCCAATAGACAGCTCTGAATCTTTCCTGCGTGGCTGAACGCTGCTTTAAGCACAGGCAAAGCTCTGCCTGTGTCGTCTGGGCTGGTTCACTTGCATCCTTTTGGTGTTATTTGTTGTTAAAACAGTTGTATCCTCTCAACATGCTGTTTAACAGATGACTGTCCATCCACTTCCTCAACTTCCCTCTATTTGCCCAATGATACATTGACAGATTATAAGTTTGTTTTTAATGTGTCCCAGGTTTCCTTCTAGGTACCTTTAGAAATAGAGTGCTGTTGAACTCTGTGGCCAGCTATAACATTCATTAAAAATTAATTTCCTGCTTGCCTGGTACTTTACTGATTTATGTGCTTTTGAAGGCATTTTGATGCCTTCTTGTGCACGGGTAGATTTCCAGGCTTCACATCAGTATCTTAAATTGGAAGTAGGATTGAGAGCCTGTAGTCTGGCCTGACCAATTAGTAATGTTTTTCTCTTCTGGGGAGAAAAAAAAAATCCTGTCTCTTTCAAAGCATGTAATCTGATTTCTGTTCCATGTGTTTGCCTTAAAGGGGCATTTCATCTAGAGACATGTCAATGCAGAAGAGCTGGGCAAGGACTGGGGCATCTCTTGCGAGGGTGAGGAGATTGCTGTCTTCTGGGCCATGAGAAGGGAGGAAGTTTATTCAGATTAAATTATCAGGGGCCTGGCAAAATGTCCACTCATGGAAAGAGGAGAGGGAAAAATACGTTCTCACGAATCTTTGTGCACCTTTTAAATTAAATTTTTCACAGCTTTAACCCTATCTATTTTGGCCACAGCTTCCAAATCATCTTCTCTCTTACTGGGAAGAGAAGTGCCTTTATTTGAGACCTAATTCTTCTAATGTGCAGTCAAGACAGGCAGTGCCAGTGTTGTGTCTGCCTACCCTGTGTACGTGCTTGAACTGTGCAGCTGGTGCCAGTGCTAAAGAGAAATGCACCCTCACTTGACACCATTTAAAAAAAAAATCAAGTCTGCATTTTTTTTTGACCACATAATGTGTACCTTAACATAAAACCCTGATGATGGTAATAGTTTTTATTGGCAAGCTACTTTACTTTAAAATGGTCCAGAGTCAATTGCAGCATAGACTGCCAAATACTTTTAAAAATCTTTAAGATTTGTGGCATGTGGTTTTTGCTATTGGACATTCTCTCCTGTATTTTTAGAATGAAAATATGATTCACACATCATCTCTTGAGTCTAAATCCAGTCTGCTCCTCTCTTAGGTTTGCCCCAATTACTCTGTTCTATTCATGAACTGACTGCAAAATGCTTTGTCACTGAAATAAGTGTAATACTTCACCAAACACAGGCATCCCTGAATGCATATTTCTTTTGTCTTCTTTTTCTATCTTCCCTCACATAGTAATTACAGTGGTAGGACAAGAGGGAATGGCTTTAAACGGAAAGACAGTAGCTTTAAATTGGATATTAGGAAAAAATTCTTCCCTGTGAGACAATGGAACAGGTTACCCCGTTGTGACCAAGGCCAGGCTGAATGGTTCAACCTGGTCTAGTGCAAAGTGTCCCTGTGCAAGGCAGGGGTGTTGGAACTGATGATCTTTAAGGCCTCTTCTCACCCAAACAATTTTATGATTCTATGGATATTTCTGTTCTCCTCTAGTGTCAGAGTTTCTCTTTTCTCTGACCTTCTGGGGATGATATAGATGTCCATCCAATACACAGAGGATCTATGTGGCTCTGAGGGAATCCACATTGGAAAAAGTTATCAATTTCTCCGGTACCTTAGTTCTGGGAGAGAACTTGTAGGGACAAGCCAGTGGTCTCTGAGAGCATGATGATTTCCATGGGTTTGGTCTCAAGATTTCTGTAAAAGACCCTCACAACTGTGTATGTGTCAAAGAATATTGTCAGTGCTATGACTCACTGAACCTCCAGTTCTGATGATACCATCACAGCTGACTGCTGATATTTAGTACTGCAGATTCATATTTTTAATTTATTTTTGTTTAAATTACAGCTAAAAACAACTGACTGTTTCCTAGTGTGAATGAAGTCTCTCTGCTTTGGAAGTCCTCAAGAAGCATCTTGTCACAACATCTCAACTCCTTGGGCATGCATGATTTTCATTTGTGAACTGTTGCTGTTCACTCAACCTAAGGAGTCTTAAAATTTGATATTTCTTTTTTTTCCACCCACTGTACTGCAGACATTGTTTCTGAGACACAGAAAGCTATTTTCATAATTTATTTTACATTTTTTGTAAAACTTCTTCACTCAGCCTCCTCAGAGCCTTCTTCAGCTTTAGTCATTATTACTGGGACAAAGTTTATTGATTTTATGTGTAATATGCAAGGGCAGGGATCTTGTGCCATTCCTTTTGTTGAAGTCTTATGGTTTTCATCTCTCAACCCTGAATTCTGCCTGTGCAAATGCAGAGTCTTTCAGACAGACCTCTTCTCAGTGCTAAAGAAGAGACATGGCAACAAATTCCAGGCTCGGACTGTTAACATGTGGAGGAAATGGCCCAAATGTTGGTTGTGCTGGGCAACTGGGGTACATCTCTTGTTCTGCAACTTCTTCCATTTGTGTTCCCCCACAGAGGCACAAAATGAGGCAGCCTTGCTGTTTACCAGAACAAATTTTTCTCAGGTACACGTGTTCAGAGATGAAAGGAAGTATTTCCCCATTTAACCAAGTGTTTGGGAATCTGACTCAGTGGCTTTAAAGAACACTATCAAACATGAAGCTTCCTTACCTCTCTGTGTTGCAGCAGGACTTTCTCTTCCTCTTGCCATAATCCTAAGGGGGCTACTCCATATAGGCTCTTCTATAGCTTTTCCTTCCCTCAGAAGCTGCTCCATGGCAATTTAGGAGGGACTTCATCCAGTTGTCATTTGAATCCCGGCAACGATTACAATATGGAATGCAAAACGAAACACCTAGTGTACTTTGTCCGTCCACTAAAAGTCATTTCCAATTGTGGGAAGATTATTTTTTGAAATTAGCTCCTCCAGTAGAATTCCTTATTTTTTTCCATGATGGTATCTTAGATGGTAGATAAGATTGGTGCATTTTTCTTGCAAAAATGTTCAGGATTAGTTAAGATGGTGCTGGTACAGGTTAATAGATTTCAAACATAAAGTAGCAAATTTAAAGAGCCTTCAGGCTTTTTCTGCATGAGGGTTTGTAATAACACCTCTTTTTTACAAAAAAGCCTAATTTAAAAAGATAACTTTTTTTTTCCTAGTCAGCAAAATGTGAATTACATTAGGTAATAACAATAATTGTAAAAAATGCTTCTTCATTTGGCACTGTTTAGCACATTCTAATGAATTGTGGTAATAAAGGCATCTTTCTTGTGCTTTATAGTATAAGAAACTAATGCCTTGAAGGGGCAATACAAAGGGATACAAAAGCTGGTTGCAAGCACTGTCTTCTATAAACACTTTTAAGGTAATTACATAGAAGGCTGTAAGGAATGCTAATCAAAAAGATAGATACTATGTTTTTATTCTTAGGTCAAATTAAGACATGTTTAGGTTCAGAATAACTATAAGCATTTTAAAGGAAATATTTGTTACTGGTGGAAGGTTGAACTTCTAATGGTACCAATCTCTCCTCCTCTAAAGGAGATTTGCCTCTGAAGTCAAATGTTGTAGTTAACAGTTAATGGGAACTCAGAGAGGATGACAAAAACACAGGTTGCACTATTTTTTTACTCCTGTGCTGTATATTGTAGTGGGAAATGGTAATTGGTGGGGGGTAATCAGCATTTGTCTCTGCAGGATGGAAGGACAGTAAAAGCATAATGGGAAGAGGAGAAGCAAATGGATGGGGGCAGGATCTCACTCTATTTCTATGCCATTATTTTAACAGTAAATGCTATTACATAGGCTACTGAAATACATCTGCAGTAAAAAAAAAAGTGAGAATACAGAACTTGTTTGCTTATAAAGTTCTGTGCATTGCATAGTTAAAAATTACTGCAAGTATTCTGAGTCTCAAAGTTATTTCCAGTGATTTTTTCAAAGATACTTGCTGCCCCAGAGTATGCTCAGTGGATATGCATGTTCATAATACATCATCAATAGGATATTGCTCAGTGAACAAAATAGAGTAATGTTATTCTCTCTCAAATGAGAAAACAGAAATATGGAAATTGTCTGAGGGGATCAGACCATCAGGCCAGTATCTTGTCTAGCAGTGGTCAGTGATAGCTGATTAAGTGCCCAACCCTCTCTCCACCACCAACAATGAAACAAAACCTCAAAGAAAACCTTGACTGTGCATACCATTTTTTATAACTGCCATTACATGCAAATTGCCTTAAAATATATATAATGTTGGTGTTATATTCATGCCACTGTCAAGAAATCATACAGAGAAGTTAAGAGATGATCTTTTGGAGGGTGATTAGATTCAGTGGTGAAACAGAAGCAAGAAACTGAGCAGCAGTGGATGCTGGAGGTACCTCCCAGCTATGGAGTGGGATGTGTGGCCTGTAGGAGAGGTAGGAGCAAGGAATGTGGGGCAAGCAGCCTGCATTACTCTCGAATTACTCCTGTATTACGATTGATTTGTTTTGAAGAAGTGTTTTGGGAAGCTGTTCTGAGGAATAATGCTTGTACAGTGACCACTGGTTCATTATCACTCATTTAACACTGGGCTTCAAACCCATGAAGACCTACAAAAATGCAAGTTACTTTGAATTAGGATGTGAAATTTGCACTACAGGTATATTATTCATCTTCAGAGAAGTCCCTGGCAACTCTGTAGTATATAGCTATATATAAATAAACAGCAAAGCAGTAGAACTAATTGAGCATCACACTTTCCTGAGTTGGAACATTTAATCTTTTCCTTTATTCAAAGTCATTTCCATTACTGGAATTTTAGTTTAATGAGAACTTGACTCTGTCCCACCAATAATTCTATATTTTGTAATTAAATCGTCAGCAGGCCCAGTGGTGATTTGATACATTTGGCAAGGAATATTGATGTGGATTTCTTACTGCAACAACATGCATGTGTATAAAGTTCAGCAACATGAGTTCTTTGTCTCTGAACATTGTACAATCAATATTCTATTACTGCAGTGTGAGCTCTGCTGCATTGTAGCTAAATTAGTGCATAAGGCTCAAGAATGCACTGATGGAAAGAATTCTAATTTCTGGATATAAAATGTGTGTAAGCTGTTTGTTTTAGCTGTGACAGCTCTGTTCCAGTAGCAGTTGCTTCAGGTACTATTTATGCAATTTAATTGAACACGAATTTTGGAAGTTTTATTTTCATCATGATTTTCTCCAGTAATGATTTCAAAGACACATCATACACATTTCTATGGTTTTGTTCACATTCTTTCTGTTTGTTTTGCTTTGTATGATGAAGATGTCTGTGGCATTGGGACATCCATTATGCTGGCTTTGCTACAGACTGAAACTCTGCTATGATAAAAAAAGTCAAACAAACTCAAAACCAAGAGGTTTAAAGACAAGAAGGATAAGCTGCTCCCCAAGAAAAAGGGAAGCATGCAAAGCTCCAAGACTGGCGATTATTTAGGCAGCAGGCACTGCTGTGTATTGCCACCACAGCCAGCCAGGGTGGGCTTTCTATTAATCCAACCTCGGCAGCTGCCTGCAGGAGCAGAGTGCTGAAGGCAGCAACTTCTGTCCTTGTTTCTTTCCTTGCCTTGCAAAACTTTGGCGTGTGTCATTGCCGTCATTGCTGGGATGGTGAGAGGGAGAGTTTCCTGCAGATTGCCCTGCTCCATCACTCTCTTCACTGCCTCTGGCTTCCAACAGGGGCCATGGCAATCGCTGCCCAGACCTCCATGGAGACGTGCAAGGGGGCACCCCCCTGAAAAGGTGGAGGGGGAGGTCGATGAGCAACTATTAGTGGGAGCAAGAGGGAAGCTTCTGTGGGAGAAGGAAGATGGAGAGTCATTTAGACATGACTGCATTTCAGTGTCTGCGAATGTTCCTCCTGGGGAAGGAAGAGAAAGGTCTATTGAAGTGAATTGGGAAGTGGGAAAGGCAGAGAGAGAAAGAAAAGTCTTCAACTGCAGCCCCTGGGGGTTGCCACAATTATCATGACCTGTTTCACACACAGAAAATCACACATAGAATCTCTAGGTTGGAAGAGACCTTCAAGATCATCGAGTCTAACCCACGCTCTAACACTCGTACTAGACCATGGCACCGAGTGCCACATCCAGTTGTTTATTAAACACATCCAGGGATGGTGGCTCCACCACCTCTCTGGGCAGGCCATTCCAGTACTTTATCACCCTTTCTGTAAAAATGTTTTTCCTAATATCCAATCTATATTTCCCTTGACACAGCTTAAGACTGTGTCATCTCGTTCTGTCCATTGCTGCCTGGAGAAAGAGTACTCCCACCTGAGTACAGCCACCCTTCCGGAAGTTGTAAACAGTGATAAGGTCACCTCTGAGTCTCCTTTTCTCCAGGCTAAACAATCCCAGCTCCCTCTGCCATTCCTTATAGGATTTGTGTTCTGGACCCCTCACCAGCCTTGTTTTGTTCAGTCTTTAAAGTCTCTTATCTATGTAGCTAATTCTGCCCAACTCATTCTGCCACTATTGTTGAATTGAATTTTCAATTTCTTTTGTCACTTTCTTTGGAAAATGGGAGTCAAATCTGGACACATAGCCTTCAAGTTCTGATTTTACTTGGCTCCTCATCTGTGGAGGTGTTTCATTGCTGTCTTTAAATGGATATAGGTTGCTCTGCTTAAGTCTCTCCTCCCTACCAAATCCTGACACAAAATGCAAGGAAATATATGGCCTTTTTTTTTTTTAAGGAAATCAGGATATGTATGCTTGTCCCTCAGTCTCAAAGTGTCAAAGCACTACCTCTTTTTCAGTGTAGTGGTTTAGTACTTGAGTGGAGTTCCCTTCTAAAACAAGACCTCATAGAGAGAGGTGAAGAAGGATCATTTCACTGCTGTTTGGAGGACAACTCCCTACATCACTGCTGCTCTCTGAATATGAGAGTGGTATTGGTGAAGGCAGTCCTGCCACTGCAATTTTAGGCTGTGCTGGAAGGTTTCACTGATGACAGGACCTGTAAGTTGTAAGGCTGAGTACCTTGAAAGGTCACAGAGTCCAAGCACATGCCCAAAGTCAGGATCAGCCACAATTGTACAGTTCCCAACAGGAGCTTGTCCAATTAACCCATAAAGCCTCCAATGGGAAGATATGATATGGTCCTCCCTTATGCTGTACTTGTGTCTTTCTATACTACCACATCTTAAAATAAGCATTCATCTATGCTGACAGTGGGTGGTCATACCTATAGGTCATATTTGCCTTTAGTTTTTACGCGCTGCTTGCCTTTCTTTGGAACTTCATGACTTCACTCATTCAAGTTCAGATGGTAATTCATAATGCCAAATCCTTTTCTCCGTGTTGACTGCTGCAGTTGTTATTGTACATTCTGTATTTATGTAGTGGATTATTCCTACTTAAGCACAGACCTTTATTTATTTGTCCTGACTACAGTGCATCTTTTTTTCTTCATGATCATTTTTTGTATTAGGTAAGAGGCTTTAGATTAGAATTCTAATCCTGTCCCCTGGTGTTTGCAACCCTTCCTGCAGCATGCCCAGTATGTATTCCTTGATCCAAACCATTGGTGCAAGCAATAAGTTGTGCAAATATAAGACCTGGAGCAGACTCCTTGGCAATCCAGCAGACACACCTCTGTGAGGTGATAGTGCACCTTCTAACCTGCACATGCTTGTGAAAGTTGTGCCCAAAGCTGTACTGAAATCAAAGTATTTCAAAGGTAGTGCTTGTCCTCTGTCTGTGAGATCCATTACTCCATCACAGGTAGAGAGGAGATTTCCTTCCCTTGGTTTGTTCTTGATTGCTACTTATTTGTCATTTTCTAGGGGCTTACATGCTGATTATTTTCTTCAGTTTTTATCCCAAGAAAGAAGAATGCCAGCATTACATTTGCCTTATTTCCTGAAATATCTCTTCATCCTTCTTGAGCTGTCAGTGACAACTGCCAATGGTTCTGAGGTTGTCTAGGTGCTTGTTTATTACACATGAGAGTGAAACTCATTAGGCCAAACTAATGTGAAAACATCCAACTCATAAAAGTGTTTTCTAGTCTGGTCTTTCCCTGCTGCATCTGACTTCTCCTTCCTTTCTCACTAACTTCCTCCCTTATTCCTTTCATTATGCCAACTGCCTGATATGCGAGTGGCATTTTTTGATTTTTTGGCAGCATTGTACAATAAGTGCCTAAGAGCTACAGAGCAGGAGACCTTTCTTTAGTTTTGCATTTCAATATACATGTTTTCTCTTGCTTGTGATACCTAATTTTCAGCCATGGTCTTCGCACCTTTTTCTTTTTGTCTATGTAAGCTCTTTCAAATTCTGTTGTATCAGTTCTGCCTAACTTACAGTTTCCACATGATTAGATCTTTAGATCACTGAAGGGCTGACCATTTACCCACCGGTTAATTTTCCAGTTTTTGGTTTATTCTGTTTTCTGCATTAAGATAGTTTTCCTTAAGGAGTTCTAGATTTATTGGATCTTAGCTACCAGTTTCAGAATGACTTGAAATTTTCCCTGTTCAAATTTGTTGTCCTTAGTTAGGTGGGCAGTTAGGCTTATCTAATTGTCACCCAATTTGCATTTCAAATGCAAGGTAACATCTACTGCTCTTTTTTTCCTGTGCATATCTGTATAAGATACACTTAGAATCATTGAATTGTTTGGGTTGGAAGGAATCTTTAAAGCTCATCTAGTCCAACCTCTTCTGCAATCAGCAGGGACACCTTCAGCTAGATCATGTTGCTCAGACCTTCATCCAACCTGGTCTCATACCATGAAATATTTTTAAAGTTCTGAGATTTTTTTCAAGTTAACACATAATTATTAATAGTTAAACAGTCAGGAGAAGTATTAAAATGTTTTTTTTTTTTAGCACTTGTTTTATATCATCTCTCTGACTAAGTTGATTTCACTCCTCCTGTGCTCATGCTGCAGATAATGTCTTTCTACCATACCATCATTTATTTATTTTTATCAATTCACTCATTTTACAGAATTACTGGGTGAGAGAAAAATACCTATTTGCAATCTAATCAAGAAAGCAAATATAATTATAGCTATCTGGTGTTGTCTTACTTGCACTTGTCTTATCTGTCTTTGCCTTGATTGTTTTCTTGTTTGCTAATCATAAATTCAGGACAGTGAAATTGTTTTCTTGTTTGCAAATCTTAAATTCAAGAAAAGGCTGGAACACCCTCTTCCCAACATGTGCTAGATTAAATGCTTGAAACAAACAAATTATAACAACAGGAAGACCAAGCCAAAAACCTCATAATTATTAGCTGGGGACTGTCTTTATGTTATATATCTGCATTATCTGCCACAGGGCACAGGCACTGGCTGATCTGTAAGGGCCACTACAGTGAAGCTGATGGTTTAATGTATGTTTAAAACAGTGGTCAATGAACAGGCTGGCAGTTTTTCAAAATGCTTCCCAGGGACCCTATGGCTACTTCTAATGTATTTAACCATGCAGAGGACTGTTCTCAGTATCTCACAGCATGGTTCTTCTTATAATTAATCTTACTTCTGCTCCATAATGAGTTCATCCTGCTCAAAGTGTCTATGTGGACAAGTCCCAAGCATGTGCTATCCTCTAAGTCATGTCTGTGAATTACCTAGGAGAGTAATGACTGGCATATAAGTGATGCCAAGGGCACTCAAATAGTTAAACCAAACAGATATATGGTCAGGGAAACTGATTCTATACCCACTGGCTCTTCACATGTACAAATCCAAGAAAAGCTACCTCATCCAGATGCTGTTAGTTATTCGGTGGCATCCTTGCTGAATGGGAAAGCTGATTTCATTGCTATATATGGAAACTTAATTTGGAATAACTCTTAAAGCTTCAGTTTTCCAACATTTTACCTAACAAATAATGATTTTATTATTCATTATGTGATTTTGAAAATGATTTTCCTAAATGAGTGAATAATCTAATGTGAAGTCTCTATTTTTGTAATAAAATTCAGCAGTAAAAACCATTTATTTCATCACATTGAACAAATAACTGTTCAGAGTACAATTTATGTTTAGAACAACAGCTGAATATTGAGAGAAAACTAGGGAGAGCTGTCAGCTTCTTCTCAGAAAATGCTTTAAATGAGAATAGACAAAACATGAAAAAATAAGTGGTTCTGTGTATTCAGAGCAGTGAAACAAAATATGACTTATTAGATTTTGGATTTTTAGCTCTTTAAACTCAGTGAATCAATTCTCAGATTTTGGATATAAAAGCTTATGTACAATTAAATGAACAGACATGGTGTTTTTTTGGATTTTTTACACACTTATTTAGAATTTCATACCTTTAGTTTGGAAAAAAGAACATTTTTGCCATGATGCCACTAGAAAGGGCAATTTTTTTGGATGCAGGTGTTCCTAGAAGATATGAACAATCCTGCACAGTACCTGGTGTAGCTTTCTGTTCTTAGCAGCTGTTTTGGTTATGTGGGACTTTGTTTAAAGTCTAGCAATATTGATGGAAATGAGTTCAAGATTAAAATGAAGCTCCAGCTTCATTTCCCTACAACACGTAGGGAAAGAAAACAAAGGACTTTTAGAAAAGAAAGGCCTAGTCAGTCGAGGCAGGAGAGATGTAACAAAGTTTCTAAAATATACCAAGTAGCAGAAGCACAGTAGTTTTGCAGAAGAAACTGTTATACAAGCGCTTAGGGAAAAAAGCTGATATTGCTATTAGGGAATAGGTCATTTATATTATTGGTTAGCAGACATCTGAACTTTCATACTTTTATTGGCTATCCAGGCTCACACTATTCTAACCTGGTAGTGAAAATATTATAAAAGCTATGTACCCTTTTAATGAGTGTTTCTCGATACACCACATCTGGGGACCGTGCCTCATACGTTCCAACAACCACCTTTTTCCTTGCTTTGGCTCTTTCTCTTGTGATATATCAAGCCAACCCACTGCTGTAGATCAAAAAAGTTCACTTCTGTTTGGTCCTGTTCAGCTTTTTCTCCTGCCATTGTGGCATGGGGGCCTGCCTTGTTCTGCTAGGGACGTTAGCCTTGATCGTCTGCCCTCCTGCATCCCCCCGGAGGAGGACCCCTGTGAACAGTGTGTTGCACTGGGTGATTACAGAAGAAAATCCACATTGTGGTTTCGTTTTTCCCGTGCTATATTCTCCTTCAACTGTGACTGAGAGTCTTATTTTTGTCACCTGTTTATGCCTGGGGGTGTTATAAATTATGATTGGTTGCTAAGGGTAAAGCTACGTGATATGGCTTGAGCCAGTTTGGAGGTTCAGTGATGCCTCCAGGGCAGTTTGACCCCATCACTCTCTGTCCTGTTTCCCTCCTGTTCTACCTATAATTCTTTGCTTTGCAGCCCTGACCTCTCTGTTGAGCTGACTGTGTGCTTCCTATGATCTTGCTCCAAGCCAGGGCAAACTTGCTCAACTAATAGAAAACCAATCTAGTGAGAAAAAGCATTTCTTTTCTGCTGTGTTAGTGAGTTGGTTATTTTTTAAGGTGCGCTCTAGAGGTAAAATGGTGAGGGCAGGAAAAAAATTATGTGGGCAGGAATGCGTGTTTGCATGGGGACTTGTTTTCTGATAACAGAAAATATCATCTGCATCACATAACTCCAAACTCAGAACTGATTCAGGCACATGCACAATTTACTTAAGGCTGATACATTATTGTGCACCAGCTGAATGGTGGTAAGCTACAATAAACTCAGCCATGGATGAGGCTTCTGTACTAACTCCAGTTATTTGAATAATAACTCTCTGATAAACACAACACTTGAACTTTAGTGAAATTCCCTTGTTCAGTAGGTTTTTTGGAGTTGTAGCCTTCAGTCAGCAGAAAAATCAATGGATGAATTCCAGTCTGTGTAATCCTGCTAACAGCCTTGTGCTTTAACTAAAAAGCCCCTTGTGCTTAGGCAGGTAAAATTTGCCTCTGGAGACATTAGCATTGTTCTATTGATTAGAGAAAGACCTTTAACTTTCCCATGTAGAACACTGAAGGAAGGGCAAACTGGGTGCCTAAGGCTGGTTGATTGGAGCCTACTCACTGAGCATTCAAATAAAGATTGTTCACAGAAATGGAGGAAGGCTGACTTTGGGAAGGCATCTTGAAACTGCTCAGTCCAAAACTGCTGTTCAGGGCAGGGTCACCTAGAACAGGTCAGGGTTGTGTATACTCAGATTTTGAAAATTTCCAAGGATTGTGACTCTGTGACCTCCCTGGACAATCTGGTTCGATCACTCTTACAAGTAAGAAGTTTTCTTATTTTAAAATAGACTTTCTTGTTTTTCATTGTGTACCTACTGACTCATGTCTTTTATGGGACAATATGGAAAAGAGTCTGGCTCTGTTTCCTTTACTTCTCCCCATCAGGTATTTATAGACTTAATTTGTAAGAGCCTTCTGAGCCTTCTCCTCTCCAGCCTAAACAGCCTCAGTTCTCCCAGTCTCTCCTTGTATTACAGGTTCTCCAGCAGTTTAGTCATTTTTGTTGGCTTCACTGGACTCACTGCAGTATGTCCATGCCTTTCTTGTGCTGGGAAGCCCGGAAGGGGACCCAGCACTCCAGATGTGTCTCACCAGTGTTGAGCAGAGAGGAAGGATCACTCTCTCAATCATCTGGTGGTGCTCTTCCTCATGCAGCCTTGTGAGGATGTTGGCCTTTCTTGTTGTAAGGGCACTTTGCCAGCTCTTGCTCAGCTTGTTCACCAGGACCTTAAGGTCCTTCTCTGCAAAGCTGCTTTCCAGTCAGTTTGCCCCCAGCATGTACTGGTGCACAGAATCCAGGCAGTTATCATCCATAAACTCCAGGGTTTTCTTTCTTCTCTACCATCCCTTCACCAGACATTGGGGTGGCCTATGAGCACAAAGGCCTGTGAGAGTGAGATTTCTTCTAATACTCTAAAGGAGGCATCATCTACTAATTCATTATGATTAGGTGGTTTGTACCACAACATCAACAAATTAATTTATAAAATAACTTAAACTCAGGTAATCTCATTGTGGTATGGAAATACCTTAGATGTGTCCAGAAAGAATCATCGTCTTGCTAATCATCAAAAAAAAAAACCAAAAAAACAAACACTAAAGAATGAAATATGAATAGCAAGAATCTCCTAAGAAATAACCTGATTTAAGTGCATTTAAAAAATTTTATATATAGCTTTAGTATATTCTAACTACATTGTTGATTAATAATTTAAAAGAAAACTTTCCGTGGAAAGGAACCTGTCTTCCTTTGGGTTTTGTTTGGGAATTGCATTGATGCTTCGATCTATTAACAACTGTTCAGTTAGCTCAGCAAAAAAAAATTATTGAATCTGTGGAGCAACTGTGTGTAAACTCTACCTGTCCTTGAATTTTTTCTCATTTAAATATTCTGTGTATGGATGACAGTCTACAGAGGACAATGCAAACATGAGTGCAATGCATATATGTGTGACATAACAGAAATGAAAGGCAGGGACTTAGGATTAAAACCATCAAATCTGTCAGAAGGCAGTAAGCAGTGTAACACAGGACAATAAGATTAGGATGATGAAATACTGTACTAGGAAGGTAAAATGGTTTGATAGGTGGGATGGGTTAATGAGGCAAGGCTTTGTAATTGCACAACTAAAATACTAGGACAGGGCAATGGATAGAAGAAAGCAGAACAACAGCAAGTCAGAAATCCTAGGAGTGAGGTTTTTAACTCTTCACTGTGGCACTAATAATCACTGACAGACGTTGCTTTGAGATTCATGGAGATACAAAATCTTTAGTTTTAATTGCTTGATTTGGTTTCTTTTATCTTACTATCAGAGCAGTGATGTTATGTCAAACTGGGAGCTCAGTGCCATGACAGGTTGGCTGGGACAGACCAAATTGCACTGGTTTCAAACATCTGTGCGGCCAAGCCCTTCACTCTGAGAACTGTTCCTCACCTGTCTGAGGCATAGGACCACCAAATGTAGGTAAAAGCTGTTGCTCTGTGTCTGACTAGAAGTCTGGCTGTCTCCACATCCTGCTCTCAGCAGAAGCCAAATGACAGGATGGATGTGTTAGTACCTGACTGTCACTGTTTGCACCCCAGGAGGGACAAGTTTGCCCTGGTCAAGCTCAGGTCCAGCCAGGAGGGAAGGCATTGGGCTCCTTTATGCCCTTCCATGGGCAGGAATATGTCAAGGAGGAGCAGGAAATGCAGTGGAATAGGTTGTTTAAAATACATGAGCTTTAGTTTAAAAATAATGGTTCCAAACAAGTCTCCCTAAGGCAGACAGATCATAAAAGAAGATATTACTGGAAGAACTTCAAGTGACATCCTGTAACTGCAAAAATCAGTGATAAATGGCAATCTCTTTACCTCTAAATTCTACGAAGGGCACATGTTAGTGTGTGGTTAACAACCTGGTTTTGAAAACAAGCAGGGAAAGATTTTAAGTTACTAACTTCTTCCATATAATTAAAGACAACTAGCCTTCTTAGGTGTGCAAGTTTGTGGGATCGAAGCCCAACAGTTTATTACATGGGATGTGTGTTAAAATAGTAGAACTGGGCATTTACTTTTATACTTGCATAAATCTCTGTCAGGGATGTGCAGGAGAACTGTGCTTCTCTAAAGTCAAAAGAGATGTGAATACCACAATACTGTGTAACAATGAAAAAAGCTGCTTAGGAGTTGAGTAGGGTTCCAGGAAAGCATGCAGGTATTGATTTTGGTAAAACTTACATGTCAAAACCATTGAAAGCTCACTTTGTAAAAACATTTCAAGAATATGAATATTTTCCAGCCACCTAACTGGATCCAAATTCTTGTGAACTTCTGTTTCCAAAAGTGGTGAACATATCATTAGGACCAGATTTTCCTTTATTTTGGCTCTGATCTTGTGTATTTTTCCAACACCAGAAAATACTGGAAATCAAATCGAAATTGAAAGCTGAAGGCAGGAGCTTTTTGAATAGTAGAACTGAAAACCAAAGCTCTTTTTCAGTTTTGAATGAAAACTTTAGCTTGACATTTTGCATGCTCTCAGTTTCTAGCTCCCTTTCATATGCTGTCACACTGTATTTCTGTCATTTCGAAATTAGGGAAGATTTATAAGGAAGTAGTTCGTGGGTTTTGGGGCTGGGAAACATTTTCTCACATGGTGAGAAAAATTGAGAAGAACTGAGGAGGTGGAGGGTGGAAGCGCTGTTTCTGATAGCAATTAGAAAGAGATATTAGTATATATGGGGAAATTCTCTAGGAAAGAAATTATAAAAACCAATATATGGTAATGATTTTTATGATCATTATATGCTTATTTGGAAATGACCAGATTATGCAAGACTTTATTTCTGTTTAAATAATACTTCTCAGTGAAAGTACAGGGAATGACATCATTTAGAAAAATAAGTAGCTGGTTGTGATTTGAGCATGGCATTGAGTCCCTCCATGCTGGCTGCTTCAGGAAATGTCAGTTGTCACAGGGCTTAGTGAACATGAAGCAGAAGGACATTCTGGCCTGTAATCTTGTGACAGTGTTTCACAGCAGACCCTTGTGCCTATAGCATCATGCCCAGAGCAGCCAGCCAGCCACAAGGCCAGCTCTGTCACCTTGGCATTGCCCAAGCAGTTAATAAGTCTTGACCTTGTTCTTGTGTATGCAAATTAGGGACACCTGTGACATTACCAGATTCTTCTCCAGGACAAGCCTATAGCATGGCATGTAAAAACCTGAGCTGTACCACCTGTGCCTTGCTGTCTGCATGATTGTAGCACTATTCCTGAATTTGGAGAATACGGCTACAGGAAAATGGCAGAGGTTGTGTGTTGACATCAGTAAATAATGATTGCAGATTAAAGTCGTGTGCATGGCACAAAGGCTAAACATTTTTTAAAGTAAGGATCAGCTGAAGTATTTTCTCTACCCTTTCTTTGGCAAATAAGTAATGATTTCTCTGTTCTGTGATTTCCAACCGAGGTCTTACCCAATGCTGGGGAAAGGTTTGCTTTTATAATCATACTGACAAAATATACTAATGTAGGTGCAGATTTATCAGCAAATGGAGATGGCTTATACTGCTTATGCCAACCCCTGAAGAAAATAACACTGGCAATCTATCATCTATCCATGTTTTGATTACTATAATTAAGTCTGTGCTTGGATTTTTTGGCATAAGAACGAACACAAAATAGCTCAGCTTTAGCTGATAATCTATATTGACATTTAAGTTTTGCCTTGGAGGAAAGTGCCTCCTTGCCCTCCCACCTTGACTTCTTAAATATGAATTTCTCACAAATGTAGAGAAAGGCTTCCACTCTTTTCTTAACACTCTATTATTAGTGATGAGTGCTGATTTTTTCTCATTTTAACCTTCAGTCACCGGGAAGAGAACAGAAGTTGGGCCTATAGGAACAGGGACAGAAAGGAGGCATAATGTTGCCTTATTCCTTTGTACTATCGGTCCTAACATTTTCTCTCTTCCAACTGCTTATATCAGCTGTGACCAGCAGCAGAAACAAGATTGTTTCACTGTTTGTGAAGCAGAAGTAGAGGAGGTATATTTGAGCAGAAATATTTCAGGATAAAGAAAAAGAAGCTTAAAGATACTTGCTTTAACCTGTCAGTAAATTTTATTTGAGTAAATAACTTCTCAGCTTTTTGTTACCAAGTTTGTATTTAGCCCAAGATACACCTATTGCCTTGAAATGAACTCATTTATTTTTCAAATAGTGTTTGTTATAGCACTTCTAGGATTTTGCAAGAATGTTAGAGAAAGCAGAAGGACTTCATCTAGCAAAATCAGGACATTGTGTTCTCATGTCCTTTAAGATCAAACATAGATTAGTCTCCTGCATTTGCTTCACCCTTCTATGTAAATATGTAAAAACACAGACTGGATTATTAACTTTACCTTTTTTAGTCACTCTGGTGACACTGATCCATACGTCAACTTCCTAGAGATCAGTGAAAGATAAGATTAGTAGGGAAATAAAGTTCAAGGGTCAGCACTTTGATAAACAACCAAAGCCGAAGGAAGCCCACTGAGGTGAAATTGTTTAAAACAGAGATGTCAAGTAGCCATTTAAATTTCAGGTCTTGGCTTTATAGAGCAAACAGGCAGACAGGAAAAATGAGCCAGGCAATGTGTCCCTAACACAGATATTCCAGTGAATGAGAAGACCATTTATGAGACTTTCCCTGAGATTTCCAACTGCTGTGATGCTTCTCTGTCCTTCAGCTGACATTTTGCATCTATGTTTTTTAATCACTTGGACAACACCTCACCAAAGACAGATTTAGCTCCTATCCTTATTGATAGTCCTCTCTAAAGTATTATGCTACTGCAATTGCATTAAGGAGAAATGATATTGCATTCCTCTAAGAGAAACAGGCAGCCTTGCAGTGTTTTGCTCTTACATAGCCTTCTACAGGAGTTGCCGGGATAATGCCCATGGCTGCAACTGCTGTGGGAGCAATTAGAGCCATGGATACATCCCTGAAATTAAGGGGAGCCACAGGGCTTGTGAGAGACAAAAAGCAATCAGACAGCCTGACTGGGATTATGCTTAACAGCTGCCAAGCTGCACCTTTCACTTTGCTCCTGCTTGCTTACCTTGTGTGAGTTGCTTTTCTCCTGACTACCTGTGTAAAGTGCTTTGTCCACTGAGTAGGTTTAACTTTAAAAACATAGTGAATAAATAGATTTTGGAGAACTGTGTAGATTTTGATCTTTGAGAGCAGCTTCTTTTTGAAACACAAGAGCACAGACAGAAGTGGCTCCTGTCAGTGGCATGAATCCTCTGGAATTCCTGCTGGTTTAAAAGGAATTGTGGATCATAGGAGGCAAAGAGGAAAGAAATCTGGTCTTCTCTCCAGAGCTCTACATCTCTAATTCCCTTTGATATTTTGCTCAGCATTTGATTAAATCTTGTTGTGTGTACAGCTCTACTTAGTCAGAGGCAGTTTGCAATACCTCTGTCTGAAGTTATATGCTTTAGTCTGCCTCTGGAATCTTGAAGGCCAGAACACAAGGGTATTGGTGTGGTACCACTCAGTTTCATGGGTTTTTTAAAAAGATTTTCTGAGGCAGTTCTCCAGGTACAATAAATTCTCTATTGGTTCATTGCAGTGAAGTAACACTGTAAAATAGTCTCTCATCATTAATATTACCTTTGTGGTTACGGTGGGAAAGTACCTTATACTCATTCTCAAGACTGATGTCAGCAGTGTTTCAGTTGGAGATATACTTTAGGAATAATCTCAGACCCAGACAACCTAGATCTGAACATCTCTCAAATGTCAGGATGCTTAATCCTACTGTAACTTTCACAGTGATTCTCCTTTCTGTAATGAGTCAGACACTCAGTTTAAAGATAGTCCCATATGTAAAAGTCTCAGTTCTAACTTCCTGCCTTGTTATTACTTCTACAGATTTAAAGCTCTGATAATTGAGATTTAGGCTGCACCTATGCTGCTGAATTAAATCCTGTCACAGCATTCCCAGGAACTTGTTGAAAGAGACCCTGGCACTCTTTTCAGCCAGAATATAACTAGCACTTTCTCAAAGACTGTCCAGGCTCAGTGTGGGGCTTAGCAAATGCCAGGGACTGTACTTGCTGTGGCAGTTTGGATGACCCTGTTTTGGAGGCTAAGAGAACTTAACAGAAGACATGTGGTAACATGTGTCAGCTGATCTCAGAGCCAGAAAACAGGCCCTGGCACATTTCCTTTACTAGTGTAGATGTAGATATGGCCTCAGGGCTTTCAACTTTGGCTCTGTAATTTGTTAGGAAATGTTTTCCTTTGGATAAGACCATGAGATGAGTCACTTTATCTGTTTATGACTTACAACTGGGTAGAAGATAAAGATCTCATGATAATTTTAAATAAAAACCCAAGGAGAGGTCACATGTACCAGGTTATATTTTCTGTGTTGGTTGGTGGTATTTGCAATGCAAACTTTTATCTAACTGCAGTAGTGTTGATGTTTGGTTTTCTACATTTCAGTGTGATTCGCCATATTGGAGGTATGGCAAGCCAGTAGAAAATTCTATTTGATTCTCTTCCATTCAATTCTGTGCCCACCGCTTTTTGTTTTCACATGATCTTTAATTACAAAATGAATATAATAATTTTGGTGAAAGGTCTTGAGAAAGGTCTGTTCTTAATGCTCAATACTCACTGACATCAAGCAAGAGATGAAGACAGTTTCTCTCTCATAAATAGATAGCACTGAAACGCTGGGAGTGATATGTGTATCTTCACCTCTGAGGAATCACAGAGCCAAGCAGACAGTTTTACTATTTATGGTGATGAAGTGGGACAGTCAACCTGAAATTCACCCTTGGTATTCCACATCAAATTCAAGTTGCTGCATGTAATGTCATGTAGATAGTTGAAGAGCCGTATCGATCCCAGCCAGCTGGGGGTAACTCAGGATCATTTTCTAAGGGATTTGACCCTGTTGCTGGAAGCTGATGGGGAATGTGCTGGAATGGGGAGAGAAGGACACTTTGGTCTAGTTAATTCCACAGTACAGGGAGAGCTGTGGCAAGCTGATATGAGCTCAGGGTGTGACTCCTGTCTGGGGGAATCTTAGGTAATCTTATTACAGTGCCCGCTTCTCCTCAGTTACAACACTGTCAATCTGAAATTTCAGCACACTTATACTAGGAGAGAAAAAAGCCAGTCCACAGCAAAGAGAAAAGCTTTGAGTCATGTGGCCTATTGCTCTGTCAATGCAAGATTATAGCTCTTGAGCATCAGTCTTGAACAGATTTACTGGCTCAAATCAAAGGACTTCTGTTCCTTCCCTTTGGGAAATTTTCCATTGTTGGAAGTAACTTTCATTTGATGCTCCAAAAAAATTAGCTTAATTTTCTTATTTGCCTTTGTGTTTTCCTCCATAACTCTTTCTGTGGCATGCCCTCCAAAAGACACAAGAGAGAGACAATGGATCCCAAACCAGCCACAACTCAAATCTGGCCTCAGTACAGGATCCAGATTTCACAGGTTAGTTTGAAGTGCTGGGATGTAATTATGTCCTACCTGTATCATCATTCAGCTTGACAGCAGCACATAGCTAACTCTTCCTTGTCTAATTTTTTTCAGTTCCTTACTATGTATAAGAAGACAGAACCCATAGGATGTCAGATTGCTCAAGCGTGTTTGGTGGTATTTTTGTTTGACTTTGTTTCTAGGTAAAGAAAACACATTGGTTTAAAACGTGAGATTAATGGAAATATTTACAGGAGTTTTCAACTTTGGATTCCACACACTCTCCCTTTTGTTCTGCAAGTCTTCCTTCTTCTTTTAAGTGCATAATTTCTGAATGGCAAGAAAATAATAAACAAGCCTCACCTCATTTACCAAGGTAAGCAGGATGTTTTCAGAGAAATTATCAGTTTAAATTAATATGCAAACATAGTGGAAAGGCAGAGGTCTGCACCAAGCAAGTCATCCACCTTGAACATCAAGACAGCCTTACACTGAGGATTACCAATCCCACTGAAGGGCTCAGAGTTTAATTTTCACCGACAGTCTCATGACAGGGGACAGGACTTGAATAATCAAAACACTTTTTTTTGAGAAATGGGCAATCTTTAAATGTTGTGCTTAATTGTACTTGGTCTATTTTACAGTATTTGCAGACTACCAGTGGCAAGCCAGGGATATTCCATGTTGAGCTGTGTGCTGGTAAAAGCGTGGTAATGAGCTGTGGGTATTTGGGTTTTTTAATACCCAACAGGACTTTGTAAATCAGTCACGTAGTAAATGTTAAGTGTCCATTAAAAAAAAAAAAAAGAAATATCAGTGGGCATTAAGTCTCTGGGTGTTGGCATGCATGATGCTCTCACCTCCTGTCCTTATTCTTAGACACAGATGAAGGATTTACTACCATGCGTGGAAGGAGTCCTTAGCTGCGTTGGTGATTCCAGTGTTGTATCCCTGTTGCCTTTTTGTAGGCTTGTCTGCACATCTGAAAAGATTTTTGTTTGGTTGTTTTTTTTAACTTGCAGTGAAGTTATGCTAGGGTAAAAATCCAACTCAAGGGCCTTTGCTTTCATCTCCAGGACAAGCATGTAAGCTTGCTGCTGTACCTCAGTGAGCTCCTCACGTTCTGTTTCCAGCCAGATTCCAGGCACCTGCAGTTCCTTGCTTCTGAAATACTGTGATAATTGACCAGGATCCTTCTTCACACACAGTCACCGTCATTTAGCAACAGAGAAAAGCAATAGAGAAAGGTATTTGAGACAGCCATGTGAATATTTTGTCTAACCTAATCTCACGCTTCATTGCGAGCAAAGTCAGATAAGCTTCCCTTAAAGCAACAGAGCAGAACCTGCTGCCAGCTGCTGAGAAAGGTTGTCTGTACAGGTGTGACAGCCTGACTGACACCCATGGGTATCTTTGAAAGGGTCTGTGTCCTTCAATTCTCCGCCCTCCAACAATGTTTCTTAATATGGCCTTGCTCAATTTACCCATGTGCTGGCTCCTCTTGTAAAATTTGCTTTGGTGCTGCTAGGGCCTAAACAAACTGCATGAAATGGATCCCTGTTTTTACATTTGGCTCTGCTACACAGAACCCATGCACAGCCCATGTGCAGCTCTGCAAAGCACATGGTTAATGATTAACAGGCGTCTTCCCCAGACATTTCTTCTTCATCTCTGGCTGAGTTGTCTCCCACTGCTGAAGCTTTCAGGTTGTTATGGAGGGAGGCTGGACATTCAGGAGTGTCCAAGGTGAGGTACAGAGCACTGATTACAGTGTTGAACTGTGCACAGTTTGCAGAACATCACCCGCCCACCCCTCCCAAAGCATTTAATGAACAAAGTGTTGCCAGGATGGATGGTGCCGCACTCCATTAATCTCATTCTGTGAAGCTGGATGCTGAGGGTCTCCCTTAGATTACACTATTGAGTCAAAGGAGAGAGCAACTGGTTCATCATTTCATCTGTTGTTTGTTTACTTTTCCTCTTCTTCAGTGACATAAATTGATGGTGTCTGGCAAAAAGGTAATAGCATCAGATAGTGGCAGTATCATCTGATGCCCTCAAATCTTTTGATTATCTGACAGTAGTTTAAAGTGCACCACTATGCTGAAAAATTATTCTGGAAATGGCATTGTGAGGTTCCGTGCCTATCATCTCCAAATTATTTCCATATCAGATGTTCTCTGTGAGCAGTGGAAAAGGCACTTAATTTTGTTCCTGACAGCCCCTGTAAACACAACCTAAACATGAAGTTCATATTAGATTCTTTTCTTCTCCCCTGTGATTGCCAGCAATAGAGAGCTCGATGGACCAATCTAAGTCTTCAGTTACACCATAGCAAGTCTACCATCTATGAACTGGACCTCACCTCCACCTGTAAACCCCTGTGCTCTGCAGTTTTCTCAGGTGACTGCAGCCTATTAAACAGCTCTGTTGATGTATGGCAACAGGAAATACGTATCATCTTCCTGTGTCTTTACTGTTTTTGGTACGTGAAAAGGAGGTTTTTGCTCAGTATGAATTACTGGTTTTCTTGTTGTTCTTGTTCTTTTGTACTCTTTTGTAGCCCCCTCTAATCTTGTCATAGATTATACAACCCATTTGATGAATACATCCTCCCATCTCTCCGTAGGTTGAAGAACATTTGTTGTTCAAACTGTTCTGCACTTTATTTCTTTACTTGAAGTACTAAAATATGTTTTATACATATATACATACAGCAATGCATATATTAACAAAAGGTGCGTGCTGCAACGTCTTTTTCTAATAGCTTTTTTGCACAAACCAAATCCCCAAAATTCTGAAATGTTAAAACAGTAGTACTTCAGCAGTCAAGGAGCACAATATAGAAGGAAGTTTATGCAATTAAAGTAGTCTTTCTTTCTTGATGGATAATTTGACCATATCGTGACGAAGAAAGAATCCAAATCTCTTAAAAATCAAGCAAACTACATTTTTGAAAAAGAAGGATCCAGTAGACCTTGTCTGGCTGCTAACTTGCCTATTCAGGATGACCAGTTAAACTATTGTGAGTTGATTTGTTCTTTACTAAATAAAGCATACATAAGGAAGCATGGAAGAAACAGCAATATGCATCCTGAGTTCTAGTCTCCAGAGAAGGCCACCACTATTGCATGTAAGAGAGACAAATACAATATACAAACATAAGAAAATAAATGAAGTAATTTCATAAAATTGTACTAGTTTTGGATTCTAGAGGTTTAGATCTGTTTCTTTCAAATTATCATCTGTAGACCCTCCACGGCAGTCTCCAGACTGGATAATGTCCCAAGTCTTCTTTGAAGGTGGGTCCAGACTCCCTTTTAACACATGAGATTAAATCCTGGGTGAATATAGTGGCTTTTCCTTTCAAGTAGTTCCCTGAGGAACTGGTTGTTGGATAACCTTGCCCAGTATAAAGTGGGGAAGGGGAGAGATTAATTACCTTCTGATGGGGTCACCGTGTAGCTATGGGGCCCAGATTTGTACAGTACCAATTTAATTATAGGAACTGTGTTGTATACTGGCTGGATAAGTTGATGTACAGAAAACCCACAAAGCACAGAGCCCATCAAAAGGAATGCAGTGGAGTGATTTCCACTTTGTCCTGTGATGTGTTCAGAGGTGCAGTGGTTATTAGAGCAAAGGGATGTTAGGTCTGCCAGCACAGCAGCCACTGTGACTCCTGACTGCTCCTGAGCACATCCATTGCATCTGTGGTGATGGCAATACCACAGACAGCTGTAAGTCACATTAAAACTGTGCAACCAAATTGAAAAAACTTCCATTATATAAATAGCTGCTGAAGGGACTGGTGATGGAAATGGGTTCTGCTGTTCCTCATATAACAGTGTTTCTAACCATTGCTCTTCCAACAGGGACCAAAAATAAGTAAAACTGAGAAAGTCCATCCTCAAATTACTACATGAAATGGGGCGGAGTCCTAAAAAATTGTTTATGTTCTATGCTGCTCCTCTGGTAAAGACTTACATAACTCATTGGTGGCTCCATCACTCATGAGCAAAGCACTCATCCCAGATACATGGCCATAAAATCTTTATGGTGTCTTGCAAAGTGTGGTGTGCTATAAAGTTTTATAGCCATGCATTTGGGATGACCATGTTACATCATCACATATTTCCCCACAAAGATTTTGGCTTACTGCTGTTCCAAGCCAACTAACTTTTACAGATGGTTCCTAGAATAGCTAAAAGGTCCCTGCTTCACTTTTTGTTGTCAGCCTGAATTTAATGTACTCCTTTTCTTTCATTAAGTCCCAGAGTCAGGCTGCAGAGCAAGTGGAATAGCACAGTCAATACACGACTGGATTTGCTTTCTAGTTATATCAATCACATTGTCTCTCTCCTCTATTAAACATTTATGCTGTGGTAATGTTTTCATAGCACAGCTGATAGACAGGCCCAGGCACAGGAGCAGTGGGAATGAGATGTGTGTCCTGGGCTCTGGTTTGTGTGCTGCCAGCCCCTGGGGAATCTCTAGCTCCTAGAAATTTAATGGTACAAAGCACTTCCATATCCTGAAGAGAGGCTTTGTGTCTCAATTTTTATTTACTCTCTGTTTGGTTCTTGGTACTTTTCAGGGAGATGAATTAGTGATTCTGTCCTTCTGTGACCCTCTGAGCTCAGGAATATGCAACCTGGAATGAAAAAAGGAAAGAAGGAACCCTTCACTCACAGGAAGTATGAAGTTATTTTGTCCTAGCAGGTTATGACAGTGCATCTTCCAACCATGTTTCACTATCTGTAAGATGTGAAACCTTGAAATATAACCACTTTAAAGAGTACCTTTGTGTTTGAAAGTAAAATAAAAGGAGATAAAGCTAGTATTTTTTAAACAAATAACGTGGCTTCAGAATAAGTATACTTACAATATTAAATATAGACAGGAAGGGAAAAATCAATTTAAAACATTTAAACCAGTCTTATGGTCTGAATAATGAACATTCCTCAACATTTACCCTTAACTAAATGAATTACATTAGTTAAAATATTAGTGCTGATGGGGGAGATAAGGCTATGAAGCAGTCCCAAAACATATCAACTAAACAGGAGAAGTTCCAATTCAAATTTCCACTCATCTCTTAGATTTTTAAATCGTTATTATTTGTTATTATTTTCAAGCTGCTTTATCTAGAGTACGTTTCCCTGTTATTAGGTAATTTGGTCAAAGAACATTTTGTTACATCTTGTTTCTTGAGCAGTCATTTAAAACAGGTTTCAGCAGACTTTCAGAAATCCCAGATTAACCAAAATTTGCAATTTTATGCTTGATGATCATCAGCATGCAAGAGAAGGAAATGAACGTCATCCCCTGTCACCCAATCATTCACTGTCATCTGGTTCTGACAGCAGGCAGACTTTGACTGAGTTACTGCCATACATTTTCAGCTGCTGAACAAATGGGAAAACTTGGACACTCCACAGTGCTACCTCACATATGCAAATGGTGTTAATGTAGCCCAATGAGTGCAATGCAGAGCAGTGTTTGTGCCTGATATATTAAATGATCACCACTTGCTCATGACAAACAGGTCCAGTAATCAAGTAAGTAATATTGGTTGTAAGTGAATGAGCTAAAGAAGCGAAAATCTGAGACAATTGATCTTCAGGCAGGAGACTTGCAAACTGTCACAGAATTAATAAAATGGAAGAGAAAGTCATCCTTTGCCGTATGTGTAGTGCTGTCTGGTTCTGATGACTGTCTGTAATAGATGCTTGAGTCTTAACGAGTAGTTCCTCTGTATGTTTATTTATACTTTCAAGCTACAGTTTATGTGTGTCTGGTAATGGTGAAAAATGTCTTCCAGGTGCAGCATAATGTAAATGTGGAAGACAAAGCTCTGTGGGACAGAGTTGAGTTTTGCAGCTGACAGCTGCATGCGTGATGTTCCCTGCTGGAGTAGTTTAATACAGACCACAATCAATTAATTTTGTTTATACTTTGTGGAGAGCACTGCAAAGACTGCTAGGTACAGTAAGAAAATCAGTTTTGGAAAGGCATAGATGGAAATGCATATATTCTGTACTTAAAATAGCTGCTACTTATATCACTAATATCTTAAATTATCAAAATGAAAAAGAATTATGTGCCCTCATGTGCACTTTTGCATCTTCCTTCTTTTGACATTTAAGTTGGTGCAAAGAGCGAAAATAATTTGAGTGCAGTTCTTCTATGAACAGTGTCTGGATGAAAAGTGCATTTTAGAGTTCACTGCTTGTGTCAGTAAATTCCAGATCAGATCTGATTTAATTTACACAGAAAATGTAAAGATGACTTAATCTGATATAAGTTTATGTTATTTATTCTTAGACAGATATGACATTACACATCACTAAATTGAGGAGTCTGATTTCTGAGCCTGAAAAAAAAAATCCTCTGTGGAGCTATATTCTTCCTTCCCTCACCATATTATTTTCTACTCATCCATCAACATCCTTTAATAAAGAGTTTTGCAGTGAAAGTGCTCTGATCATTTTGCTCTGTTAACTGCATTGAGAGGAAGAGGACACTCGTTTTCCCACAGAGCTAGTTCTAATGTGATAAAAGATGTTTAAATCAGTACAAACAGCACCCAATTTGCAGACCTTGCAAGCATCCAGCTGAGGATCTAAATCTCCGAACACATGTAGATTTTCACCTCCTTTTTAAACAATTTGCAGCTACTGCAGTTTGATGTAACAATAGATATTATCTCTCAAATCGTCCCAATGTTAACCTATAAATAAGAATTATTAGATCCAGCACTTCTCAATACACTGGAATCAACTGCCAGCATGCTACATTTCCAGAACAGGAGGGTTTCTTTGCCCAGAATGCAGAGATGCAGCACGGGGAACCACTGCACCACACAGGGACCTGCAATTTCTGTATTCCAGCCCGAGCAGGGCAGAGAGCAGGGTACGCCAGGGGCTGGCTCAAGCAGCTGATTTGGATATTGGCTGCTTTGTCAACAGTTGTTATGGCCAAACTGTCTTCAATAGGGATCTGGCCTTGAGCAGCTATTGTGAAACTGCTTCTTTCAATTAGCTCTCCAAAGGGATGCTTCATCCCACACTGAGAGCCCATTTGTGTGGTTTTGGAGCAGACTAAACTGTCACTCCCCCAGCACTCTCAGTGTAGGAAAAGCTCAGAAATAGCCTAGCTTATCATGTTGTGCTTATCTAATGTCCATCCTTGACAGCCTTCCAGCTTAATCACAAGAAAAATGGGATAAAAAAAAATCCAGTGTTTGAGTGTTTATACTTTTCGTATGGATTTAGAGGGCTCCATGTGTAACACAGTTTGAAGCAATGTCAAAATATAAATGAAGAAATCTCCAAACTTGCAGATCCACCTAAATATCTATTTTGCACTAACTCGTGGCCAGTCTCCAGGCTTGCTCTGTACTACAGGCTCTAAGTCCTCATGTTTTAAGCCAATTCAGAATTTTTCTCATTCATATTTTATATTTTCTCCATTCACAATCCTTCCTGTGCCATGGCTTCTACTTTTGTTCCTTAAGGTATCACCTTTGGTACTAGGTTGCAGTCAGGAAAATACCAACACCTTTCATCCACTCAGATCTGTGATGAACAGGAATGAAAAAATGCCCACCAGCAATTTCCCATTTGCTGTGCACTGCACTATTGCATTCCTGCCACTGTGTGCTGTTCTGTGAGACTCTAAATTAACCTAATTAATGTGATTTAGGGTGATACCTGTTTACCAAGCAGCAGTCACAAGGGGGTTTTCTTCTCTGTCCTGTCACCAGGAGTCTGCCTTCCAGGTAAGAGCCTCTCTGTTGCACAAAAGGCTCTTCTCTGTGCTTATTGTAGCTGGGGTTTTGTGAGAAGAAGGCAGTTTATTGTTCTTAGTCTGATGTAAATGTAAGGATTTGGGGCACCTTGGGGATAAAAGTGATATGTAAGCAAAGACCGTCTCTTAGTGGTTTTTGGTTGCTAGGGCCCTTTAAAACCTAGTTTCTTGGGGCTGATAGCCCAGTAAATTAGATAGGCCAGTTTAGCTTCTTGAGAATTATTGAACTGAAAGGCCTCCAGGCAGACGTTTTATTTACACCTGTTAATCTGTGAGGGTTTTTTTTCAGATAATTTTTGAAGGATCAGGAGCTAAAAGTTCCTTTTCCGTTTTCTTTCACCTCCTCAAATGAAAGCAAATATATTTCCTTTTACCATGATGTTTTATTGACCCAACCCTGTTGACAACAACTCCTTCTAGAGAATCTTTCCTGGAGATCTTTGTTAGCTTTATTGGTGTTTCCTTTTTTTTGCTTAGCCTTTTACACTGTCCTCATTTTGGTTATCCTTTTCTTCATGGGAGTTCACTCTATTTCTGCAGTTTAGGCTGTACAACCAATTTGTTCTGGGAAGTGACAAGGCAATGGCAAGCACTCGTTATACTTCTGTGGACTGTCTTCCATGTCTACATTGTGTTTTGAAGATCTGTAGGATGAGGGATTAACCCATCTGCAAACCACTGTGCTCATCAATGTTTCCCCATAAATAAGAATAGCTTGATTAATCCATTTGGTTGAGGTTTTTCTATTAAATAGAAGCTTATTATATACATGGATTTTTGAGCATCTTGCAAATTAATATTTCCATGAGCAATCACCCCGACATTTACTACACAGGTGACGAACCAGGAAACTGCTTTCTCTAACTCTTTAAAAATGGAAATGGATGCAGGAACAGCCTTAATTTGAGAAGCAAGGTGCAGGGAGGTGTGTAAGAGACGAGCAAACACAGTGTGATATTTCCCTAGGTTATGCTCTAACATACTGCAGCTCACAGTCCTCCTGAACCATATCATGTCTTTGATATTCTCTTCTTTGTTCAGTCCCCTTCTAATCTCGTGTAGATTTACTGATTGGTGTGTTCTCCTGCATGTGTTTCTGCCATGCTTACTTTTACCTGCCACAGGTTCATCAGCTCGAGGAGGTGAACTCTGAGCATTTATTTGTTCCTTGTTCACATCGTCACAGTTCCATAGGTCTCTTCTGCAATGCACCCTCAGCTGGACTCTGGATACAAGACTAGTAATTTCAGTTGTTCTTTGTAATGGGAAATATTCTGAAAAAGGCTTCAGACAACTTCTGTAATTGGCTTCAATGTTGTTTCACTTCTCTGCTATTTTTTCTGAGTTCCTTTTTGCTATGGAGAGGGGCACAAGCACAGCACAGAGTATTCATTAGGAGATGTATGTAGTGGCATACCAGGGTTTACTGTTGTAGGCAGCTCAGCCCCACGTAGCTGCTTGCTCTCTTCCCCACAGTAGAATGAAGAAAAGAATCAGAAGGGTAAAAGTGAGAAAACTCATGGTTGAGACAAAGACAGTTTAATATGCAAAACAAAAGCTGTGCATATAAGCAAAATGAAACAAGAAATTTGGTCAGTCCTTCCCATGGGCAGACAGGTGTTCAGCCATCCCCAGGAAAGCAGGGCTCCATCAGGCATAATGGTGACTTGGGAAGACAAACACTGTGACTCAGAACATCTCTCACTTGCTCCTTCTTCCCCCATTTTTGCATGCTGGGCATGATGCCACATGGTATGGAACACCT
The DNA here is from genome assembly GCA_013398615.1 of Brachypodius melanocephalos. Taxonomy (NCBI): domain Eukaryota; kingdom Metazoa; phylum Chordata; class Aves; order Passeriformes; family Pycnonotidae; genus Brachypodius; species Brachypodius melanocephalos. The sequence goes on along the minus strand of VZSR01003807.1, from coordinate 23,315,778 downwards.
CTTTGGTCACTTGGGGTCAGCTGTCCTGGCTGTGTCTCCTCACAAATTCTTGTGCATCCCCAACCAACTGACTGGTGGTGCAGCATGAGAAACAGAAATAGCTTTGACTCTGTGAAAGCGTTGCTCAGTAATAGCTAAAAATTCTCTGTTATCAACACTGTTTTCATCACAAATCCAAAACATAGCATGATACCAGCTACCATGGTAAAATTCTCATAATTCTTAACATTTACTTTGGATTCTGCTCAGTATCATGCTGATGTTTTCTTATAAGCCAAGGATAGCAATCTGGTCAGGAGTCAGCTCTATGCCTTCTCCTACAGATGTAGGAGACTTAGATTGTTTTTGTCTATTTGTATCCTTCTATATTTGTCTATACTGAATTTCATTGTCAGTGTTTAAAAACAATGCAAACACCTTTTAACTAATAAACCTGTATGTCAGTGTACCTTTCCATATCAAAACCTCTCTTTCATAGTGGAACTTGCTTAATATTGGATTGAAGAAGGAGACTTGAAAACTGGAGAGTACTTAGACAAATTATTTTGTGTTGCAGCATAATAATAATAATAATAATAATAATAATAATAATAATAATGATAATAATGTGGTGGTCTTCACGAGAGATTAAGGTGGCATGACCTGTGGGAAAAAAATGTAAGTAAAAGAACTATTATAGGTGAGTTGTGATGCTAGGCGTACGGACTTCCCATAGGAGTAGGGAGTATATGGCCATGAAGATTTCTGAAGATCTGGATACCTTCTACAGTATTAGAAGAAAACATGGCACTAGATTTGTGTTGTGTTTCAGAGTTTTTTTTCTCTCTCATTATACCCTGTCTGTCCCTACTCCGTCATTCCGTGACTCAACATCCACCTGAGTATGCTTGTTGCCCACAGTCAGAAGGTATTTCCATGAGGTGTTGAAGTTCTGTGACTAGCATGCCCAAATGCTTTGAGATACATATTCAGGCTCTGCTAGTTAGGCAAAAAACACTCTCTAGGAGCATGCACACCTCCCACTGTGTAGGACAACAGTTCCTATAAACATTAACAGGTTTAAAACCGTGTCTATGTGACTCAGTTTTCCTGTATGGCTGGGAGTACCTGTGATAGCAGGTCACTTGACTTTGCAAATGTGAACTATAGAATAAAGTTGGTATTATTGACATGGCAACAGCTTGACATCATACAGACTTGTAATGATTTGTTGCTGAATTTTCAGAAGAAGATGCTGCAGACATTGTGTTCAGACCTAATTATTAACCTGTGCCTCTCAGTGACACAACACACAGAAAGCAGTTACAGCATCTCATCTTGGTGCCTCTGATGCCATTCAGTCTTTCCATCTCAGTCCACAGTCCTATGGCTTGGGGGTGCTCATGGATAAAATTAAATGAAATCTGCAGGGCTGCACGGATGTTCAAGCAAGAGAATGTGCAGCAGGCTAATGGGTCTGAACAGAGGGGGAATGTGCTGTTGGAGCATGTCTGACTTGTGTGTTGTGCTGCTGATGTGCCTGCTTTCACACAACTACTCAGATAAAAATGATAAATAACTTGGTCTTAAAATGTTGTATTGTCTTAAACAAATGAGAAACAATCACAGCTGTTGGGATAGTATGTAATACTCTTGTGTCTAATCACTACTGCACAAAAAAAAAATCATAAAAGTATGTAATAAAGAGAATAAAAACTTTCCACCTGTGGGTGCCATCTGGTGGTGAATACTCTGATCCTGATCCAGCAAAGCTCTTGGATGCGTGTCTGTTTCTAAAGCATGAACTCCCCTCCTAAGTATGTGGGTGTGTTACTAAGTCCCACACAAAGAGGTGGCCACGTTGGAAGAAAAAAAATCTAAATTCAGGTCCTCCAGCTGAGATTCACCAGATATTTGCCCTCCAAATGAACACACGCTTTTAAAAGCCACAGTGAGGACAGAGCAATTCTTACTCATAGAAGAGCAAGGCAAGGAGCCTTATTGCATAAGTCCCAAGACAGACAGGAAAGCATGGAAGTGCTAGGAATATAAGCACCCAGTAATTTTGATGCTGGTACCTTTGCCAAAAATACAAATTTCTGTTCTTGTGAAAACTCAAAATACAATTTGAAAGTGTCTGAGTTATAATTATGCAGATGTGTGCAGAGGGAGCCATGCTTAAATGTTGCATTGTTTCAACGTTGTGCCTGGGTTTGACTGTCCTTCAGCAGCCCATAGGCTCATATGTTAACTGTTCCAAGCTGGGCAGGAGTGCTGATCTGCTGGAGGGCAGGAAGGCTCTGCAATGGGATCTGGGCAGGCTGGACAGATGGGACAAGGCCAACTCTGCGAAGTTCAATATGGCCAGGTGCCAGATCTCGCACTTGGGTCACAACAACCCCATGCAACACTACAGGTTTGTGACAGAGCAGTGGGAAATCTGCCTCTTGGATAAGGATCTGGGTGTGCTGGTTGACAGCCAGTTGAGCAGGAGCTGGCATGTGCCCAGGCGGCTAACAAGGCCAATGCCATCCTGGCCTCTATCAACAATTGTGTGGCCAGTGGGACCAAGACAGTGATTGTGTACTCAGCACTGGTGAGGCCTCACCTCAAATCCTGTCTTCAGTTTTGGCTCCCTGTCTACAAGAAAGACATTGAGGTGCTGCAGCATATCCAGAGAAGGGCAACAGAGCTGGTGGAGGTCTGGCTAACAAGTCTTGTAAGGAGCAGCTCGAGCAAGGTGGAGATATTTAGCCTGCAGAAAAAGAGGCTCAGAGGAGACCTTATTGCTCTATACAACTGCCTGAAAGGAGGCCGTTGTGGGGTGAGGGTCCGTCTCTTCTCCCAGGTAACAAGTGACAGGACAAGAGGGAATTGCCTGAAGTTGTGCCAGGGTAGATTTAGATTGCATATTAGGGAAAAAATTCTTCCAAGAAAGGGTTAACAAGCATTGGAAAAGGCTACCAAGGAAGTGGTTGAGTCCTCATGCCTGGAAGTATTTAGAAGACAGGTAGATGTAGAGCTCAAACACATGATTTAGTGGTGGACTTGGCAGTGCTTGTTTAATGGTTGGACTTGGCAATTCCATAATTGATGATTCTGCTAGTGGAGATTCCTGGTTCCAGAAACTCAGGCCTCTCTCCTCACCTGTCTGTAAAGATCTGAACATCTAAAGAAATACCTACATGCCTTCAGCTAGCCCTCTCCCACGTGTGCTCCAGCTGGTAAGTAATGGATAGTGGAAGATGCTATTGTTATTTCTCATCAGCATCTGGCAGAAGAAGGGCCCTGCTTTCCTGAGGCTGTACACAGAGGAAGGTGAGACACTAAAGATATAATGATTTTCTCTGAAGCTACTGTACCAGCCCTTCTGCTGGAAAAGATTGAGGACAATAACCTTCAGCAGAGGGACAGCAGGTCAGAGGCTTGGGAGAAGGGAAGGGCAGGATGAGGTGCCGTGCCCCTTAGCTGGCACAGGAATTTGGGAAGGTCTGCATGTTCTTCCCATCTCCCTCATCCATTGCCTCCAAGCTCAAAGGCTGCTGTAAAGTGCTGCCACAGAGGCTCTAAAGAAGGTTTTATAGCAAGGTATGAGATTTTTTACCTCATGCAGACTGAGCAGAAAACATTAAGATTAGAGCAGAGAAAAAGACTCTGAATTTAGTTTCTTTTTCTATCCATAAAACAAAGTTTTATCTTAATTTCAGCCCTACATGTGTGAGTTTAGTATTCAGGTGAACAGTTCTCCTGAACTGTATTATCTTGGTGCAGTTCAAAATCCCATAAACCAGAATGTACTAGATATCATTCCCCCACAGAAAGCGCAGTGGGGAATAAGCAAATAAAGTTGAAATAGATAAAGATCTGAGTATTGATCTCTGCTTGTGTTTCTTAATAGAGCGTAGCTCCAAAGGAATATTGTAGTCATTGATGAAGGAGAAATCGAAATAATCTGGCTATCACTTTACATGTCTCTGTATTAGATGGGTCACGCAGGCTAAAGAGTGCTAGAGATTTACACAAAGTAACAGCAGATTTTCAGGAGGCATATGGATTTACAGCTACAGAAAACACTTAGCAGGGACTCCAGTTGAACTAACACAGCTGTGGTTTTGTGGTGAACTCATGGCAACTCCCCCATGCTTCTCTGCCTACCTAAAATGTGTGTTATCTCACAGCTGCCAGCTATGGGGTGCTCCCCCAAATGATCAGGCCAAAGTTAACACTGGCATTTTCCTTCTAGTACTAGAAGCCAGTAATTTTCTGACAAGGCTATTTCACTGTATTTTCAAAAATTTGATATTTTTTGGGGATACCACTTTCATTACGTAATTGATTCATGGTAGTTCCTGGAGTTGCAGCTGTATCTGCAACATAAGAATAGAAATGACATTTTCTGACTCAGCAGTGGTGGTCACCACTCTCACAGATAAAAAACTTTTATTACAGCTTTACGTGTGCTCAAATCACAGAACCTGTGGTTGTAGGACAGTAAAATGGATTCCACCTGGCTCATACAGTATCAGCAATTGTTAACAGAGCTTCAGACATTAGGACATATTTCAAAGGTAGAAATGAAGACCTTGAAGAAAAATGCAGTTTCATACCTGTAATTTAGAGTGCATTTTTGCTCACAACATCTTTGCAATGTGCAATAAATTAAGCAAGCATTTCAGATCAACTTTCGGTTGAAGTTTTCAGAGCCAGCAGCTAGGAAAAAAGTAATTTTGTGCTTGTACTTTGAAAAAATTCTGATCTGAAAGCCCTCTGGACACTTTGAATACAGGGTAAGCATGATGCCATTACTTTTCACTGTGCACAAACATCACCCTGATGGTTTACATTATTCATGCAAACAAGATGCTGTAAATGCTGTCTCCTCCAGAGCCTCTTTGAAAGGAGGCTTCAGTTATGCCTAGGAAACCCTGCAGGCTCTTCCTCTTGGATTTCATTTGCAAAGAAATTTTAAGAGGCTGCCTCACTTTTGAGTGAGGAGGTTTTCCTACAGTCACTGGTAGAAGCCCTGTTAAAGGCACAGGAAATGTGTGTGGGCAGAGAATACTGACTACACTGAAGTAGTATTTCAGAACCTAAAAATACGCTTAACCTTCCAGCCAGAGAGGCAGCCTGCAGAGTTGAGATGAATGCCTTTTCAGCTCGAGAGGCTTATGAGAAAAACTCACAGGTTTAATAATCTGAATCATGTAACAGAAGGCATATGTGGTTGGTGTGCTACAAGCTGATAATTCTGAATTCCTATATATTTATAAATCTATAATTAATTTAGGGCACTAGAGTGACATCCGTGGTCCAAAAACTGCACTTCCTAAGTTAATATTGTGGTGGTAGGGAAGATAAGGAAGGATATGGAACAAACAGGCAAAGATTAAGGATGATTAAATTGCAAGGCAGGAATAAATTCCAACACCAAATCTCAGGCAAAGTTCTTTATCAGGAAAGTCCTTCTTTCCTGTCCATTTACATGATTTTAAATTCGTTAGGGTTTTCTGGTTGGTTGGTTGATTGGTTGGTTGGTTTGTTGGCTGGTGTTTTTGTGCCAATAGCAACATTCTAATCCTGTCACTGGCTGTAGAGTTTAGCAGCCCTATAATCCCTGAAACAGCTTCATACCAGGAAATGTGAATGTAGTACCTCTCTTTCAGTATTTTTCTGAATGTGAGAAAGCAGTGAGCTGTAAATATGAAGTGTTTACTGAAAAAATATCAGTGCTACTGACTGATTAGGGACCCGAGGAAACACTACCAAAAACTTAAATGTAAATTTCTGCTTAAGCCCCTTTGTTTTAACAAGCTTTAGGTATTGAAATTTATTCCTGCATGAAGCTTTCCTTGCTTTTGACCCTATAGAACAGCCTGAAGCTCAATTGCTCTCTTTTTACTACTTGAAGTCAACTTGCACTGCAAGAAAGTGAAGTCTATTTTTTCCTAAGCTGATATTGAAACATAGGTTATGAAATAACCAATTTTTAAATTGTATTTCATACACCATTGACTAGAAATTCTCATGGCTTCATTGCAATCCAGATCTCTTTTATTAAAAGGCATTCTCTCAGTCCCAGTGTGAGATCTCTCTGTATTGTGAGTTATTATACACTAAATATGTGTGCTAATCCAAATGAAACTAACTTCCCTTGAGTAATTTTATAGCCTACAGTCAGTTGAATCTGGGCAGAAAGTAGAGAACCTGGATTAATGTACTGCTCTCTTTTGACTAAAATAAATAATTCATGTATTCTTCAAAACAAAAGTATTTATCCTTCAAGACCAGCTGGAAAGGATCGCTTTTAATGAACCTGCTAGCTTTTTTCTAGTTTTCCTTTGAAAACATAACAATTGGATTTTTGTGAACATTTACTTGTGTTCTGTAATGTGATGGCACACTTCTGTCTCTTACAGAGTGTAGTGAGATTTCTATACCTAATCAAAGACACTAAAATGTTATGGGCATTAAATTTGTGTTAATGATCTGCTCATGAATGTAAGAAAGAACAATAGCCTGTCACTTCTTCATGAACTGATCTGACAATTTTGCTGTGCTTGGGGTATGAAACAAAAAAGCTGTAAATGTGTTGTCATTAGTAAGATTTATGGCTGCAAAGGCTGTGCTGACATAGGCCTGTTAGGATTACAATTAGATGTAAAAGAGCATCCAAAAGAGTACAATTGCAGGGAATTTATCAAATCAAATATGGGGAAGGTATACTTTTCAGAGTCACACTGGGGGAGAAACGTTCAGTTCTCTGGCAGTGGAATTTACATGTGGTGCTAGTGGTCTTGGTGATTTTTCTATAATTACAGATATACTTTGTTTCTCTGTAGCATATTGTTTTTTCTCACCTTTAGCCTGTAAATAGAACGTCTGTGTACATGTTAAGTGTGTGAGAATTAGTTTGTGCTCTCATTTATATCTGAAGATGATTTAGTCTCATGTGTGGTTCAAGTCCTTGACTAAATAAGAAAGATCATATTCCACAAAATAGTTTTTAAGAGTAGGTCTGCTTTCATTCATAAGGGATGCTTTATGACTAAAATTATGTATTCTATCATGCTGAGTAACAGTGCACTTCCCTGAGAGCTTTAGAACATACACTTGACATCCCAGATGTAGACATGAGCATCTGATTGTCACTGAATATTGCATATTGAAATAGTTTTTGTAACTCAAGAAGATTAATTGCTTCTGTGAGTAATCATCTAAAAGAACTAAGATCATATTAGAAGACAATTCATGAGGATTATCTTCTTTATGTTTCAGGGCATAGACTAATCTGTTTGGGGAAGAAATACAGTTCAGTGACTTATTATTTCATAATTGGTCCTATTTTGCATAGATTTTTTTTTTCCTTTGGAAACACTCAGCAATGGCCAGTACCAAAAGCAACAGTGTGTTCAAACTTCAGGCTTGCATGAAGACTGTTTTTCATCCTCTTGTGTAAGGAATGCATATTCTTCACTGCATGTATATCTGAAAGCTATGGATTTACAATAATTGCTTGTGGAATGGCTTTTCTAATGAATAGTTCTATGGATTTATGCTCTTTTTAGATGAAAATAGAAGGAAAAAAAATGCAGGCATTTTCTTCCAAAATCCAAAGATTGAGTACTAAGTGACTAGAAAGCATAACAGTGGAACACAATCCAATTCAGCTTCAATCATAGCAAGCAAAATTTTTCTCTGTCTCATTGCCATTACCTTCTGTGGTAGAGAAGCAAAAAGCAGGTACTGAAGATATTTCTGACTAAAGTATTGCAATCTGTGTTAAATGGGACACCAGACTCCTTTTGCATTTTTAAACTATGAAACTGTGAAAAATTAATTCACATTCCACTCCAAACTGGGAAAATGAAGGCCTGCAGGTCTGTTTTCTCACCCAGGAATAAAATTTTGGGGAGAGAGTGTATATCCTTTAGTCAAAGTGCTGTATAAGACTGTGCATAAAACTGCATCCCTTGAAGATATAGATTAACCATAATGAGGAAGATTTTTGAGGCATCTACGAGAAGTTTCAGTCTGTGTGAGCTTAAACCTTACCTTGGAAAATGAGTGCAAATGTGATAAACTGTCATTCATCTCCTTTGAGTTGCTCTGTAATTCTGCCCATCTTTTCTTCAGACCTATTTTTTCCAGAATTATGCCAATAACTTTTGATTCCTTGTGTGAATGCCCATGCTGTTCTATAAGTGTCTCCTTTTTCTGTTCCATTTTTAATTTAAACCTCTTTCCAATTTGCATAAGTTGTGAATAAAACCATTTGGTTTTATTTTTGAAAAACTGCCTATAAAATGTCATATTGCTATATCTATATGGCCTACATTCACCTCTTAGTAGTTCTGATTTATACAAGCTTGCCAGAATAAGAAAAATATTGGAAACTGGCTGCTGGGAAATATTTTCTTCGGAGAACTTCAAAATTACCTGTAACTCTGTGAACTCCATAGACAACGAGGGTAAGTTTTTTTCTCCCTTGCCATTATCCATTTAAGTTTGGAGATGAATATTTCTTCTTTAACTGTGCAGAGGTTGTCCTGAGGTTTTTGTAGGCAGTGGAGAAAGACCAGGCACATCCAGCAGAATGTGTATCCAATTTATTTTCAGACGAAATGAATCACTCTTAGGAAACAGACCTGCGTTCCCCTTTCTAAATCACAGAGGGACCATTAGTGTTAACCATATGCCTACATTTTAGATTATGAAAGTGAGATGAGAGGAATCTCACACACAGAGTCGATGTATTTCTGAAGGCGCTCAGTAGGCATTTCTGACTAGATCTTGTTTACCTTAGGGTTATCACAACTTCAAGACTGTAATTTTAAACAAGGGTTTTAGATTGCCTAAAAGCAAAGTTGATGCAGTTAAAGTTGTTAAGCCATAACCTGCCCTCAGCAGGGAAATATATGGAAATCACAGACAACATAAACTAATAGAGATCCTGGCGTTTCATCTCAAAATCTAACTCGGACATCTTGCATTTATGCCCTGTGCAGCACCATCCTTTTGAAAAATTACTTTCTATTATGTACCTCTTTTGACAGTGGTGATAGAGAGCAACCACCAACCTAAACACAGTTATTCTGTCTACATTATTTTATGTTTCACGTTGCTACAGGTAGTATTTAAGAATGTTACAGAGAAGCGGTGACAGACGGTTTCTTCCCCATTTTCTTACACCTCCCCCTTCTTTTGTTTTGTTCTTAAGTCCACATTTCCATTGCCTGTGTCATGCCTGTTATCACAGTCAGTTATATCCTAAATCTCTGCTAACTCCCTGTGATCCTAGGGGTTTCTCTGTGTAAAGGTCTCTTTGCAGCGTAGGAAATCTAGGGCTCAGACTGCTGGGTTTTGTTTGATTTAGAAGGTGATGCCTAAACCTATTGTTATTAAATGTGACAGGTCCTGACAGAGTCTTAATCAGTTTCCCCTCTTATCTTTTTCCATGGTGATCGTGAAAGAGAAAAAATTTAATTGAAAATTGTAATCGCAAAAGTAATGGAAACTGGCAAAATGAAATATAGCATTAAATTTGTTTATTTCTGGCTTTTATGTGTAGAAATGGTCAAGCTTTTGGTCAACAATCATCCTTTAGTATAATTTTAATAACATGAGTGAAAAATAATACCCAAGTGATGGCCTTTCAATGTTCTGTGTTATGAAATATAGACCTCTTGACATAATGATAATTCAATAAGTCATATACCCACATAAAAATGTTGTGCTTTGTAATACAGTTCTCCATCTGCAAGTTCTTCATCTACAGTTCTTCATCTCCATATGAAACCAAGCATTTGAATTTGTCAATAAATACTTTGTGTAGGAAACATTACCAATATCTTCCAGCCTGACTACACTGATTAGACATGAGTGAGAATTATGACTGGCAGGTGGGATTATATTTAATATAATAAAAGTGTATGTGAGAGACATAGGCTGTATGTTTTCAAAGAGTGCAGAAAGGAGGCCAACTCTTGAAACACCATCCTGTGTAAAGCTCATATGAGAGCTGGTAGAGGTTGATTTTTCCCATCTTTGGCCACCATGCAGGTCAAGGTTGCCTTCTGAGAGACTGACTCATGAACACATATGCTTTCCTGCTGGGCGACACTTGGCAATCCATAGCTGTCTGTCTGTTGGAGGAAACTTGGAAAAGGTTTCTTGCTTTCTCTGGTTGCCTTTCATGCACAAGTCTGTTCCAGACACAGGCATAGGTTGTCCAGACATAGGCACAGGTTGTTCTTTTCCTGTGTGGAGTGTCCTGATTTATGTTTTCCCATTCAGTGGTGACTGCAGTTCCTTCTTGAAGTATCCAAGCTATAAACTGTGAATGGACTGAGTTGCTGATCTTACTGTCTCAATAGCATTTCATTGCATGTGTAATATATGAATGGGATGTAATATTTATGTGCTTAATCTTAATTGACATTCTACATTTGACTTGTGCCTCTTTTCCCACAAATATTTCCCTGATGGATTTATTGGCACACTCTCAGAGCTTCTTCCAGAAAGTTTGGTTAGACAAGACCATTAACAATGCTTTGGCTGGTATGTTTGATGCAATCCTGTACCTCAATAATGACCTCACCTGCACAAAATATATTTAAAATTGACTGTAGCATTTGTCACAGGGAGGGGCTGTTTTAATAGTGGTATAAATCCCACTTTTTCCCAGTGCTGCAATTTTAATGGGCCAAAAGATTATTAGGTAGGTGAGATTCCCAGCAGGACTTAATTTCCAGAATGAAATGGTGCTTGGCTTGAACTAGGTTCTATTTTAGGAATTACAATTTAATATTTTAAAATTTTTTAAATTTTTAAAATTTAAATTTAAATTTTAAAATTTTAAAATTTTTTAATATTTTTCTGAGCCTCTGTAAACTGGTAGCACTAAGGAAATGCAGTAATACAGGTGGAAAGATGCAAAAGTTATTGGTGTCTTGGGCATGGCAGCCTCATTGACACCTAGGGTGACCTGTAAAATTCTCATAAGGCTTTGTCACTTATGAGTAATGTAAGCCATTTTGAAACCAAGTCTCCCAATTCTTTTATATGCATCATGAAGCTTTATTTTTTTGCTTACCTTCTGTCATTTCACTCAACAATTAACCTCTTGTTCACCTGGAAATGTGTCAAGGATGGTTATTTAATTATGTGTAAGAGAACTGAAAATATGCATTTATAACACAAACTTTTAAAGATCTTGGTTTTCATTGTCTTCGCTGATTCAAAGCTAACAAATTTTATAGAAAAAAAAGAAAAAGTCAAATTAATTTCTTCTTCTGAAGTGCACTGTGTCAGTGAGTATGGTCCATTTCTGTATTTGGTGTATTTTAATATCTCCCCCAGGTGTAAGTCGGATATTTAGTATACTATGAGTGTTTCTGTCTTAGCAGCAGTATCTCATTTGACCTCAAATTGGAAAGGCTCCTTCATGGAAATGTGAAAAGCCTGGAGGGCTGATGCTTAAAATAAAGAAGATAGAACAATCTTTCTGTAATGATTGCAGTGCCCATCAGTGCTGAGTGAATGAGAGTGGCATTACTAACAGCAGCATTGAACATTTATTCTAAGGACACAGTTCAGAGCAGACAGCTGAGTGACTCTGCAGATGGATAAGGCAAGGTTAGGCTGCTTGTTGGCTGCTTCTCCCGCCCTCCTCCCCCTTTTTTTTTTTTCATTATACAGATAATCTCTTCCATAGCTCTCCTGAGAATAATTCAGCTAAACTTGTGCCATGCCTGAGGCAGAAAGAAGCTACAATAAAGCATGTGTATTGCATTGGTGGAATCAAGTAATTTCTCTTTTATGCCGTAATAAAAGTTAGGCAACTGGACAGGAAACACGCAAAGAAACTTTACTGTCAATTATGGCCATTTTTCCCAGCTTTAATTTTGAGTAGGGCATTGGCTGATGTGTAAAACTCAGCAGTTAAAACATTCCTATCTGTACTGACAAGAGCTGCTGACTGTTACAGATGCAGCAGGAAGCTGCCCCACTTCAGCTGCAATGCCTCAGCAAAGCTGCTCATCTGTAGCTGGGCTATATCATAAAGCATCAGTGTCAGTTTTCAAAAAGGGAATTTCTCTAATCTCCTTTGAAAAGTTTTTGGTTTCATTGTTTGAGGAAGATAATCACAGAGCTCCGTGTCTGTGGTTAGGCTTTTGTTTTAAGCCCAGCTGTGCAGAGCAAAGCTAAAGTCACGTAGAGCCTCAGTGACAGATGAGAACGGTGTCTGATTTTGTCCTTTTATAAATATTAGCTTTAAAGGACTTACTAATAATGTGTCTAGTTAAATTTGAAGACAAACCTCATCTCTGTGCACTTTTAAATGAAATAAAACAACGAAGTTACTTCAGGAGTTACTTAGAGAAAAAAGAAAATCTGAACTACTCAATTAGTTTTTAGGTAACAACTCAAACTTTCTCATGGTTTTGTTTTGCATTATCTATCCACTATACACATGCACTAATCAGTGGTAGACGGAGCTGCCTGAGAATTGGAGGGGGTAAAGGACATGTACATGATTGAAACTACCTCTGCTGTGACAATCTCATGTGTAAGCATTTCCGTATTCATGAACATAGGGAACATGTGGTCTGTGCTGTTCAGATGGCCTTGGCTGGGCTGCTAATTGTTCTTAGCTCATCTGAGTGCCCATGGACCAGTCAATGATGAGAGCAAATGCAGGAGTGATGGATATTTCATTTAAAAAGGCAGCAGCTGCAAAGAAAGAGTGGTGTTCTACATAAAATCTTCTATTGCTGGAAGAGGAATATGCAGGTCAATTCTTTCTTCAGCCTGGCAGTGTTCAAAGACATTTCTCAAGAGCATGCTATGAGCAGTGGGTGTGGGATGGTCATGAGAGGGTTCCCCAAGAGTTGAATCGCTCTTAGATGTTCCTGTGTTTGCTATTTGAGTGCAAAATGAAGATCAATATGTCTGAATTTGTGTAGCCATTTGTTTGCAAGGTCCGTGATGCAAGAGGGAGAACAAGCACAGGGTGAAATTCACTGCCAAGGTTTCAGAGAGAGTTGAGAGGAGTAAGTACAGATCCTGCCTCCCACTGTTGCTTCACACTTTACCAGTGATAGTGCATAGACCAATCTTGGACAAGACACACGTGCACAGCTGTGCCTTAAGGAGTGAGCCAGTGATTACACGTGATAGGAACAGACAAGGTCAGGAGGCTGGCCCTGGGCAGAGGTGCCCTGTCCCCAGGGGTCATGTCCCTCCAGCACCAGGGCTCAACAGAGATGTGAGCGCAGCAAATGGCCGGGGGGGGGGTGGTGGGGTGCTTGTGGTGAGACTCCTCCTGGGTCTCAGTCCTCCACAGGATTTGTTGTATTGCAAGAACTTTTGAACCTCTTTGTGTCATCAATTATGTATTAATAAGAAAACTGTGCCTTAAACTATGTGTCTTTCTCTTCCCAGCCATGTAGTTCATGCCTCTTTGGATTTATGATGCTTTCTTTGATAGTTGTAATGATTGCTTACAAGGAAAACAAACATTTGGAAGACAGGAGTAATAACATGTGTGATCTGTGCTCACATAATTGTGTGTGTACAGATATGGTGCAATATTTGGAGTTTAGTACTTTATTCAATGAACATAATTTTTAAGAACACAGTTAATACTACAATGTATATAAGCAGTGAGACTACAGTTTTAGCTGATCACATTTGTCATGTTATGTAATGAAATTTTCTCTTCTAAAAACACTACTGTTTGCATTAGCATAAAGCATGTATAGCATTTTTACTTAATGCTTGTAATGTTTGTTTCCCAGGGGCCCCAGACAATATTGGGACCCCCACTATGTTAAGTGCTGTATAAACATGCACAATTTAAGGAAAGATGTGACCTGAAAAGAGAGACAAAGGAGAAGATAAAAGAAATCTGTTTTGAGATGAGACACATTTACAGTTTAACTGTTTTTATAAGTTGGTGGATGGCCTATTTGTGCCTCAAGTTGTCATTAACTTCTCATATTTATCTTATATTATATGACTTCTTTTTCTAGGTGAAAGAGTAAAGATGGATTCCGAGCAATGCTTTAGGTTAAAAAAAGGATGTATATGAATATATATGGATTAGGGAACTCAGTGATGAAGTTGTTTCCGGGCGAGAAGGTCAGAGTCTTTTAGAGCATCTGGGAGCATGATCTGCTGGTAGAAAACAGGAAAGCAAGAGAGAAGCATAACAAAATATAACAGCCAGGCATCTAATCAAAATATCTGTTTGATTTACTGGTTTAAACTGTTTGACTTAAACACGAGACTCAGTGGAAGATTTGAGATATAAAATCCTGTGTGCTGTAATTAGAATCATAGAACAGTTTTGATTGGAAAGGAAACCTTAAAGGTTGTCTAGTCCAAGCCCACCGCAATGAGGAGGGACATCCTCAACTAGATCAGGTTGTTCAGAGCCTACTTCAAGCTGACCTTGAATGCTTCCAGTGATGAAGCCTCTACCACCTCTGCTGGGAAGATGGGTTAGAAAAATTACTTTGAAATGTGATATTTTCACTTGGTTGGACAGATATTGCACAACACATCCAGATGTCTCCCCAAGGAGTGGATAAGAAAGAAGGGCTCACAAGTCTGCTGTCACTGTGTTACTCAGTGCATGTCTGGTAGATGTGAAGATCCAGTGATGCAGCCTGCAGCAGCCATCAGCAGGAGTGACAGGGAGTGTTGTGTTGAATTTTTAAAAGTGTCAGAAAATATGGAGAGCACTGAGTTTTCTGTTTTGTCTGCTCATAGAAGATGATGAGACATCCAAGGGAAAGTGTACATCAGGTAGAGAGATAAAAATGGTTGTTTTACTATCAGTAATGGTAAGGAACACAACCACTGCAATGCATGAGAGGTGGTATCGTATTGAAAGAGAAAATTAAAATGACTGGCAGCTCAACTGCTAATAAATCCATCAGATTATTGATAGTGTTTAACATTAATTTTGAGTTTTCTTCTAATAGTCCAAGTAGAAGTACAAGCTAATTAAGCCTGGGAGGTTTTGTTACTTGATTTCAAAACTTTTAGGTGTTTTATTTAGATTTTGGATATGAAAGTATATGCAGACCCATATCTGCTGAAAGCAGGGACTAAAACTTGATTGTAGAATTTGGAAAGTTTTTGCAAAAGTGCTTGTCACTATGATAACTGTACTAATCACAAAAAGACAGGGATTATTTTGTCAGGGTGATTTGATTTTCAGTGCTAACTACCCTGCAATTTAATTTCACTGTTTTCCGCCAGCAACAGAGACTAGTTAATTTTTTACTTTGTTCCATTTTCCCTTCTGGTTATAAATACATCTCAGAGGGTCTGCCAAAGTTTAAATGATCATGTTGTTGGTAAATGATTTCTTATTAATAAATTATTTTTCTTTTCCATTTTCTATTAATTTTATTTAATGATTTTGGGTTTGTGACTTGTTTGTTCATTTTTCTCAGCAACAGAAGCCTACACAAGGAGAGAACCTAGAACTCACCTGTTACAAATATATGGAGTGTCTTTCTGGAAGTGTTTGAGAGGCCAAGATACAAGCACACCAAATCTCATCAGCCTCTGTTGTTTCATCTAAAGAAGTAAGGCTGAAATACAGAGCTTCTAATAGAATATATTCTTCTGTTCCCTTTAACATTTAATAAGGGACCATGAGTGTGAGGTAGGAAAAGAAGAACTTTGCTGTAAAATCTACAATATCGCTGAAAGCTGAGACCGAAAGGAGTAATGAAGAGAGCCACTGGTGATAGAAGAGCTCTGCTTTGCCTAAACTATGAATTCTTTCTTTATCTGACCTGTGCCACCTGGCAGAACTGATAATTGGTGTTTTGTACAGAAAATAACTTTTTCTGGAGAAAATGAGGAATGCTGTCTTCTATTATTTTAGATGAAGATGCAACAAACATTTCCCTGATAGTGATGATGTGTGAAGAGTCAAGTCTACGTTAGAAATAATAACAATGAAAAATGTACAAGTGTAGTACTCTACTTGTATAAGTTCATCCTGATATCACCCCAGTTATCCCTAGGAATTTGAAAACACAACCCTTTTTTGTATTTTTAAAGAAATTATTTGAAGCATTACCAGAAATTCTCTTATGAAAATAAGATTCATTTAAAAAGCCTTTATTTTTAAAAATTTCAAGGATATTTAACTTCTCTTCAGCCTTGGAGGTTAATATGAAGGATTTATTTGGACTTTCAAAGGCTTTTAACATAGAGTCTCACAAAATTATTAAAAGGCAACTCACCTGAAGTGCCATCATGGATCGCAAATTCAAGAAGAAAAATACTAATTTTCAACATGACAAAATGTAATCAATTGTTTGTCTTGGATGCCTCTAAGGAGAAAGAAGTGAGCAAAAATAAAATATAAAGCATGGCTTTGTGAAAAGAATAGTGCAAGAGAATGCAAGTGATAGCAAGGCATTACCTTTCATTGTTGGTCATACTGTGTTTGTCTCCCTTTTATAAATAAGAATTTTAGAAGGTAAGAAAATGATAAGAAGCAGGAGATAAGCCTTATGAGAGAAAACTATTTTTTCTTTTCATGGCTTAGACCACTAAAACAGGTAAGAGATATTCTTCTCTTCTTATAGTTTACAAAGGAAACAAACCATGCTGTTGAAAAAGGATGCTAAAAGCATACCCAGTAATTGATGCTACATGGAAGATAAATATGTAGCTCAAATGAAAATCCAGGTAGGATTCACTGCTGTAAGTCACCACTTACACCATGAACAAAATCCTCGTCTTCACAAATATATCTATGAATAAGACTGTGGTGAAGCTATTCTCTTATATTTCCTCCACAAGGAAGGAACTCTTTCCAAACCTGATATTGTCGAAGTATATTTCAAAGCAGTGTGGATTCTTAGACCTTCGACTCTTTAGAAGAGTCACATAACCTGCTTTTAGCTATAGTTTTTGTCCATTTGATCACAGTAAATTTTGGTGTATTTACCCATAGAGGGTATTTTGTCTCTCTGAAACATTTGTTATTGGCCACAGCTGGAGGTGAGATCAATGTTTCTCAGACTCAGCTGTGCTGCTTTTGAGCTCAGTGGGGTTGTGGATCAGGGAACTTCTGGTGCATTACAAGTCGATAGTCAGCAAGGAGTCCATTTTCTCTGGCTTGGCAGCATCTCAGCCCCTCCAGGACACAGGACCCACTGTGGTGACTGTCTGCACACGTGCTGAGTAGCCAGCAATTGCAAAGTGTATGCCAAGCCCTGGTGGACATGGACAGCAGGGCTGACCTGGTTTTACAGGAGGATCAAAATAACAGGAGTTGGGCAGAGAACTGAAGAAAAAGATTTGTGGTGAGGAGGGAAGGTCAGAGACAAAGAGGTGGACAGAGTTAAATCCAGAGGCAAAAGGAGAAAGAGAGCCACAGAACGGAGAGAATTAACAGTCCTAAGGAAAGCAGAATAGGAAGACATGAGGATAAACAAGCAGAACATCAGCCACTTTGGTGGTAAGCAATTATCTTTCAGTGAATCCTTTGTTTCCTTAAATACTCTCCAATATCCCAGGACTTGCTGGCTGAGTGCTTTGAACACATTTGTGTAAGGTGTGGAGCTGAAACATGACCTAAGCTGTTCAGATACACTTTAAAAATGTTTAAAGCACTCAATCAGTTGGGTCTTAATTGATTCATCAATAACTTGTGGCTCATGCTTAGTTCAGTAGCAATTGGTAGTTCAAGGTCTAAATTTAAGATGAATTGTTGGAGAGATTATTTAATGAACCATTGTACTTTATTTTGTCTTTTACCCAAGAAGCCCCAAGATCCACCTCTTCTAAAGAATCCTCAGTGCCACGAGCCTGTATTTGGAATTGTTTAAAAATGTCCTTTCTGCCTACCTGCATGGTGTGGCTTCCAGATACTTGTTTATCTTGTGGGTGTGAGTGAATCAAGTGAATAGGTGAATTGGTACTTGCTGTAGTGGAGAAATATGACTCACAAAACTTATGGTACTCAAAATCTGAGGGTTCTTGTATCACACTCACCTTTGCAGCTGGCAAAGAAGAAAACAGCAACAGTATTTAATATATGTGGAGGTCACAGGGGACAATTAGACCATGACGCTTGTTCCATTTCTTGTATTGACAACTCAGTCATAACTTTGAAGGAGGGCTTCCTGTCTAACCTTGTGCCTACAGGCACTTCAGATGTGCTTGTGTATTTTTGATCTTGGTTTTGATATCTGCACAGGAAGATCTGTATTTAAGGAGGCGGGAGAGGGACAGACTTCTTGAAGAGCTAATGTGATGATGGGTGAATAGTTGCTCAATGTCTTCTCTCCATTATTCAGCACGATGCTGAATCTGCCTAAAAAGAGTGTAGAACAAGGACCTTCTAGGCCATTGCTCAATAATTTCCTGAACAAGGATATAATCTCTTTGTTTTGATGTCTATTACAGAGGAAAAAAAAATTGAGGGAAAGAAATTTCACTGGTATAAAGCCTATAAAAATGCAGGCAGGTGTATTGACCCCTGCAGTTGGAATGTAGTGATGGAATGAGCTGGTATCCCCAAGTGTAGAGAAACATGGAGGGATATAGACTGGCTGCCTCATTAAGCACAGCAAGTGCCTTGTGGTGCCTACAGCTCAGTTAGTTCACTGCCATAGCAGTGCCAGGTCCATTTCACAGCTCATGTGGATTGTTTGTGTTGCAGAATTGTAGCGGTGATTGTCAGCTAAACCCTTTAGTTTACCAAGACAACTTCTACATCATGCAAATGATTTTGGAAATTATTCTGTTTGCATTGATGTTGTCCTTCCAAATGATCCACCTCATTTCATAGTATTGGTTTTTGTGGCTTAATGAACTGCATCCACTTGATTCAAATATTTTCCTCATAAACTGAGCTGTATGTTGATAGCTATCTTTTGATGTATAAAAATATGCCCTTTTCATCATTTTCCTCACAGTCATAAAGAATAGCTTTGTATTATTTTTCATTTTAATAAAGGGTGTGAAAAGTTTAGAGAGCCCTCTGTATTTCTGTAGCATTAGTAAAAAGATCTTGAGAATGTTTCCATTGACAGACTAATAACTACTTGCATGCCCTACATTGCTATTTCTTCCAGAGCATAAATGATGTCTAATACATGCCACCAATCACAATTTTAAATGAAAAATAAGTAATTATAAATAGCTTTCAGGCTGAGTACATTTGAATTTGTCAAAAAAGCTGAGTGTTAGATCTACAATAATCACAACCAATTGCAAATGGTTTGTGAAAAAAACTGAGATTTCTTCATCATGTACCATGTTCATGATGAATAAATCAATTTGCTCTAGTGTTGTGAGGCCCCTTATACTGATTTTCATAGTGCATAAGCAGTGTTCACTGGTTTGGATTACTTTTTGCTTGCTCAAATCCGTGTGAAAGATTACTGTCTAAGTAGATTCAGCTACACTGATACTTTATAAGAACCACTTAAAAGAGTAAAAGAGAGAAGCTTAGATAGAAATAATAGGCCAAAACTGAGCAAAAGTAAACCAAGGATAAATATCTGCAATGTCTGGTAATTTCTTTCTTCTTTGGGTAAGTTAATTAAAATAAAAGTTTAGAAATATTATGTAATGCAAGGAGGCAAAAGAAAGTATCTAAATGCTAAATTTGTTCAAAGAAGTTAACTGCTATCATGCTAACAGGAGTAGTTTATCAAGCTTTGATCTGTTAAAAGTAGGTGATAACTTGCACATTGTATCATTAATTGTTTTGCTGTTATAGCACTTGTGCTGTTCTTTGAGCCAACTGTTTGAGTGAACAGAAAAGTGAGATAATTTTAGAGGATATTAGATACTGTAATGAGAAAGAACTCCCTGGAATATGCTCATGGGTCACTTCAAAAATTATCTTTGTAAAAGGCAATGTGACTCCTTTTTGAAAAGAAACTATTTCTTCAAAGGTTAAAACTGTATTGACAGCTTCTATGATTCAATAACTTTTTTGAAGATAAGGCCTATATAATTTAAGATGTTGCATGATTTCTCCTGGATAAATGAATGTCAGAAAATGGAAAAGGCTCATTTTCTAAGCCTGAGTGGCAATTTTCTTATTATGCTGTCATATGGATTAAGTGCTTGCCATTCTGAATTGTGCTGGCTCAAAAAAAATTTGGGCCAAGATTAATGAAATCAACAAAAATAATGTTTGTTTCCCTGGATATTTTATTGACATTCCTAAATTGCCTGTCAGATCTCTTTCCTGAGATCATTAGCTTTCCAATACAGTTTGATCTCTCATTTGAAGAGCTCTAACTTTAAAGCTGCCCTTCTCCTGATTGTACCTTGCAGCACCTTCTGAAGGACAAGAGCCTGCTCTCTCAGTAGAACTCATTAGAGAGGATAAACAGTCCTGGAGCCATTAAAGTATCTTAGAGAAGTCATCAAACTGCATTCATGATTTCAGGAATTGTAGTAGATCTGGCTGATCAGAGTGGGGCTCCAGCCAGGGATAAGTTGAAGATGTGTGAGAGGTTAGTCTGTCTTGGCAGCTGAATGCTGAATGCAGGCATGACCTCACTGTGCAGCCCAGACAAAGGATAGGCACTGTATTCAGAAAGGATCAATGTCTACTGAGTGACTTAAAAACAGTAAAGCCAAGGGGAGCTAATACTCTAATTAAAGAGTGAATTGCTCTTGAGACATGGGACATGAGACAGGTCTAGCTTCAGCAATGAGGAGCTGCTGGGATTAAATCAGCCTAAACTGTTTGTCTGGATTTCATCCTATTTCTTTGCTCTACCACTGAAAGTAGCATGGGTGTTGTTAATGTGAACCACGTGCATTTGTATATACTGAGCGCAGTTTGAATGTGTGGGGACTAAACTGGGAACATTATCCACCAGAGGTGGAGGGCGGGGACATTGGGATGTTGGCAAGTATGAGTGCAGTGTCAAAGTCACACTTGCTCCTGCTGCTGTCAAAAATGTCAGGATGGTCATAAGGATAAAAATATCAGAGCATCAACTTGTTAGAGTTAGAAGTATACTAGAATATTGATGTCATTCATCAATATTCTAGTGCACCTGTGTGCACCTATATGGCTACACATACATGAATATAATTATATTTTTTCAGGAATATCTAATGTTTGTGTGCACCTATGAGGCAAAAAATTTGTCTACAGGGTCTATATGACGCAAAAAATTTGTCTACATTGATCCCTGCCTTGGGAAGGGTGATCTGGAACAGAGACTAGACAGCTAAGAGAATAAAGTAGGTATATATCAAAAGGCTTTTAAGGATACACCTTGGGCAGGACAAGAGCCTGGCCAGGGCTACACCCAAGATGGCCTTAAAATGATCACAAAATTGACAACTGGTCAAGAGGTCTCACACTTTTGTAAATTTTGGTCCATTTGCATATTGGGGTTTAATTGTCCAATTACAGCTTCAGATTATGAAGTCCCATCCTTCTTGTTTCCACTCTTCAATCCACTGTTGTTTATCCTTTTGGACCCAAAACCTCGTAACAGTTGTACTTGGTCTTCAGCAGGAAAAGGATCTGTTTTTTGTACCTACTCTGTGAAGAGAGCTCACTAGCACTTATTATGAGGCTCAGAACTACCCCCCTAGGCAGCATAGAATCTGAAAAACATTAAAGCTAAAACTTAAGACATCAACATGATGCATCCCGGGCAAGCTCACGAGGCATATGGACAGAAAAGTGAGTATTGGATATGGATTCTTGGTCACATTGCCAGGAAAGCCTTTGAGGTCAACACAAGGTTGAGCATAGAATTAAACTGTACACTGAAACCAGACAGCATGCATAATGCTATAATGTAAAATAAGCACTCCTAAGGTGAAATTTGCCCTTGGCTGTTGTTATTTAACACATTTATAGAATATATTTTTAATATATGATAACCCTCATCTTACTGCAGCTCCCCTGTAGAGCCATGGCATGTGATCTGAACCCCTTGGTGTTCTGTACCAAGACAGAACATGATCCAGTATTACAGGTAATCTTCAGATGGAAGCAGATGTCCTAGTGGAATGGATGTGCATGATAGAAATGGAAGCATGGGATAAAAAAGAGAATCCACTAATTTCTAATTTTCCATTAAACCTGAGTATAATGCCCAAGCTGGTGCTTAGCTGCACAGAAAAAAACTCTTAAGTTTTGATAAGTGTCTTTTCTCACATTTCTTGTCAGATGTGGGATCACTCTGTTTGCACTGGCCAAAGGGCTTCAGTTACAGTCCAAAAAAGACAAAAGGTATATTCCTTATTAGAAAAGATTTTTCTTTTCTTTTACTTTTTCTTTTAAAAATATTTTTTCAAATTTTCTCTGAAAGCTCGAAAGCATCTTTTCCATATACTTTCATTTTTTGCACTTTTTTTAAACTTCTGAACTTTTTAATACCTACATCAATCTCTTTAGAGTTTTGCTAGCCTTCCAGAAGCAGACGTGAATTCAGCAGCTACTTTATTATGAAAATTGAAGATGTAGTCCTGTAAACGAAGTGTGCAGAGTGTCTGTCTCACAACAAGTAAGTTGGAAGCTCGAGATGGACAGGTTACACAGCATTTATTTACAAAAGGCAGCAGAGCACTGGGCAGACTGAAGTTTCAGCCTGTTTGTGATAGCAAGGCTGTGTGTACACAGGGCTCCCCGGTGGAGCGGTGACCCTGTGTGATGTGACGCAGAGCCTGAGTTTAGTAAACAGAGGGTTGGAGCCTCCTGTGCCCTGCCAGGCCCCCTGTGTGCAAAGGGACCCTGTGACTGCTCTCCCTGCTGCTGTGATTTGCACCCCCTCCCACTTTGTGCTGCTTTTCATAATGTTTTATTGTGGGAGTAACTGGATTGTATGTGGACAAGCTGGCTGTGGTGCAAATGATGTAACAATAAAAAACCAGGCTTGGCCAGTACCATCCAATGTTTTGTTAATCACTAATTACAGCCCATGTGAGTTTTGGTACTGTCAGACTTTATCAGATGTTTGATGTGTTTTAGGAAGATAAGAGTGGTTGTACTGGATCAGAGCAGAGATCCACCCAGCTTGGTATTCTGGCTACAAAACTGGTCTGAAGAAGACAAGGGGAAGTTTATGAGAACAGAAATTTTTTTTCCCTAGTATTCTCCCCAGTTTTTTGTGCTCTGCAGTTTAGGGTTTTCTTGAGCCAGGGATTAAATGTTTGTGCACACCAGCCTTCATTGCATCTTCAATTACTTTTGCTTATTATTTTCATTATGGTTTATGAATAAAATAGATGTTTATCCATGATTTCTGAATTTTTGATGTGTGCTTCATTTCCCTCAAAAAAAAGTAAAGTTTAGAGCCTTACAATTTGTGAGCATTGGCTGAAACCTAAGCCTATTAAAGTGAAATAAACTAGAAAAGAAATTTATCTAGAGTGCCCTGGGTTTTTTTTTTTTTTTTTTTTAATTGAAACCAAAATTACCTTCTAGAAAGCCATTTTCTCAGTGCACAAAGCACAAGGAAAAGGAATCTGTGGTTTGAAAAGGATGGAAGAAAGGAACTGAGCAATGGTCTTATATTTCCGTAAGTGGATAAGGCTGGTCCTTGTTCTGATCTAAAGTCTCTGAAGAGTGAGAGCTTTCCAATGTACTCCAAAATGAGTGAAGTGATTTGGTGGAACAAACACATACAAAACCAGCCTACTGGCCAAGAGAAACCAATGAGAAAATGTGAAAAAACAAAAATAATGGAAACTCTGCAGAGTATCTTTTTTCTTCTTTGTCACATGATATTTTCCTTGTAAGAAATGTGTATCTTCTTCCTTTCCCCATTCTTAGTGGCAAAAGCAGGGAAAGCTGAGAACAGACCTAGGCACGGCTGCTGCTTTTACTGAAGGCAGCCTTGTGCTGGTGATAGCAACTTGTAGTGTAATCTTCATGGATTTCCACTTCAGACAGCAATTCCCCACCCACCCCACAGGCCTGGGCATCTCACCTGAATTTGTAACCCATTCCTGAGTCAAGACCGCAAAGATGACTTGGAGGGAGCAGCAAGAGGTGCTGTTTCCCAAAGCATTGCGCAAGCGGTCAGAACGGGAACTTCTGGCTCAGCCTTAATACCTTTGAGGTACCATGCTCTTCTTCCTGCCCCTTTCCTCCCTAGCATCACTTCCCTTTCTGTGTACTGTCATCAGTACCTGAAATTGTTTTATTCAATGCAGTCCTTGACTAATGGAGAATTAAGGAAGAAAATTTAAATGTGTAAGAATTTTTTGAAGTGTTGAGGTGTTAATATGGTGAATGTCACTAAAGAGCCTTGGATAAGGATTTGCTGTTCAAATAAAAACACCCATCAGACTTTATTAGTTGAGATTTGAGAATTTCCAAGGTACCTTGTCAGGCTGCAAGACCAAGACATGTCTTAACTTCGTATTAAGATGAGATGTTTGTCTAGTAAGTTTCCTCTGTCCATTCTTCTCTTTCCTTATCTTCTTTTCTTTTGTATCTCATCTCACTTGGTTTTTTTTCAGACACAAAATTCAGATCATGCCCTGGATGGCAGCCCTTGCTCTCTCCTGGTAGTGGTCAGTTGTAGTGACGAGAGAAACAGAGCTTCTCAATACACTGGACATCAAAAGGAGTACCTGCATGCATTAAAAAACAACTTCCTAACAAGGCCACCAAGGTTAATGAGTTTTCCTTTGGCAGTTCCAAATTCATTTTGCTCTCATCTTTCCCCTCCTCCCAACTTGTGTAATTTTAATCAAGTTTCTGTAAAATACTGTTCTAAATTGTTATAAGCTGTGAGGGTGATTATTGCTTACATGTAGAATGTGAGAAAGGAGAAGGGAAGCTGATTTTTGCAATTTCCACAGGAGATTATATCCACTTTTTCTTAATCCTCAACATATAAGGTCACCAAGCAGAGAGCTATAATTTGAAAAGTAAAGTAGGTACAATTTGAAACGGCTAAGTGATCAGGAGCTAAACCATAGCCATGTCCTAACCAGACTAGCCTTAAAGATGAAGGAAGGCAAACCATGTTTTGTATTGGTGTGGGCATAAATTTATTACTTACAATTTTTGAATACCAGAATATCTTACTGAGTATATTCATTAAAGCTGTGTTGCAAACTCAGTCAGCCTCAAATATCCCCGCAATCATACTTATACATTGCCTCTGCTAGCTGATGTGCTAGTATAAGACTTTAGCTGTCATTTTGGTATTTTAATATTAGTCACCACACAGCTTACAAATATTTAGAGAAAATCCTTAATGTCAAATCTTCCTCCCACATAAAAATGATAATTTGGTATTTCTCATTACATATTTGTTTTTCACCAAGTTAGCTCCCTATAGATCCTTATCCCAATTTTAAAGTCATCGTGTTGCACATTTATAACAAATTTCTATTGATCTCTCTTTTGAGTGATTTCTTTCACAATGTTAAGGATAGCAATCATATTTATTTTGGCATACATGCTCTCCCTGCTGTGTAAACACATGGAGAGACGGTTTTAGGAAGATCCTGTTTTCCCTGTGCATGTGGGTGGACAGTGTCAGGTCCTAACCAGCTGAAAAACCATTCAGAGCGAATTAATTGTGGGGGCCACCTGGGCGGGCTGTGAGCAGGCAGCTCTGACACAGAGCACACTCACTGCCCCTCCAGAGGCAGAACCCATCAGCACTGTGCCTCCCTGTTGCACTATGTTTTTATGTTACGTGGGTTGTTTTGCTGTCCCCTATATTAATGTTAGTTCTCAGTTGTACCCTGCTCCCTTCCCTGTACTGTTGGTACTGTCTAGATTGCGTTCACCTAGGTAGCTGTCAATCCTTCCCTAACCCTGCCTTTTCTTCCAGATTGTTCCCTATCAATCTCCCAATTTTTGATGCCTTATTAGTTGTTTAGATTGTTCCTCTCTCTCTATGTTTCTTTATTGGTCTCAATACTGTAATCCCTGCCTTGTTACCCTCTCCCCTCTCCTTATCCTGAACTCGGCCCCCAAAGGAGTCCCTCAAAACCCACTGTCCTGTCCTGAGGAGGGAACTTTTGCTTTCTTTTTTTTTTCTTTCTTTTTTTTTTTTTTTTTTTTGGAGAGACCTTTTGCTTTTATTTTTATTTTAGAGATTTTTAGGTCCTAACCTCTGCTCTGTCTTCGAGTCAGGTTGCGTTTTATGTTATGCTTTTATAATGAACGAATCTCGGAGCTGTAAGCTAGGCCCATCTCGCATCCTTTACGCTGATCCGCCGGTGATTGCCTGGGACACACAGGGCCCCGGGGGAACGTGTCGCGCCCCCATAAAGGAGCAGGAATATCGAAGAGAGCCGCGACACCTCCCGGATTTTCCTGCCCCGGTGCAGGCAGAGATGGTGGAGGAGAGCCGTGCCCCGCTGTGGTGTGGGGCACACCAGCCCCTTTCGGCTCGCTAATGAGCGGAGCGCCGGCCCCCAGGTCCCTCCTCAGCGCCCCCGGGAGCGGAGCAGGGCTGCCCGCTGACCCTGAGCAGCCGCCGCTGGCCTCCTCTGGAAGATTAATTAAGAGGGTTCAGGCCGCAAGTGAGAGGCTGAGGAGATGAAGTTGCTAATGCAGCAAAAGCCATGAGCGTTCAGTTTGTGCAGTTTTGCAGGGAAATGTGTGTGTTGATGGCAAGACAGTCCGGGTTTTGAAGAACTCGGCAAGGAGCCAAAACTATGCTGCCTTTACGTTCTGGTGATTTCTCTGCAGACACGGGCAGCCAGTTTAGCCTTGTTCTATGTTACTCACCCCACGTGGAGCATGAGCATAGAAACTGCTTGTTATCGTGGGGATGAGAACAGTCAAGTAACAGCAGCTTAATTTTATCGAGCTGTCCTGTTTATTCATCTATCCACCTGAGATTTGTTTCTTATGCCCCTGCCTCCATGCATACAAACAATCTATATGATAGAAATTCACAGCCTATTGAAGAAAAATTACAGTCTATTAAAAACCAAAGAGAAACACCTTGGTGTAAATTTTCCATGCTGTTGTAGCAGCATATTAGTGTGCTATATGTATCTATCTATATATAGATAGATATCAGGAAAAACATCTTTGCTTTTTTATACAATGTTTTATAGTGTTATAAGAAACAACGGGAATCAAACACCCACAATATAATTAAAATCTTATGTTGCTAATTCATAATATCATACATATTTCTGTCTGAGTGGAATAACTTATCCATAAATTTTCCTCATGATGTGTCAGTTTTTTATCCATTATCATTATCATTATTATTTACATGCATATGTGCCTGATTTTCACTTTCATTCCCAGTCGCTACTGTCTGACATCTCTGTTGCACAGCTGGAGCACTTGTGAATGGCACACTGACACTTTTTGTTTGCCACACTCAGTATTATCACCTCCACTATGAGTTTTAATAAACAGCTTTCCCTGTTAGGCCTTCCGTCACTCTAACTAACTTTTGCTTTGCTGGTTTTTTTTCTAGCACACATCTAGCTCTGAACAAGTTTATTCCCTCCTCTACTGTGACCAAGTCAAATCTTGCTGAAATGCCCAGTGCAGCAATAAGAATGGAGATGCTCATTATAAGCCCTGAGGCAATAAAGTTGCTTTAAAATTTTAGATAATATTGAATTTCAAACCTCCATGGAATGGTAGCTTGACTAAAATCTTTTTATAAGACTTTAGTTTACTTTGGTTACTTCTTTCTAAAAGTTTGAGCTGTAGATCATCAGAATAAATCCTTCCTTTCACTACAGCATACTGTGGAAACTGAGTGAGGTGCAGAGTTTGATTTAGCTAGGGAAAGTGATGATGTTTTTTGAGCTTTATTGGAAAGATAGGAAACGCCACAGTGGAATTTTCTATATAGTGTTAGCAATAGGTGGGTATAGAAAAGCATTTTCAAATTTGCTGTGCATTAATTAATTCTCTTGTGAGGCTAATAGACAGATTTCACTTTCGCTGAGTAGTTGTGAGTAATCGACAAGGGGTTTCAAAGCAGAGACTGCAAACCCAAATATTTTGGCACCAGGTACTTTCTGGAAGAAGAGTTATTTTTGGGCTTCCACGATTCCACAACTCTGTGACCTTGCATGTGATGTCTTGACTTTCAATGACTTCTTTCTATACAGATGAGCATGTTATTAGCTGTAAATTCTTTAAAGCTATTTTAAATTTGTTTTTGTTTGTATTCATCTTGGATGAGTTTCTTACTTGTATATTTTAGATTGTAAAATATAGGTAAAAGGTGACATATATTATTGGAAGGCATTTCTATCCCAGCCAGAAATTATCTTCAAATGCCCACAGTAATTCGAAGAATTTACCTTATAAGAAAAGTCTTAGATGGATGAATGACTGAGGACAGAGAAAAGCATACCTATTATTTTTTAATATGAAATGAGTGAGATGTTACATTAGGCACAAATTGTTCCCAAAAATACTGTTTGGAGTTGTTTATCATTTAGTAATAACGCAATATGCAGAGGTGCTATTGCTGTGATAAAAAAAAAAGGTGAAGGAACAAATTCTGCAAGATATTCTGATGAAAAAAAGACCTACAACATGTCATCCTGGTATCCAGATGAAAAGAGGAAAAAAAATATAATTTGGGTCTTTGATAGAAAGTGAAGATAAAATAAACCAAAATATTTAGGAGTGAGAGAAAAACATAAATGACAAGGTCAGAGTATCTAGGTTTGAAAGACCAGATCTCAAGAAAAACATCACTCTTCTTAGGGTTTGTATCCTGGGTGAACTTAGAAAAACCAGTTTCCTGATAAAAAGGATAAGGTGCAAAAGGATAAAATTCCGCTGAAAGATCTGCATATGCATCAACTTCACAACTGAATTTTTGCAGAGTTTTCTTGTAAGCACATTTGCGCTTCCAGAAAGAAATTCAGAATAACAAATTTGATTATACCAAGAACATTCCTCAATGTGTTTAATTGTCTGTTTTGGAGGTATTTTGCTTGCATTTATCACACTCAGCAGACTTAGAGAGCTGCTGTTTCATAAGCCCCTCTTAGCTTCCTCTTTAACTCACCAGTTTCAGCACTTCTGAGATAGATGAGTCCATCTGCAGGAGAGGCACTGACTTGCTATGCCCCACTGAAAAAGCACAAAGAAATGCAGAGCAGTCCTAGTCACACTGATAACGACAAAATTGTGAAACCACAGTTTAATTTTCACTGCAGCTATTTCAGATTATTCTTCCAGGTGAAATTGGGACTATTGTCCTTCAGACAAGACATGAGCTATCTTTAAGTTAGCATTAACAGAATCATTATGGCAATATAAAACTTAGAGCAGGCTGATAAACCTGTTCAATTGTATATTAAGCTTCTTAGATGGGTTTTATAACCTGTGCTGAAAAACACAGAGCTGTACCTCTGTTGCTGGCAGTTACACGAGAAAGGGAGGTAGGATATTCTGGTTATACTGGATGGTAACTGCACCAGACATATCCTCAGGTCCCATAGGAAAGTGATGTCTCCTACCACAGATTCCTGGCTAGGGGGTGAAATATCCCTCTTTTCTCTAAATGTCCTGTATAGGAATCTCTGAAAATATCCAGTAAATTTCTCTGTTCCTCTAGGGAGGAGCAACTAGAAAGGAACTGTTTTTTAATCTCTGTTCAATTCATTGTTTCTGGTGCCTTGGAGATGATAATGTCTCAGTTCTGATCTTGGCACAGTGAGCTACCCAGGCAGGCACAGTATCTGTCAGCTTGACTGGGCTTGTCAGTGCTGTTCCATAGTTTCTGTTACCTTTTATGCAAACTCTGATTAATGTTTTAAGAAAGATTTAGGTTGTCCTCAAGGAACTTCTGTGTAGTTGGTGTCATCACTGCTGATCATGTTAGTGCAGAGGGCTGCAGACTGCAGCACGCTCTGAGATCCCACATCTCAGGCACAGTGATTTGTAATTAGCTTCTGAGCAGGCCAGGTGAGGTGTCTGGCCCTTGAGGGCTGTTTCTCCTCGACAGCAAAAAGTTATTTAGCAAATTAGTGCAATACATTGAATTTTTTTTTCCCACTGAGGTGTTAGGCATAAAACAAATGTCTTTCATTTCACCTATGTAGGATGGTCATTACGGCTCTAGATAAAAACAATATTAATAAAAGGAGACAGTTATTGCCAGCTCAACTGCCAAAAGGGAAAAGAGGTCAATATGGTCCTTTTCATATCACCATAGGCTATTTTCTCAAGGCTATCTGTGCAAAGGAAAACATAAAATTTCAAATTGTTTTTCTATTTCTTATTCTATATGATGTCATGCGTTATCAATGAAAGGCCACTGCATATCTGACAACACCTAACGGTATAGTCTCTTTAATATGATTCTCTAGGGTATTATCTCCTATACTGTGTATCTAAAATATGACAGTGTGTTAGTTTTCTCTCTTGTTTATCTTGGTTTATCTTGTACCAGCTGTGAGTAAGATATATGTTTTCTCTTGTACTTATACTGTTAAGGATGATAAAAAGCACTGTGTGGGGATTCTCATAGTAGCATGGGGAGTTGAATGTGTATTCAAGGCCAGGTTGAGAAAGTCTTTAAGCAGCTTGGTCTAGCAGGAGGTGTCCCTGCTCATGGCACAGGGTTTGGAACTAGATGATTAAAGTCTCTCCCAATCCAAACCATTCTATGATTCTGATTTTGTGTATCAATGTGATCTGAAGACAGAGGTAATTTCATTAAAATTATCACTGTCCTCTTTCAAAGAACCAAATAAAAATGAAGTGCACTGAGATGGTCACTCCTTGTATAAAAAACCATAAAGAGCACCCTTACAACATGTGACAGCGGTGGCTTTTTCTCTTTATATCCAGCTTTTCCAGTTTTGTCAAGCATTCAGCACTATAGCAATTTTGTTAGAGGAACAGATGTGCTAGAAAGTAATAAAAACCAGAGGGTTTCACTTTGGGTTATTCAACTAAGTATGTGTCATCTGGATAGTCACGATAGGTTATCATCTGATCAGTATTTGTCTGCCTGTTTGGAAACAGATGGGAGATGTAGCACTGTTCCTTGGAGGAAAAAGTGTTCTCACTTCAGAAACTTCATTTGGCATTTTATATGGAAATAAAGCAGTCACTCTAGATGATAATATGCTGCAGCAGTGGCCTGGTGAAGCTAGAGGGTCTGAGCCAGTGGAAAATCAGGAGAAAACCCTTGCAGAATAAAAGTCTGAGAGATTTACTTATTTCCATTTGTTAGCATTAGCCAAAAGCTTTGCCCAATGTGTCATGCTTTAAGATGGTTGAAAGTATCTCCAGGTGTCAGCACTTCATCCTGTCTATCTCTCAACAGGATTCTGTTTGTATGAGAGAATTTGCCTTGGATTCTGGGTTCACAGCTGCAGTGTACATTTTCACATATATTGCCCTTTGTCAATAGGACAGCTGAGACCATTAGGTGTTTCACCAGTAAAAGCTAAAGTTTTCACAGTAACTTCCAGCTCAAATTTTATTCCACTAGTTCTTACTTTGCTGTAAATCTCCTGGGATCCTTGAGCAGAGTAGAGACTTTCACACAATACCTGAGAGTCCTTGCTCTAGCAAAAAGCCCTATCATGACAGAGCTCAAGCCACTTACTATACTATCAATGTCTTGCTTCTAAATGCTTTTATTCAATAGCACTTGACTACTTTGATTTCCTTTCCTTCAGGATTATTCCTCTACTAAGAGTGACCATGCTCAGTTCAACACAGCAAATGATTTTTCTTCAGTTGTTTTCTGCCAGTGCACACAGAGATCTAGTTACAAGATGCATATAAAGTGCTTGATGACTTTTCCTTCCACAGCTTCTGAAATTATTATTGTAAATGGTCACTCTCATAAAGGTCTTAGAAAGAATAAAAATACCTGTGCCATGCACAATCAAGTTGCGAAATCCACGTGAAAGTTGCTAGGATTTCATCTCTCTTCCTATGGGAAAACTGTTCTTTAACCTCAGCTCTTTAATGAATGAGAAACCTTCATCTGGATTCCAGTCCAAAGCAATTTCTAGCTAACTCGTGTTTTCTTCTTAGCAGCTGAACCTCATCTTATGTGGCTTTTTTGCACTTGGCCCTTATGATAGCCCTGGGATTTTTGTAGAGGACAGAAATGATCTGTTGTATTCAGGAGTGAAGATAGACACGAACAGAGTTTTTCAGTGACTGAATCAGAACCACAGAAAGCATTTTTTGTAACATCTGTTTTAACACCCTTCCCTCCCTTAGACATTTAATGTGTCCGAGAACAAAATGGTTCTCTTGCTGTTGTTATTTTTACCAAATTTTTCAAGTTCCTAATCCAAAATGTCAAAACAAAATATTCCAACATTCAGGAACAATTAATTTTTTTCAAGTGGTATGATAGTCCATTTTTTGTGGACAAGCCTACAATTAGTTGATTTAGTATGGGTTATAAAATGCTGACCTGTGTTTAGAAATCTCCAGTAGCCAGAAGCTCTCTCTTCAGTGTGTGATACCACTGAGTCTCAAAGTTAATTTACTGGTGTTTCACAAGATATTTGTAGATAGGTACTCCACCATTATCTATGAAAACTATATATTAGCATCTGAGAAATTCTATCTGCAGCAGCCAGTTCTTTAGGTTCTTTGAGCTATGTTTTGGTATATTTTACCAAGCAGACGGTAGAGAAAATGGAAAATCTTAAAAACTTGTTTTGAGTAAACAGCTCAAGAGTTATATTTTTCCAGTATGGATGTGGACTTTCAGGCTGATGGGATGAAAGGAGGTAAAGAAGCTAAATGTAGTGTAGCCTGCTCCAGGTTCTGAGGCAGAGCAGGACTGTCTTGTGCCAGGGGAGATGGCACTGTGCAAACCTCTGTCAAAGTACCGTACACTTGAGGGAATTTTGTAGATGCATATGAATAAAAGAATGACTTTGGAGCGTTGCTTTGGGAAATGGCTTTGTAGTGCTTGTTGATATTTGACAATGTCCCATTTTTTCCTAACATCTGTGGACTCCAATTTATTCTGGCAGAGTCCTAATGTGAAGAGTTATGCATGTTTGTAAGCAGGACATAGAATGTGATGCTGAAATAGTACGAGAATTTCCTTTGTGTAGAAAAGACTTTGGTGATGACAGAGAAATAAAAATAGAAAAGAAATGCAGTATCTTGAAAACAACACAGACAATGTGAAAAATCAGGACTTTGTGAGCTTCATGTTTTCCTTTGGAAAGGCTTCTTACTGCAAAGCCCATGTGCATAGAGACTAACATGACAATTAACCTTGCTTGGGTCAAGTGCAATCTACAGGAGACATGTGATCACTCTTGAGTGCTTGATGGTAATTTGTTTCATTGGAATGTGCTGTGCTGTAAGGGCACTGGGGAAACCTCACCTTGATTGTAAGTCTTTCCAACCTAGGGCAGGCAAGACCTTGGCCCTTGGTGCAGTGCCTGGTAACTTCTTTGTACTCCCTGGACTGAAGACAACAGGACTGAATGCAGTAAATGAATATGAGTCTGGCACGTGAGTAGATCCAGTTCCCTGCTTCTAGAAGCCTGACTTTTATATTGTATAATACTTGTGACAGCAGGATGATCAAACTTACAGAAGAGATATTTGTTAGGAGTGGTGAGGCTCAGGCACTTAATACTGACTGAAAGGCAGTGCTGATAAAGATGCTGAATTTGAAATCCTCTGATAAAACCCCCACTGAACAGTAGGAAGCATTTAACAATCACTGTGCTTAACTGCCCTATCATCATTTACATAGAGAGCTGTTCAAAAGAGAGGATAGAATTACAATGGGGGAACCTGGCAAAATCCTGAAAGCTGCTTTTCTTTTAGCTCACAAGCAGAAATGCATCTGGAATATACATTTCCACATTGTTCTTTATAAGGCTTTGATTTTCAATTCACATATGGTACTTAATTTGCATTTTTCATACAGTCATTAATGCTTGGTGAACTTGAAAGGTCTAGAAAAGTATTCAAAAGCTTGGATACTGCACAGAAATGTATTCATGCAGTACTGGCCTGGAAATCTGGCATAAAATCTGCAGCTTGGATGCTGAGCTGGGATTTCAATTCTTTCTTTTTGAGGTATTTTAATAACAGAAGGCTGCTTCTCAGGCTTGCTGTATGTTTTATGCTACTTCTTATTCCTGTGAATCATTTAACTGTTTGGTATCATTTTGATCACATTTCTAGCAGAGGTCAAATACAACGGAATGTCAAGAACAGGGAGCTGAAGGGGAAAAAAAAAAAACAAAAAACAAACCCACCCTAAGATCAATGTATCTTGAAGAGAAAGAAGAAGTAGATTTAGGACTTGAAACTACCCTGGGGAAAAAAAAAAAAAAAGAAAAAAAAAAAATGAAAGCAGCCTTCTTGACTCTTAATCTAAACCAGAAAGCGCAGGTCCTGTCCATGATAAGGCTGACAGCAGGGTCCCATCCACATGCAGGAACTGCTGTGGAGTTCAAAGACTTGCAAGAAAGAAGGAACAAAAGCCAAAGTGTTCAAATGAAAGATGCTGGATTCTTTTCAGAGGAAAGCGTGAGATCATGGGGATTGTTTCTCCTAATGTGAGATTTACTCTCAACTGGATACCTTTTGGTACTATGCAGAGTGCAACAACCTTGACTAGCCGCAGGGAAGCTGCCTTTGCCCGGGGAAGATATTCAGCTGCTAGGAAGATGTGTCTGTCCAAAAGCAAGGCTTAGAGATATAATCTTAGTTTCAGATACCAAAACAAAACACAAAATATCACGAGGGAACTCTTTCTTTTGGTTCTCCTTTCTCATAAAGCTATAAATTACTTCAGATGAGAGGAGCACTGTGATAGCTGATGGGAGATGCAGTAAGGCTTCCTCCCTTCTTCCCGTCATACCCCCCATCCAGGGGCATTGAACTGCAATTCTATTGTTCTGTTGCTTCCTTTTCCTTTTATCTGTGCAGCTGTGTTCTCCATCAGATACCATCATGCTGCCAGAGCTACTCTTCACAGTGGGGGTAGGTGATTTGTTAACTGCTGGTTTTGGAGTAAACTACTCGATCATGCAAGTTAGTCAGTCTGACAAAAGAACAAAATAAAGAAACTAATTGATAATTATTCCCTGTACGCCACCCCTCCTCTCGATTTATAAAAAGGGATACTTCTACAGCAGCGTTGTATACCTATTTAACTACTTACACCAGCTGATGAAATAAAAGCTCTTGTCCCTTGGCCCCCTGCAAATTATTCTTGTTAATTATTTTTTAATTATCCTTTCGTCACTGCTCCTGGTGCCACTTCCGTAGTTTCTACATCGGTGGGTGAAGACATGACAAATCCGAAAGCTACCACAGGGAAGTGTCACTGTTGCTGTGCCTGGCTCCAGAGGAGCAGCCAGCGGCGGAGCGTGGCTCGGGGGGCTCCAGGGAAGCCTTTATGTCCCTGCCTGGCTGTGGGTGAGGATCCCTTGGTGGCACACGGAGCGGCTCGTCCGCCGGGACACACCCGCGTGAGAGCGCACACGCGCTCCTTCATTAGCTGCGCTCTCGCATTAGGGAGTTAATAACCGAGTGTTTCCAGCGTGACTGACGGTGTATTAATCAGAACCACGTTAAACAGATGGGGACCACCGTGAAGAAAAGGTCCCCAGTGTGGTAGAGGAGGCTGCAGATTGTGATGCTCCGCGGTTGCTTTCTAAGGGATAAAAGGGATGGATTAATTTTTACCGCTGGACAGGTGCAGTGGAGAAGTGAACATTTTGCTGTATTATATACTTGCAAGCATACAGAACCTGTGGTCACAGAATATGAGTGCTGGTGCTGTTCCCCATAAGTTCCCACAAAAAAAAGAAATCAGTGTAACTTGCTGGAAGATAAAGAGTGAAGCAGAACTGAAACCATAAATGTGGATGCACAGCTGAGGAAAAGGGAAGGAAATGGAAAATAGTAAGGGACCAGAGATATTAAAACAAAAATATTTTCAGCATGTGTGACCAAAGCAAGTCATGAGGCAAAGAAATAACAAGGCACAGTATTTGCATCAGAGTACTTATTTATTCCTCAATGTCATTTTTTTTCCCTCGGAGTGAATCGCTTACAAACATATATTATATTTCACTGTTGTTCCTCAGTATCAGTTGGCTTATGCGAGGAAGTTCAGCCTCTGATCTGCCTTCAGTGATTCACCAAACAGCTTACCTGAGGAGAGGACTTGCTATATGTGAGCCAGATTTTGTGCAGAGTTTGCTAGTTTTGTTGTTTGATAAGAACTGGAACAATTTACCTTATGATGACCGTAAGGTGCTATCCCCCTTCTGTTTGCATGGAGATTGTTTTAACTGGGAAATTTTACATATTTCCCTATTACCTTTTAGCAAATAGTTTTGCAAAGTATAGTCTGACTTTCTGCATTTTCCCAGCTCCAGATTCTGGAGGACATTGTGCAAGACATTTTTCATAACTAAAGTAATCACTTTTCTTGGCATCTTAAAAATGCAGAGTGGCATTAACCAAAACACTCTTAGAGCTGACTTTATTTGTTGGGTTTTCACGGAGGCCACAGGTTGCTTACAGTATTGTTATGAGTTGACCCTAGCTGGATGCCACTCACCACAGCCTCTCTATCACTTCTCTTTGCAACTGGACATGGGAGAGAAAGTACAACAAAAGCCCTGAGCTGAGACAAGGACAGAAAGAGATCAGCCACTATTTTTTGTTGTGGGCAAAGAAGATTTGACCTGGAGAAACTAGTTGAATTTATTACCAACCAAAATCAGAGGAGGATAATGAGAAGGAAAACAAAACCTAAAAACACCTTCCCTTCATTCTCCCTTCTTCCCAGGCTCTACCTCTTCCCCCAGGGTTCAGGGAGATGGGAATGGGGGTTTTGGTCAGCTCACCACATGTTATTCCTGCTGCTGCTCAGGAAGAGGAGCCCATCCCCTGCTCCAGTGTGGGGTCCTTCCCACATTGTTTGTGGAGACACTCCTTCACACACTTCTCCAATGTGAGTCCTTCTCACGGACTACTGTTCTTAATTAATTGTTCCAATGTGGATTCCCTTCCATAGGGTGCAGTCCTTCAAGAACATGCTTCTCCATTGTATTTCCTCCAAAGTGCTGCAAGCCTTACCAGGAAACCTGCTCCAATATGGGCTTCTCTCTCCATGGGTCTGCAGGTCCCTGCAGGACTCTGCTCCAGCACAAGCCTCCTCAGGCTTTCACCTGCTCTGGCAGGAGTCTCCTCCGTGAGCTGCAGGTGGATCTCTGCTCCAGAATGGGCCTCCATGGGCGGCAGGGGGAAACCCTGCTTCAGTGTGGCTGGCACCACGGGCTGTGGAGGAATCCCAGGTCCAATGCTTGGAGCACCTCCTCCCCCTCCTTTTGCGCTGACATTGGGCCCGAATAGTTGTTTCTCTCACATATTCTCACATCTCTCACTTCTGGATGCAAATACTTCAGCACAATAACTTCTTTTTCCTTCTTAAATATGTTATCACAGATGCATTACTACCAACACCGATTGTGTCAGGCTTGGCCAGCAGTGGGTCCCTCTTGAAGCCAGCCGGCATTGGCTCTGTTGGGTATAAGGGAGGATTCTCACAGCTTCTGACTCCTGTAGCTCCCCTTCCCAGCACCAAAAACTGGCTAAGTGAACCCAGTACAGTCCCTTCAGTGCTTTTGGAGGCCATGAAAGCATCACATCAGCTGTTCTTGCTGGAAGAGTAAAGTCACCAGAGCACCTGTTTGAAGGGAGCAGAGCTGCCTGCTGACTGCTCACCATTACATGGTGCACATCTATTTAAGGTCTGAATAACTTATGGCCACAAAAAAATATCCTTTTCATAATGTGATATGAGGTTGATGAGGTGCTGCAGCACTATCATTCAGCATGGTGCTGGTGTTTGCTATGCCTGTGGTAATCTCAGGTAATTTTCCTTGTTAAGTTCTTCCATTAGTAAGGTTCCTCAATATTTAAATAGGTGATGCCCACGTAAGAAATGGTGTATAGCCTAAAATTAATCCATAAGATCACCTATGACCTAGGAGATCTGTACCTAGATCTGCCTTTTAAATGAATAGAAGATTTCTCAAATATCAGCAACTGGGCAGAGTTTACAACTTCTTTCATTTTTTCTTGCTGCTCTGAAGGATTGAGTTCCCTTTGTCCTTTCAAATTTTTCCTCTCAGAGCTCACATTTGTCAAAAAACTTAGTCAGAGTCATTTCTCTCAGGAAAATCCCAGGGGCCAGTCCTAGCATTTAATAACACAATGAAGCGAAATTGGCAATGTTTAGATTTTCTGGTGCAAACCGGTTTCTAAATTCAAAGTTGGGCAGTCATGGCAAGTTTCCACAAAAGAAAGGAGAACAGTGATTATGAAGAGCAGACAGGAGATGATAAAAAGGTGAGGAGGTGAATACAAGACATGAGTTAGAGGAAAACCTATTACTTAGCTCTGAAATGGTGACATAAACCAACCTCTCATGTACTGGAGGTAAAAAGTAGAGGTGGTGAGACCACAGAGTACATAAGAAATAGAAGAGTGAAATGTGTGATAAGGTAGGTATAGAAGGAAAGACTGTAACTGTAATTGACTTGAGATTCTTAGGACTTTTGTTGCTTCCGTAACAATAGGTAATGAATGAAATGCAAATGAGTGATTTAACTAACAAATGTTTCTATCATATCTACTATGCCAGCAATTCAAACTACCTGTGATTCAAAACCAGGTCTGATCTACATTCATGACCAGAATATTTTAAATCCAATTAACTAACCCAGATGTAATTATTGATGCAATTAGTGTTGCTATCTTCTGATAGTAAAGGATGTGTACAAGACCAAGATACATGGCTCAATATAAACCTTAACTGTCTAGAAGAGAAATGAGATATGGAAACAATTGAGTAATTTGGGATTTCATAATTTATTATGAACATACACAGCCAAATTTTTCTTGGGATAAAGCCACTGCTGTCAGTTTAATTACATTGGGAGT
This sequence comes from Brachypodius melanocephalos, assembly GCA_013398615.1. NCBI lineage: Eukaryota > Metazoa > Chordata > Aves > Passeriformes > Pycnonotidae > Brachypodius > Brachypodius melanocephalos. Next base: position 23,276,876 of record VZSR01003807.1, on the reverse strand, counting down.
GAATGCGACTCTCCTCAAGCCTTCTGTAAGTGTACAGTTTCTATTAAAGTTGTAACAGATCAATCATGAAAAGGTCTTGGCAGAAAAATCGGTAGGTAGGTAATAAAAGAGATAAAGGACACTGAGATGAATGGAATGACATGCTGCAGGATATTAGCTTTATGAAAACAACTTTGTCCAATAAGAAAAGTTAAGTAGTGGCATGAGACTGGAACAAGCAGAGAACCCCTACCTCTGACAAAAATGATCGTTGCTGTTTCTGAGTGAAAATTATTGTGGTGGAAGTGGGAAGTGTTTTCAGTGAGAGATGCTCTTTTATGACTAGAGTTGCTTAAATCAAATTAAATGGACATATCGATTATGCAAAATTTAAGGATTATCCATCCATCAAAGAGGTGATGGTCAGACTTGCATTTAAATTGCTGAGCTGGGGCCCACATATTGTGTTTCTGGTTTGGAGCTGCAGCACAGCCCAGTCAGTGCCCTGTGCTCTCCACTCCAGACTCTGCTTGCCCTACACCTGCTGTTGCACAGTGAGCATGATTGAACTGTGATTTGAATATTTCTGTGGCTGAGTGCCATAGAAATGCAAAATAAAGTCAAAATCAGCTTAAATGCGTGAATTATTAGGTTTGCTTTGAAAGCACCTATTCTGCAGGAATTTGTGTGTTCTCTTTGCTGGCTGTGGAAGAACGCGTTGTCCTTGTGGTGCCCCACACTCCATTTTGTTCTCGCTGTTCTCCATGTGTGGGTGCCATTTTCCTGGAGGGGAGCTGAGAATTTTTTTCTTGGAGCAGTACTTGGTTTGTTTGCAGCTGTGTTTGTCTGCAATTGACTGTATTTATTCTGCCTCTGCATCTCCCTGCTCCTTTCTCTTCTAGCTCCTTTTCTTCCTGAGGCTTCCCTTTACCTCTCATCACTGCTATCATTGGTATCCTCTTGCCCTGCCTTCCTTTGTGTTGTGTCTATCTGGTTTCCATCTCTTTCATTCTCCAGAAGCTGCCTCACTCTTTTCCAAAATGAATAGGTCAATCCTCTCCATTATTGCCTCTCTGCTACTTGGTGGGTCTGACACCTGCGCTCTATTGTTTGGGAAGTTGCCCAACTATTTTCTTAGTTTTTTCACAATGTTAGACCACAGCAGTAGCTGCTGGGCTTCCTCCATTTCCTACTCCTTTGCTTCTCCCAAGAAGCATCACTTGTGTTTTTTCCTTTTTACTGCCTTGTACCTAGTGTTATCACCAGTTCACCCAGCTCCTCCTAATCAGTTTTCCATCCTAAATTTTCTTTTGGCCTCTCCACAGTGTATTGACTATTGTCATAACTAACCTCCAGATACTGGTGAGGCAGAGCTTCTGATGAAGCTTCTGTCTCACTGTATTTGCTTTCCAAGTTTGATTCAAAGCAGTTTCTAAGCAATCAGAAAGCATGCATAATACAAATGAAGACCTGTTTAATTCTTTTCTGCAGAATAACTGTCTGAAGAAGCTTTGAAAAAAAATCAGCAGAAGACAGGGTCCTAAAACCCCTTCATATTGAAAATCTTGCCAGTGACACATCTATTATTTTGTGCATAACCTTAAATGTTGTGTGTTTAAAAAAAATAAATCTACATTTATTTATTTATATAACTATTTGGTTGTTTATGTGGTTGATACTGTTGGATCTGCCTTGCCAAGGTGTCCAGACTGTAATTATCATTGTAATCTGGAATACAACTAGAGTGCTGTGATGATGATCCTTTTTCTTTAAAACAATGTATTCTGATTCAGTTCCCCCTGCCCACTGTGCTGTTGCTTTTTGATAATTTGAAAATGGTCTTTTTTTGAATTATGATGAAGGAATGTGGGAAATAATGGGAGTATCATAACTTCCTTCTGAAGATAATTAACTTTCTTTAAAGGAAGGTGGGTGTACGGCATCATAAAAAATAAGCATCTTTAAGAATCACAAAAATGAAAAGAAATTCCTTCTTTCTCACCCAGGACTCAAGTTTTTATCTCCAAAACCTATTATTTTCCCTAATTATCCTAAATATGGGCAAAAGGGATCATTACTAATACATAAGTAAATGGAAACATAAAAATTTAATTCTGATATTCCTAATACTGGTGTAAATTGAGAGTAGCCCTATTGATTTAAACTAAGTGGTTCTGAATGGCATTGGAATAAATTAGCTAAATGTGTTAAATGAGTTATTTGCTAGAGAGGAAAGGGAACTACCAGAACTTCCAATCATGCAATTTTTATTTGTTAATGGAGTTTTCTTCTCTCTACGGCTCGTTTTTACTGTTGTCACTTCTTCAGTGCAGTCTTAATGATGAGTTTATAACATTTATGTTCATTTGCATGGCAGGGAGCTGAACTGCCACAAGAAGGAATTATATCTTTGTTGGAGGATTAACAGGAGAAGAAGCTGGGTCAAAGAAAAGGAAATCACTTGTTCAAAGTGACTCAAATATCAGAAAATGAGATTAAAAAAATTGTAACGAGCGCATTACTCTGTACAAATGTTCACCTCCTGCACCTTATTTTTCTGCCTGCTGTCAGTCTTGCTTTTATTTCAGAATAATGCAATGAATTTGTTGCAGATTTATATATTCACTTAAACCTTCAGAAGTGAATTGCACACACAAATAGAATTTGATTGTAAAGAAAAAAAGCCTACTTAAGTCCTGATTTAGCCATAAATGTGATATGGGCCTATTACATTTTCTGAGACCTGAAAAAAGCAGATTGCTGACAGATAAACAGAACTTTTGTCAAAGGAAAAGCTATATTTCCATTTCTATAATTCCCATTTTCACTCATTATATGATGACCAAGTACAAAAATATAAGTGTAGGTCTAATTTTAAAAGTATTCTTGCATTCAGTTAAACTATTCATGCCCTTAAAAACCTGAATGAATTGAGGCTAAATACAGAGCTCCTATTTTTATTAAAATCATGTGTCTGACTACTATGACAAATGGAGAGCTTTGCACCAATGTCAGCTTTGTGTACTCAGCTGCACATTGTCATGTTTATTATCTAACTTCTTTTGACTGAACTGCTTTGACTGTTTTTGGCCTTTAGAATATTGTTTTTGTTTGTAAAGGGAAGGGAAAGTTGGATAATTTCTTGATAGGACCATTATTTACAAAATTCCAAGTCTTTTAATATGGTAAAAGTGAGTAAAAGAAAGTAGTTTTCTTTCCTAATAACCCGAGCTTTCCTTCCCCCTCTCCCCCACTATCTTTTACACGCTTTTACAGCATTTTGTTTAAAAATCCTCTCATTTTTGTTTCTAGACCACATAAATGCATCTCTGCCTGTCAGACCTCCTGCCACCGCCTGTGTTTATGCATCTGGCATTTTAGGCTTTGGTTGTGTAATGACAGCTTCCGCAAACAGCAGACAGATCTCTGCATTTACAGAATGCCCACAGTGAATATGCCTGTTTTTCTTCCTCTGCAGAGCTCAGTTTCTGACTGGTGTTATGTGAAGCTGGGATTCTGGGTAGTAACAACCACTGCTTCCACTTTGAGAGAAGATTTATTTGCCTCTCACATTTCTCCCAAAGAAGTGCTAATTTTTCCGAAAACAGGCGTGTATGTATATATACACAGAAAACCAGAGATCCTTCCCCAGGTACTTTTACATGTCTTCAAAGTGTCTATTGCATTACAAATGTGAAAGTTTTTACCCAAAGTGTAAAATGACATAATTATGGCAAATATGGCTAGAAGGGTCCTTGAGACATGCTATTCATTCTTTTATTGAGACAGATTTAGTTGTACTGAGAGACTCTCATACGTCTTTGCATACTCTGTTCTTAAAAGTATCCCAGTCAAGTGGGTCACTTTCCTTAGTGCTCCTCTATAATACTGCCTAATTATCCTTCTAATTATAGACATTTTTTTAACCCCTTGTGTTTATCTTACATTCCATTTTCTTAATTAAAAACCATTACTGATTTTCCATTCACCAGAGAACACAAAGAACATTTATCTTTTAAATATCTGGAAATTGTTACCATGTATTTTTTATTCCCCAGCTCAATAAATTGAACTTCACTTTTCCCCATTTTTCTTCAATGGTCTATTTTCTCTACTCTTGACTTTTTACTTGTTTGTGTGTTTTTGTCGGTGTGGTGGTTTTTTTTTTTGTTTTTTTTTTCTTTTTTTTTTTTTGTGGTGTGGTGTGGTGAGGTTTTTTGTTTGTTTGTTTTTTGGTGGTTTTGTTTTTGTCCCCCCCCCCCCCCCCCCCCTTATTGTTCTCTCTGGATGCTTTCTGGTTAGCTTCTTTCTTGAGGTTTGGCAGCCAAAAGGATACAATGAGGTGTTGGTTGAGCTGTAACCTCTCTGAGGTATGTGGGAGACTTTAATGAAAAAAACTCCATTTTACAAATAGCTGGCCTGAAATAAACAGGGCAGTGAAATGGTAATTTTAACTCTGGGCAGTTCCTGAATATTTCAACTTTGTGGATCCCTTTTGAGAGTGTTTCTGTTTAGATGGAAATTCTGCATTTCATAATTATGTACCTGGTAGTTCCTGTTTAGAGTAACGGTTTGCACTTGTCTTTACTGAATCACATGCATCATATGTTTTTACTCCAATGACTTTTAATGACCTAATATTTGAAACAATTTACAGCTCCCTATTCCTCCATTATTTTTCTACCCAAATATGTGAACCCAAAAGCATAGGATGAACTGAGCAAGAGGCTTGGAAGATTCTATGTTTTATATGAGGCAAGTCATAATTTCTTTGGGATGACTTATACTTGTTATTAGAAAGAAACTTGGCATGGGCAAATATTCAACTAGATGCAGCCCAAAATCTCATTTGGTACACTAAGGCACCTGGCCATTAGTCATAGATTAAATAAATGATGATTTACTGTATGAATTGAGTTTCTTAATCTAATAGTTGTCTTTCATGTTTGTCCCTTGTCTAAATTCATCAGTCTTCACATCTAAGGTAGCAGAGCTCCCTCTCTGTGTCCCTGGATTCTTTTTATTTCAAATGACAGGGAAGTTACATCTTCTAGCAAGGGGCAGCTGTAAGCAGAAATTTCCTAGTAGGTGGTTCACTTGGGAACTTGGAGGGTTTTGGACATTTTGTCACAAACCACTCTTCGCCCCTTACAGATGCTGTTGTGCTCTTCAGAAACCTTCTGATGCAAGCCAGCATCATTTGCCTGGGATCAGAATCTGGCCTTTCATCTCTGTTTACCGAAAAGCTGCAATGTCATTTTGTTTCCTAGGACCAATTTGTATCAGTTCTTTGTTCAGCCCTACTGTTATGAAGTGGAAAATTCCATCTGGGGGGCTGTCAGTGGCATAGAAAAATTAGTAAAGGGCTTCGTTTCCATGTCATCAGTGGGAAAGTATTTTATTATTTTGGCCACGGATTTTATGCATGGCCAGAAACCAGGTTTTATCCCATTTCCTTTGTATTGGAGTATTTTCTGTTTGTATTTCAACTCCTGTTCCACACACAAAGCTTCTTGTACTTCCCGTTAGGGATACCAACAATTTTTGGATATAATTTTCGGTGATGACAGGTATATGTAAACATCTGTGAAATCTTAGAATCTCAGTTGCTGTGTATTTGCTTCCACAGTTTGGCTTTTTTATTAGCAAAACCAACAGAACTGTAATACACTAAAGTTCTCCAGGCTATTTACTAGAGCAGATTTAGAAACCAATATAGTAAATCTTGATTTTTTTCTTTTTTAACTTTGCTGTGCAATGTGGTCATGTGTTTCAGCATAGAAATTGTCTTTGTTTTTGAAGGCTGAAGGAACTGGTTATAAAGCACAACCCATAAAAGCTTACTGTAACAACAAAAGAGCTTACTGTGACAACACAGAGCAAACAAAGCAGGAAAACCTTGCTCCCTTTCAGAGCTTTAATGTAGATGCTGACACCTCTGTTCCCAAGCAGGAGTCATAATGAATTGAATTTATCTGTTGCAAATTAGATACTGCTGATCAGATTCTCTTTTCAATGCCTACACAGCACTACTCTGTATGTGTATCATGAGAGTGTAATTTTTGTCTTAGAATAGTACCTGTGTGATTGACATGACTTTGTGTATTTATACTACACTATATTTTAAGATCAACAATTCCAGAGTCAAAGATGTTTCCCCTGGAGTAGCATCACTGCTTCCATTGCTCAGAACAAGTAGCACCAAGCACCTGGATATGACAGTACATCTCTTATAACAAATAAGAAGTTTGAATCTGAATTTGGGTAACATTTTAACTTGAAGCCTTTTTGTAGTAGAATTCTTCTTCCTGTTTAAAAAACATGTCAGTTAAGATTTATTATAACTACTCTCAAGAGATGTTGTACTTCTGTAACTCATCTCTTGAAAGAGATAGTCACAGAAATAATAACAGTATTCTTCACAAGAGGTTTGGAAAATGATTGCCAATTTCTGAATTATTACCATGCATCGGATTTGAATGTATCTTTAGAAACTAACCCCTTTACTGCCACATTACTTTTTATGCCAGAGGTCACCTCCAACACTTTCTCTGAGCTAATGATTTTGTCCTAAGTAAAACCTTTTGGGGGGGTTTATAACTACTTTCTAAATTCACTCATAGCAATGTATTTATGCACAGCAGAACTTTAGTAGGAGATGATACAGGGCATACAAAAGGAGAAGGTTATGAGAATTTTGTAGATAGGTGGTTGAAGGTCTTTCTGGAGGATGAACAGAACCATATTCCTGGCACTTGCAGTCCAAGGTACCCTGCCAGGCAGAGCTTGGTAAAAAAGACACAAAGAACCAGCTGCTTCCTCCAATGGGGCCGTGAGCAGGTGCTATCTCATTCACTGTTGTCATTTGAGCAAGGTGATTTAATGTACTGAGAGGCTTGATCTTTCCCTTCCTAGGTTTTCTGCAAGGGACACACAAGTGGTTCTCACACATCTGAGAGAAAAAGAGCTGCATCCTCATTCTCTCTGGGATATAGAAAAAGCACTCCTCATGCATTTCTTGAAGGCTGACACTCTGTTCATATCTTGGGGCTTTTTTGAGGAAGGTTTATAGCTTGTAAATGCTCTGTAGGAAAGTCTCAGTGCAGAGGGCAGTGCAAGAGCTGCCTCCTCCAGGTGGAAGACCAAACAAAATAAATCTTTTGCTGATCCTCCTCTCTGGGCACGTTCTGAATTCCATGACCTATTTGTCATGCATAGTTCATCTTGGATCTTTGCTGTTCTTACTTCATACTATGACCTTCTAGTCTTTACTCTCATCTATCTGTACTACACCTTTAGACTACGGAATTCAATCTTGCATAAACAGTGAATCTTATTTTTAAATTTTTGTGGTAGATCTTTTATACTTGGGGACAACAATAGTTCTATCATCATGAATTACAATGGCATAACAGTGACTCATTGATGCACCAGAAATCTGCTTTAAATTTCATTAATACTTATTCCTTTTGCTTTCTTTTTCATATCCTTTATTCTTAGACTTACGGTTTGCCCCCAGAATTATTTCTACTCCTCTCTTTGATGCCTTACCTCTAGGAACACCCAGGTGAAACCTCTTAGGGGCTGCGGGTCATCCACAGGGACTCTAACTGGGATCTTCACAGAGGGATGACTGCTGGTGGTTTGCATCTCCTTTCTGTTCTTCATCTCAATACAGGCAGGCAATGTCTATCTCTGCTACATAGCCAAGAAATAAGTGCAGGAGCTGGTGAAGAACAAAGAGTGACGTGGAGCTGGGACTGGTGGGAGTGCTTATTTTAAACTTTTTACTTATTTAAAAGAGCATCCAGCAGGGGTTTGTGTCAGGATGGCTAGGGCACCACCATCTCCCTTGTAAACTGGGAAATGGGAAGGGCAAGTGGACATTACAATCAGGGTGAGAGACTTGGATCTTAAGACAGTTGTCAGATTTTCTTAGCTATTAAATGGATTAAGATAATGTTGCTTAAATGGCAGTTCACATTTCCATAATTTATTTTCATTCTAAATTTTCTTGGCTCTTGTGCTATCTTTTTCTTTCGGTAGTATGCCTGTGCATGTAATATATAGTTACAAACTGTGTTTATAGTTCAAAGGCTTTTCTAGAGGAAATAAGGATGACATATTCACAAGAAGTCACAAAGTATTCACAGCCAGCCCTAAATGTGTGAAACAGTGGGTCTGGTGCCTAATTATGGTCACCTCCAGCCCTGTTGCATGAAAGATACAACATAAGGAAAGAGCATCTTGAGCTCTTGAGCATCTTAAGCCGTATGATCTGTCGTGACAACGTGATTCAGAGCTGAGATGTCAAGCCAGGTGGGGAGGGGGAAAGGCTTTCTAAAGCAGAAGTTGTGTTGCAGCCTTGAGTATTCACTTGTCTCTTTCTGACTTACCTCCTACTCACGCTGTGCTGCCAGCCATGAAGTTTGACTTGCAGGCAGTGCTGGCAGCTTCCTTTTCCTGGAGATTGCACTGGTGTCTTGTCTGAACAGTCTGGCTCTGACTAAGATACGTGACTCCACAGAGAGCTCTTCTGGAAATGAGGCCTCTGTCTTCATCCAGGTTGCTCATAAGGAGTGTGAAATTCTCCCTAAGGGGAAGAATGCTGGTCAATGTATGTGTGGCAAAGAAGAACCTCATCTAGACTGCCAGCTGTCCTCTAGGCACACATCTAGGAAAAATATCCCAGTGTTCTGCTTCCTAATAGTTAAGTGATGGCATTATCTTTATGGCATTATCCTTCCGAAAGCCTTTTGGGATACTAATGTCTTGCATTCCCAAGAGATAGAGAACTGTATCTCAGAGATGATTTATCAAATGCAACACAAGCTAGGTCTGTGCAGCAAAGTGCAATACTCTGTAGGAAGCTGTGACATGTCTTTGCCTCACATGCTTGCAAAAGGTCTATTGAGCTTGAAAGTGACTTTTAGTGGTGTCTTCTGTGTGTGTTTCTTTCTGACAGTGCTGATAGATGTTTCCAGAGATCATGACTCTGCAAAGCTTCTTATCATGAATGTACACGATCTCTCGAATCCTCTGAACTGAAGGATTTTAAATTAGCTTTGATGTGTGCTGACTGTTTCTGCATTTTCCAAACAAGTTCCCACTAACCAGTATCATCCCTCTTTTGTGATGTTTTTCTTGTACCAGTCTGCAATGTTTTGCTACCTCCCACTGGTGCTCCATAAAAAATTACCCTTCAATATATTTTGCTACCCTTCAATATATTTATCTATTCATATAGTTAAAATAAAACTTTTACTACTCTAGCTGCTGACATATGGCTGTATCACACATAGCATTGGCAGGAATGCTGTCCAGTGGAGTAAATACTACTTTGCTTTTTACAGCTGGCTGGAGTTTCCAAGACTCTTTGTGACTCTTGCAGAAATTCTTTTCTAGTCAGCTTTACTTGTGGTTTGGTTCTGACATTTCTTAAAAAAGTGGGAAAGAAATGGTTCACAAGAAGTAATTTCTATATGCCCAATTGGATATGCTTATAGTATGAGTAATGAAATATTACAAGGAGAGAAGGATATTGCTCAGCAGGAAAATTCCCTGAGAAAATGTTCAATGATAGGCTGAGTGATGAATATACTGTAAATATTGCATGTGGGCAAATATTATGATAGTGGCTTAAATCAGGGAGAATACTGCATGATGTAGCGTAACCTAAGTCTTGGAATCCAGAATTATAGATTGGCTGCAGAAAAGCTGACTCATTATTTTTGCCTCTGGCAGATTCCTGTTGCTTGCCTGTGTGTATCTATTGCTCTTCAGGAAGGATTTGGTCTGTGGGCTGGCCAGTAAAATTTACAGCATTTCTAAAAACATGACACTGGAAAATGAATTTCTGAACAGGCATATTTTGCACATCTTACCAGAAACAATTATTTGCTAAGGCTACAAAACCAGTGCATTACAGATTTCTCTCAGTCTCACCTGAAAAACCTGGCAGAACTTTTTGTGCCTGTATACCAAAAATGCTAAAGGAATGTATCTTGCAAATTGATAGGCTGTTTTAGAGTTTAAAACAAAGTTAGATCACTGCACAGTCATATCACTTTAATTACAAAAGTCATGTTACTTTAGAGTCTACTTTAGAGTCACTTCTAGTTTTTATGTATAATTTCACCTAATCCCAGCCAGCTGAAATTAGGGAAGAGTTACTACAAAGAAAGGTTTTACAGCTACTGGATTTTCCTCATCAGTGTAGCTTTAAAACAGTGCTCAGTTAAATTGGTACAGCATTCTCCTGGGACATAAATAACACAGCATTCAACTGTTGGCAAAATAACTTATAAAGAAAAAAAAAAATAATTGAAGGGCTCATTCTTAGATCAGCAGAGCCATGCACAAAACCAATTTGAGCTAATAGGCTTGCAAGTATAATCCTGACTCCTTACACCAGATAATGTGTAAGCATGGTCAGATCTTTTCATGCTGAGTATCTGCAACTTTTCTTAAAGTCAGTAAGAGATGTGCTTAGAATGCATGGTGCATACTGCATACACACACACACATTCATGAAGAGTCAGGCCCCTTGTCTCCCCTCTGTGGGTGCTGAATAATCATACCTTTTGTCTCCAATGGAAACTGAGGGTGCTCAGTTTTTTACCTAAATGGAGCTAATAAACAATGAAAGGAGGTATTTTTAGCTCTGTGAGCTTTGCTCATTAAATGCACAGATGGGTACCATGAATTGAGGTATAAAATGTTAACCTCACAGAAAGTGAATTGCCTTGGACTCTACACATAGAATTTAATATAAGATGATATTTTAGAGAGACAATGTGTATCTATCTCTATATATGATATAGATACAAAGGAAAATGTCATGTTCCTGAAAGTGCAATGAGAAATAATTCTCATGAAGTTTTCTTCATGAGAAACTTATATAGGTATCTTTTTTATCCCCTGCTCCTCTTTATTGCTCATTATTTGTACTGTAGACTCCATTAATAGGCAGCTTTCCTGCACAAGTAGGTCCTCAGTACAGGAAGAGATCATTTTTATCTTCCAGAAGCCATTGTCTGTGCATACTGCTGAATTCTCCAGGGTTTACTATAAGGAGGTGAGTTGTGTTTGTTTTCGGTAAAACTGGTTTGATAAAAATCTGTGTTGAGGCAACAACTGTTTTATGATATTGTTCTGGTCTAACACCAGCTGGCAACTCAGCCCCAAACAGCCTCTCACTCACCTCCTCCCAGTGACATGGGGGAAGAGAATGGGAAGAGAAAAAGTGAGGAAACTTGTGGGTTGAGATAAAGGCAGTTTAATAGGTAAAGTGAAAGCTTCACACACCAGCAAAGCAAGATAAGGAATTGATACACCACTGCAGCTGTTCAGCCATCCCCAGGAAAGCAGAGCTCTGTCACATAAAATGGTGACTTGGGAAGACAAACACTGTCACTTCAAAGGCCGGCTCTTTCCTCCTTCTTTTCCCAGGATTATATGCTGAGCATGATGTGGTATGGAATGGGGTATTCCTGTGGTTAGTTGGGGTCATCTGTCTCAGCTGTGTCCCCTCCCAGCTCCTTGTGCACCCCCAGCCCCCTCACTGGTGGGGTGGGGAACAGGAAAGGCCTTGGCTCTGTGCAAGCCCTGCTCAGCCATAGCAAAAACATCCCTGGGCTATTAACACTATTTCCATCACAAATCCAAAACACAGCCCCATACCAGCTACTATGAGGAAAATCAGCTCTACCCTCACCAAAATGCACATGGACATAATCAAGCATCAAATTCCAAGCAGTAGAAATAAGTGCTTTCTGAGAACATTTGTTAACTTTGTGCTGACTAATTTCTATTCAGATCCTCTTTTTTTTTTGTTGTTGTTGTTGTCAAAAGTAACCCAGCTATTCTATACTGAAGCACATAATATGTGCTAGATGAGTAAGTTTTCTCTCCGTGGACTGGAATATGTAGCATTGTCTTCCTAGCCAGCTACCAATGGTGTGTATAAATAAATTACATTCCTGAGTAGCTCTATTAACTTTACACATGAATATGTATTTTCTGCAAATTCTATGGCATAGTCTTGCATATAGAATTACTCACATATACAAATTTCTGCTAAGATCTTAATGTTTGTAGAAGGAATATCAGTTACAGCCCTTCTAATTAGTAAGCATGTAAATTCTGAGTAGAATTTTTAAGGTCACATGTAGCCTAATTCTTACTTTCATATTTTTCTGACTCACATTTAAATCTATAAACTTGTTGTTATATGGAGTGCACACTTTTTTTCCTTTTTCAGGGAAAATAAAATTGCTTTTAAGGCTAAAAGGACCTAAAAAATTAGTGGAGTTTTAAAAAGTTGTAATCAAATATGTAGTGCCCGTCAATAAAAATTTAACTGGCACAGAAAACCAATCAGAACTGTTTTTTCCAACACAACACAGATGATGTAAATTGAGTATCAATAGATAACAAAAAAGAATTTAAGAAACTGTTTATCTCACCAGACACTAGGCTTAAGACAAAAACACTTAGATCAGCCAAAGGAGCAATAGTGTGACAAAGCAGGACTAAAATAATGGGCCCCAATAGATTGTGGACACCTTGTGTGTTGCCCTGAAATTCTCCATTTTGCAGATCTTGTGATTTATATGAGGATATGATGCTTTCTTTGAGCAGACGTGGTGATCTTTTTTTCTTTTCAGAGGACAAATATGAAGGTTTACAGTGGTCCAGACCCTATAAAACTGACAATTTCCACAAGCAGTTAAAACACCATTCAAAGCCACAGTCTGAGCATAAACTATTAAGTGTCTAATGTGGGATCACTGAGCATGTGTTTTTATGAGCAATTAAGTATTAATTTGGGATGAATAGTTTTCTGAAAACACCTTCATTTCCTTAAAGCAGAGAGTTCTCTCAATTATGTTGTCCCAGCTTTAGAAAATAACTGCTTCAAAGAGTGTTATTTCTCCGCAGCTCCTTCAGCTGAAACTTTTGCAGTTGCTTTAATTTATCTAGTTTGTGTGACCAGCTGAGACAAACTCATAAATGGTGAGCGTCTTAGTAACTAACAGCCCCTTTCAATTTAAGAGTTAAAATAAAAAAGCAGTTTAGGTAGGTTGGACTCTAAGGCAGTGACATCAGAAGCTTTGGTAGCAAGGGATTCCTTTATTGAAGAGAAATTTGGGGTCAATGTTGGCAATGATTCTAAAATGCATCCTGCTCTTGGAAGGACCTTGAATACCTGGAAGGTGATTTGAATGCTTGGAGTAAAGAACTTTAGCCCATGTGTGTGGGCACACAAAGGATTTCTCTCCTGGGGTGGGTTCTGTATGGTGGATTTTTACATCTCTTAACTTTTCCTGCTTACCAGCTTTAGCTTTATCTAGGCATAGTGGGTGAGAGGCAGCCAGTCAGAAGCAGCTTGGAAACTGCTTAATAGGACAGCTACATACGTTCTGCTAGGATTATTTCCTAGTTATTTATTATTTTGACGCCTGTATAATAACATTAGGATGCTACTCAGACATTTCTGAATGTGGGCCATTTGAATCTGCATATGGAAAGCAGACATCATTTCACCTGAGATCTGCATTCTCAGAAATGTCTTTTGCTGGGATCACACATAACCTGTAAGTTATTCAGCTAATCAAAATAGTTTTTCTAAACCTGTTGCTATTTGCATTCAGCAATAGTAATTTGTTCTTGTCCAGCTGATTTTGCTCTCTCATTCATTCACCCTGCATTATGGACCTGCTTCTGAAGGTCGCTGAGTACCTGTGGTTTGATTGAAAGTTATTGCATCTCTCAGGAGTAAATTTAATTTGAGTGATTCCCCATATATTGCAGTGTGATATGATGCATTAAAAATAAAGCACTGCTGGAGTATCTACAAGCCATTATTTTGAATCTTATTTGAGAAAAAGAAATCTTAGCAGAGAGAGCCATAGAAATAAACTGGGTTTTATCCTTTAGCTAATTCAGAAATTGTTTGAATTTTAGAAAAAAAAAACTAAAAAAAGAATAAAATACGGCATTGATCATAAACAACCTTCTGACAGCTGTTAACAGCTGGGATTGGTGGTTTGATACTAGCATTATTTCAGGTAAATGAGAAAACAGAATTGTAAACAAAGGAAAATGGTCGATTCCCCAAGTGAAACATGGGCTGATGCCTAGTATTTATAGCTTGGTACATCCTCATTAATCCATTCTGGTTGTTTTCTTTTTTTTTTTTTTTCTTTCTATACTGACTAATAAAGAATACTAATGCAAAATTTCTCTGCTGTTGCTAAGTTTTCTATTATTCTTGAGACTTTACTTGCTAACATATATATTTCTTTTCAAATAACTCATGCAGTTTTCGCTTGAATCATGACATAAAAAAGAATTCTGCATTTCTCAAACTATTAACAAACAAATGTATTGAAAACCTACTGAAGCCAGCAGGAAACAAAACCCAGCAATTAGATAGCAGCAGCAATCTGGGTTTTTTTTGGGTTTTTTTTTTTTTTTTTTTGGTTTTTTTTTTTTCCAATTCAATGATTCTGTTTCTGATATGATTCAATGGAAGGGTGGAGGTCATGGTAATTATATCGTTCAAAAAATATTTAACAATGTTTGTGTGTTACTGATATACTTGTCTACAGAGTTAATTCTCTGATCCTAAAAACCCCCTGTGTACTCAAATCAAATCTATTCTCAGACTCAAATTTATATCAGAGCATTTTTAATAACATATTTTTTTTGGCCACAGCCTATAACAAAAGTCACATTATCTATGAAAACAGCATTATTTAGAGCTTAATGCAAAGATGCACAGAAAGACTTACAATGGTGTCCATAATTTTAGAGTCTTATGAGTCAATTTCAGTCAAGTTGTAGCACTGACAGAAATTACTTTGTTTTCAACGTGGTCTTAGTCTATGTGCCACTTTTAGTTTATGTCTGTTCTGGTACAGAGTAATTACGTAGTTTCTATTGTAAAGCTGTTGCATACTTAATGTTTACTGCAAAATTTCAGCCTTGTAAGACAGTGTGTTTTAAAAGGTACAAATCTAGGGGTTTTTACTTTTATTTCAGGATCACAATTTAAGGAGTTCAAAAAGTCAACATGGCAGAATTTGTGTAGAAATAAGGCTTTAGTTTACCCCACTTTAGTTTTCTTTGCTATCCTGATCTAACTGGACTGAAGACCAACAGTAACAGGAGCTCTTAGGTGAGCTCTATGACTAGCAATGATGTATTCTGTCACCTACTGAAAGAGCTAAATTTAAGATTTCCTTTACAGTTAGTAACATGTAATAGGTGTAAAAATTTGGATGAGATGTTGCTGAAAATAACTTTTATTTTGTAACCATTTTCATTTTTAAATATTGTAATGAGCTGGTTTGGCCACATAACTGATGCATCTGTACAGCTGAGTTTGCTCAGAGATTTTGTTCAGGTGAGGTCAGCTTTGACCTGTGTTACCCTCATGGAAATGTAAGGTTGGTAAGGCCTTGGAGCCTTGCTGGAAACTGCAACAGAGCCTTTTCCAAGCCAGCTCTGCTGGATGGTCTTCTGTGAAATTCTGTGCAACCTTATGACCTATATTCAATGCTATAAAAGCTGCATTTCTGGAGCCTCAAGTTTTTCCTTCCTTCTCAGAGCCCTGTTCCATCACAAGAATGCATTTATTATGACTGCTCTTCTTTAGTGGCCATCACCTTGCACAGGGTGAGTTGTGTGCCTGCTGATGGTTGCCAGTGGACAGGGAGGAGTTTTATGGATACCTTTAGGTTTCTGACCCTATTTGTACACTGAAATACTGAAAATATTCCCTCTTAGGTTAGGGCACATCGATGTTGAAGGTAAGGATGCTGAAATTCTGTCTGCAGACCAGTAGAAGAACAAAACTTTTTTAAAATGCAGTCCACTATTTTCTCATTAAATATTTGTGGTCTACCTGTTGTCATCTCCAACAATCCACTTTCTGAGAATATCATATAAGATCCTCAACGCTATACAAGGTGCATGCTGTTCACAACTGTGGAAGTGCAAATAGAAAGCTGGGGACAGTTCCTGACAAGATGAAAACAAACCCAAGGAGTTGGCACAAACAGGTCAGTTTTTTCCTGCCTACAAAAATCTTTGCTGGAATGATGACTGCTGGAGAGCTACTTGAGTTATTTAAAATGTCTAGTAGCAAAAATGTAGGAGTGGCTCTCAGTTTTGTCTCTGAGTTATAAACTGTGATGCCACTCATTAGGTACCTTCAGTGATGATGGAGTGACTTGAATAGAAGAACTGAGACAAGCAGATTGCAAAGGGTGACTGCATAGAAAATGGTCAGCTTTGTCAGACTATCTCAAATACAAGTTAAATCTCTTCAGGAAAGCTTAAAAATTTTGAGATAAATATTTAAAAAAAAAAGATAATCTGGAAGATCAGCAGGAGAGAAACGTGTGAAACATTAGAAACTTGTAATTTCTGTACAAGTTGCATCCTTGGATTATTGCTACAAGGTATGGCAAAATTTTGTATTTATCCTAGAAAGTGTAGAGTCTTCAAGTTCTGCCCAATTTCCCCTTGAGATTATTAGATGAGCTAGAGAGAAACTCAGAGATCTAAAATAGTGAATTGTGGCTTTCAAGAGCAGGTGAAAGAAAAAGAGTGGAAAGTCATTGGAATTTATGTAAAGAAATTCACCATTCCTTTTTCCCCCCTCTTTTTCTAAATTTCCCCCTATTTTTGTAAGCAGCCTTACTTATCCAACTGTTTCACAGTTCAGTGTGGGATGTTTGCTTTTGCATTGAATAGAGATGCTCCTCAGGGTCACCAGTTAAGCTCTAATCTATTTAGCAACTGCATATGGTTGTTTCATAGGGAGGCTTTGATTGTAGCTCTCAGTTCAGTTCTTTTCTGGATCTTCCATTTACAGCATCTGAGCAATTGTATCACTGTTTAATATTGAGCTAAATATTCAGTAGTGAAACTTTGTCTATACTTTTCTCATTTTTGAAAACTTTATTTCTCTAATAGTTGCAAACCTTTTTCTCCCCCTGCATTTCCAGTCTCACTGTCCTTCATGTGCTCAAGGTGTTGAATACAACTGATAACAGAGAGACTACCTGAGTGAAATAGGAGACAGAGACCAGCCTGAAAGATGCCTGTTGGAGCACACAGAGCAGTGACCTCCTCACTCTATTGGGTGAGTTTTGTGCTGTGAACTCAGAGGGCCCCAATTTGGGCAGCAGGGCTGATGCTGCACTGGAGGAAGCCCTGGTGGAGGCAAAGGGCAATGGGCCCTGCTCTCTCATTCTGTTAATTCAGCTTTCCTCCCTAGCTGAGTCTGGCTCATCCCCTTTCAATATTGTAAGATTTTGACAAAAGAAGCAGCATTTGAGGCAGAAGAGGTTGTATTTTTGGCACTGTAAAATGAGAAGCATTTTGTGAAATGGGAAAACCAGGAGTTTGATACATTATGCAGAAAACTTTGGTATTGACACATTGCTGAGCATTGGAGAGACACATTCAAACATTATTAGAGGTGAAGACCTAGTGGGATACCTCGATAGGAAACAGTCTTGAGGTGAAAGCTTTTATGACAGGCATGATGCGTTATACTGTGCCACAGAAAAAGGAGAGAGTGAGAGGATAGCTTTGGGAAATGCTATTTTGTTCATATTGGGCTTGAGTAATGCTGGTAATATAGGCTGAATGTCTGTGTTCAGTTCAAATTGTCTAAAGCTGAGCACCATTATTGCTAATCACCCCCAGAACCTGCATTTTCCTGCCAAAACACAAATGCAGATGTGCTGACACAGCAAGTTTCCATGGCTTGGGCTGGTGCCACCTTATATGACACAGTGCCTGCAAGAAGAGCCAACTTGCTACTGGCAGGTAGCAATTTTCAAATTTCCACAGAGTTTCACAGAAGACCATCTAGGAGAGACAGCTTGGAAATGGCTCTATTTCCATTGTTCCAAGGCTTTTGCTTTCCCAGTCTGACACTTCCATGAGAGAAATGGATTGAAGGTACCTTGTTCCAGCAGACTTTCTATTTCTACAGCTAGTTATCTGGTCTCAGCCAAGGATTACTCCTTTACTAGCTTTGAGGGCAGAGCACACTCCCTGTCACCAGAGTTCACACAGTGGGCTCAGACTGCCCACAGGGGAGAAATATGTGTGATTTTTCCTGCTGCCCTTTGGTGCTCTGCTGTGCTGTGTGCCATGTTAGCTCGTTTTCCTGCCTGCTGAACAACTGCATGAGGTGTAAATCTGAATGCTGGGCTGTGAGCAGCAACATGGGAGGCAGGTCTGGCTGGCCCAGAAACTGCAGCAAACGCTGCCAGCCATCTCAAGACTCTGTTAAGACAAGGATTGTACTGGAGCCATACGACTGGTTGCCAGATTTCAAAGGACATTGGTCCTTTTGCCTGCTTGAGGGAACAGCAGACACAAACCACTGTCAAATGGAAGGCTCAGGGTTCTAGGGACTGCTGTACTTTTTGGAAGGGCTGCAGTCTGGTTTTGTGCAGCATGGTGCCATTTGGCAGAAAAACACAGGGGCAGCCTGATGGTGGTGCTTTTTTTGAAAGGGAAAGCTACTCAGAGCTGTGTCAGAGTCTGGCTCTGCCAGAATTGTCCCTAAGCTCTGTGAGGGTTAGGCTGAAACTTGAACTGCATGAAATGTTGATGCAGGAGGGCAGGTTGTCACTGTGTCTGCCAGTCACCCTGCCTACGGCAAGCATGGGCAGCTGGAGAGATCTGCTGAGGGACGTGTTCCAGAGTCACACTGCCTTCCTCACACTTGATTTTTTCCCCTCAAATGCTTGCTTTGAGAGGCTTTTTAGCCTGGCAGGTGCTGCTATCACTGCCATGCCTGTGTCCCCCCCACCCCCGGCTCCGTGGGGAAGTGCATGAGGCTGGCAGTCACCAAATGAGCAAAACCTTGCTTCTGCACAGCCTCAAACAGTGACAGCACATGGCTCTTACAGGCAGCAGGGCAGAATAGGACACAAGGGACTCCAGGCAGTAATAATATGCATTTCATAATGTGCCACATGAAAAACAGAAACAAACCAGCAGTGACAACAAAGCTGTCCAACAACTGTCTTCCACAGAGAGCTGCTTTGCACTTGGCTTCTGGAGATTATTTCATTTTGGTTGAGTTAATAACTGAGGGCCTCTGAGAGCTGTATGAAGGGAAAGAACAACCTTGGTTTTGAGACATAAACAGCATAAAAACCAATTTTGCCCCAAGTTCTTATTTTTTTCTGTTTTGTTTTCAATGATTTTGAAACAATAGTGTTTTAAGTATTTCTTTTTTGCAAAGAGCTAGGTCTGACTGTTTCTGTTGTCTGTGTTTCTTGCATGTCACCATCCACAGTTACCTCCTCTTCTTTTGAAGAGAGCTGCTTTGCCCAGTAGGATACTGCTGGATGTTAGCTAATGATGGGAAGTAGGAGCTGGTGGAGTGCAATGGGGCTCCAACACCTCTTGCCATGGGCAGAATTTCTGTATCTGAGGTAGCGACAGCATCTTTAGCACAGTCTTGCCCTGCAGCACCAGCCCAGCATCATCTCTCAGAGGTTAAGATATGGACATATAACAATTAAAAAGTGGAGCAGGGGCACGCTTATAGGCATTCTCTGCTCAATAGCTGCAGTGTGCCATGTCTCCACAACATTTCTGTCATACCTGCTAATGGCTTCTATAGAGGAATGGTTGGGATATGTAGTGGTTGTTTTTGCTGTCAGTTGGGGACTTCATTCAGTAATTTGAAGGCAATACCTCCATCAACTCCTGTGCAGACATGGCACAGCTCTTGCTGCTGAGACCCCTGGCACTTCCAGAGTTGAATTGTGAGCTTGTTGTAGTTTGGAAATAATGCAGTACCAGATACTGGGGTTTTTATCCTCACTACTTTACTCTTCCCTTGCTTTCTGTTCTTGAATTCTTGTTAATCTCACCCTTTCATTTAACTAGAAAACAGACAGTTTTTTTCATGTGTTCCTTTTCCTATGCTATTTATCCCAAAATTTTAATCCCAAGTCATAATGCTTTATACAGACAGGGAAGCATTCTGTGTCTAAATTGGTGCAATCATGAGCAAATAACACACAGGTGAACTTCTCAAAAAACATCAGTGTAGATAGAGTGTGACTGCATGAATGTTGACAGGCTAATAAACAAGAAAAGTTGTGGACTGAACGTTGTATATAAATGTGAGGGTGGTATCCATCCCTCCCTGCTCTTAGGATGTGCGTGTGCATTCTGATTCTGCCTTTTACAGTACTGCTAGCTCATCTTTAATAAATCAAAGGCAGCTATTTCTTGCTTGTTTGCTCTCTGAAGGAGAGGATTTCAAGTCATGCCTTAAACAGTTTTGACACACAAATGATGTCTGATGAAAAGTGCTAAAGGTGCTTTTATTTACAGATGTGTTGAGAAATATGCAAGGAAATGAGTTTATCTTCTCTTTTTCTCTATTGTCCTTTTGTCCCCTGTCTCTAAAGGAGGCTGGGTTCTTGTCACCCTGTGAAGAAACTTCCTTACAGCTGTCTAGGCAGAAGAGTTTCTACCATGCCTCTTTTGTTATGCCCAGGCACCCTGGTGGCTCGGCTGACATTGATAGGAGTGTTTCTCTTCCCAGCCCGCCCCTGCATGCCTGCCGTATGGTCTGACACCTGCCAGCTGCCCGGAGCGATGCTGCTGCAGCACCTCCTGCATCCCTGGGCTCCTCGCTGTGCAGAGAGGGCTCAGCAGGAGCTGCAGGCTGCTGGCACGCTTCTGGTCTTGATGTGAAATTAATTGACACAACTTGGATCTTCGGAGATGATGCCAGAAGGAAGAACAGAAGACCTGTGAGATAGCAAAGAACAGATATGATGTGAAATTGTCTGTTGGCATTCTTCAATTGGAGAGGTTTGACTTTTCTTTTACAGCTTGGTTGCTGTGCCTTGCAGCCATACAAGCTTCCTTTTACACCTTTTGGGAGACTTGTGGTTGTCTCAACAGCTCTGTGGGTTTCTTTAGCCAGGAGAGGTTCACTGCTGTATGAAAAGATAACAGGTTCTTCATGCTGCTGTGCAGGGAAATCATGCCACATTTTGTAAAAGCTACTGTTGCTGGTGCAGGGTTTGGAAAAGGAGAAAAGAGAAGGAGTTAATTTCTGAATTAAGTTCCTGGGTGTAATGAAGGAGGCTTTGTAATTGGAGTGTTACATAAATACTGCGCCTTTTGTAAGGGCTTACTTGGATAAGCTGCTAATCATCTACAAAACTGTAAGTTGTTTCAGAGATTAAATTAATTTATATGTTTTTATTTTCACTCCATCTTTTCTACATGAAACTGGATGTATAAAGCTCTCTCTTTTCTTGCCCTTGGTGCCTTCTTCTGTGGGTTACACCAAAAAAGTGAATTTTTTTCAGAAGGCTCTGGGTTTTTCTGCTCTGTGCCTCACCGAAAACTTCACAAATGAAGACTGCTGAAAACATAAATAGTGTCTTAACAGTACATATTCGATATTTGCATCTGTTCAGAAATTTACCAGCCTCGTTTCCAAGAAGAGTGAGGATGAATTACCCTCCAGAGGGGCTGTTTTCTCTTTGCTGACCGAGAGGAATTTTAGCTTGGTGTCAGGCAGCTGAAGTTATAGGTGACATTCATCTGAGCAAAGAAAGACTATTCCTCTTCTGAAGGAGAGATTGAGCTGGTTCTAAAACACAGAGTAATGGGAAAGTGAAGCATGTGCAGGTACCATGTGAAGGGCAGAGGTGTGCACCAAGAGCCTGCCATACCAAGCAGTAGGGGGAGTTGTGGAGGCACTTCACAGGAGTACAAACCCAGTCAACTGGAAAAAGGATGATGTCTTTTTCAAAGCATGTAATGTTTGAAAGCAGAAGTGATGATTTTTGTCTCAATAAAGAGTGTAGAGACAGGTATGTACAGACAAGTACTGCCATATATTGAGAAATCTGCCCATATTCTGGGCATCCATAACTCTGTCTAAACGATGAGATCTGTGCTAGTTCCAATCCAGAAGGAATTTAAACAGCTTTACACAACTGTGACATTGTGATCAAGTCTTTGATGTATGCACACAAAATGCAACTGTCTGCACTTTATAGATCCACAGAGTAGTCCAGGTTGGAAGGGAACTCTGGACTGTCTTGTCAAATCCCTATGCAAAGCAGGGCCAGTCAAATCTGATTGCTCAAGATTGTGTTCAGTCAAGTTCTGAATATATCCAGGGATGAAGATTCCTGAAGTTCTCTAAACAGCACATTCCAGTGTTTAAACACCCTTGTTAATGGTAAAGAATAGAAATATTCTGCTATCTGGTAGGAATTTCCTTGTTCCAGCTTCTCTGCTGCCTCTCATCCTGTGGCTGTGTACCTTTCAGAACAGTGAGTTTATTTCAGTTTATTTATTTTCCATTAGGTAACTGAAGACAGCAGTAAGATTCCCCCATGAAGCCTTCTCCTCTCAGTGCTGAACAGACCCATCTTTCTCAACCTCTCCTCATTCTTTCTGTGTTCCAGCTCCCTGATCACTTTGGTGGCTCTTGGACTTGTTCCAGTGTATTAATGTCTGTCTTATATTGGTGAACTCCAAGGAGGACACAACGGTCCAGAAGTGGTCTCACATCTACTGAGTAGAAGGGAAGAATCACGTCCCTGGACCTGCTGGTTGATGCAACTTGCTATGGAGCCAGCTTTTGCTGCTAGGGTACTCTGTTGATGTATTTAACTTGCAAATATTCATCCTCTAGATATGCCATCTATTCACTCAGTTAGAACAGAAGAAACATAGGAAAAAACCATACCAGTATCCATATGGAGCTGGAATTAAACACACAATTCTAATGAACAAACTTCTGATGAGTCACAACCACACTAGATGGAAAAGTTTGAGCAGGGTTGCCATTACAGAACTTGCAGTTCTTACATCTTCTTTAGAAGTACTTTTTCCACAGTTGGCTTTGAGAAGAAATTTCTTGTGTACATTCTAAATTCACCGCCAATAAAGATGAATGGTAGGGGGTTATTTGAGCACCTAAGGGTGCTAGAAACATAAGAGGCATTAGTGGTTTTATCTTTAGTTTGTGCTATTTCTGTTTGACATAGCAATTTCAATAACATTCATCACACTAGAGAAGATCCATTGGTAAGAAGTGAGATATCATTACAAAGGTATTTTATCCAGTTTGTCCTTTATAATCTTTATGCACGTCCTGTACCTGTGAAACACCTTGGCCCCTCAGCAGTTTTAGGAATATGTATTAATTTCATAGATAACTGCTCAGTAATAAGAGTACTCTAATTTTGTAAAAAACAAAAAACACCAAACCAAATCATATACACATACACATATACACATATGCATACACATACATATATATACACATACATACATATATATACATAAAGTGTTCAAAGCCAAAAACTCCCGGGTCATCTTTAACTGGTGCCCACAGAAAATGCTAAGAAACCTTAATTTATATTTTAAATATTTAACAATCTCTTGAGTATCTTTAAGGAAACAGGGCTATTCTTATCCCCAAGACTGAAGGCTTCAATTTACGAATATGTACCTACCTCTTCTATTAGAAGTGGGTTGTACGTTATGATTTTGGCTACCCTGCTTGCAAATGGTGATCAAAACATTACATAGCAGTTCCAGGTTGCAAGAGAGGTAATATCTTTCCATTATGGATAATAAAGTGCTAATGATAAATTGGCTGTAATAGCTAGAGGTCTGGTCAAAGCTCTTGACTTACTGAGGTGTGATCACATTATATATGCTGATCAGAATATGGAATTAGAGGCTATTCTCATAGAAAAATTTCAAGATCTATATCAGAACTATTCTCATTTAGAAACCAAACTGGAAATCATAGTGACAATTGTTCTGGGTTACAGTAGTTTTATATGAGTCTATCCATAAAACCAAATTTCATTTAACATCACCTCTGTGTTTTGCTTTTGTTAATTGAGGACTGGTGTAACTTTATAATAATTGGTGGGAAAATGTTAGCTTTGGTTTTTGTGAATGGATCTCCCTTTGGCAGGAATTAGCATCCAGATATGATCAAAATTTTACAGAAACAGTTACAGAAACAGTTCTGTTTTTGCAGTTGTTTTAAAATAAACACAAAAGTTATACATAAGCATCATCTAGTGTAAAATATATTCTTATTCTAAATAACTACTGAAAAATTAGGTGAAATAAAACTGGAGGAGGTTAATTTTAGATATATTTGATAATCCAAATTGATTCTTGGAAGAGTATATCATATTTGTCACCTTCAATTAAATTAATTTGAGGGTTCAATAAACTAAATGATGGAGCAATTAGAGCAACACAAATAGAAAGTTGTTAATGCTTCTCCTTTTTCTGGATTATTTTACAATTTAACATGCTTTTTGTCTATTGATATCTGTGCTGTTATACAGACATATTTGCCAGAAAAAAGCCAAAGCATCATTCATCTATTGTAAGGCTCTGACAAACTAATGTATCCTGGATACAGGGATCCTTTGTGCTTTTTCTGTTTTCCAAGTAGGAATTATAAATGGTTAGAAATAGGGAAGATATGCTGTTTCAAGGGCTGTACAGGTTCAAAACCTCTGCTATTTATGTTGGTGAGAACTGACTGCAGCAAATCATACGAAACATTTTTTTCCCTTTCAAATTTCATCTGAAAACAAGCATAGATCGTACTTCTGTCAGTGTCAAGGGGTAGGAATAAATCATTTAAGAAAAAAATAGTAGTAAAAAAACCATGGCTAGGCCCTTGCACACTCCCCTGCCACCCCACTCCCCATCTTTCTGTAGATCAACACAATTTATTTCAGATTTTCAGCTAAAGGTGCTTTTAAAGGGTCAACCTGGGATCTTTTACTTTTAACTTAATCTTGCAGATGAATGCTCTCTATGTCTGCGATTAGAAATAAAAATCAAAAAATATCAGAATCCAGGGGCACTCTATAGCCCATGAGAAGATTTCCAAGATAATGGATGAAGGTGTTCTGAAACTATCCAAGAACACCAGCTGATTCTGCAAAACATCTTGGGCAGTCTAGAGGACACGGACAGGACATTTTATGTCACAGGAAGATGGGGTAATGGCATTTGTAGTATGGACAAAATCCACTACTCGAAGATGTAGTTCTTTAGTTAAAGCTGGAACAGAAGAGAAGCATTTAATTTTGTTGCTCTTATTCAGATATTAGTTATTGAGGTTTTTTCAAGTGGACAGATGGCTGTCATGACATTTCTTTTCCTATTTTTTTGGTAGATCTTTTGCTTTAGAGGATATTAGAGAGAACTGGACTCTAATAAATTTACACAGAAGCAATCCAAAAGAATTAAAAGGAATGTGTAAGAAGACATAGTGTACAGGGCTTTGTGAAGGGCTTTGCAGGTCCATCAGAATACTCGATTCTGGGTCTGGCTTCATCTTCTATAAGACACCCTGTATGCAGAGGAAGAACTGCAGCAGATTTGCCAGGCACCATTTCCCTTTACCAGCAAGGTACCTCTGGGATTTTCATGGCAGCCTGTTAAGGCAGGAGATCACATCTGTTGATCTGGAGCGCTGTCTGATAGGGCAACACTCGGACCTGTGGACAAGGTGCTGACCAAAGCTTGATTTCTTAAATACACACTCCCAAAGTTAGGCAGATCTAACTTGTGATGCACCTTTGGAAAAGGAAACTAAAGAAATCTGCATCATTTTGTACCCAGAAAATTGTGAATCACTGGGATGAATTATGGATTGCCATACCTATAAGGGAGAGATGTACCAGAATGACTTTGGAGGGATTTGTAGTGCCCTTAGCTGCTGCTTCCTTATTTTCATTGATCAGGTCTTGCCTTATGAGTCTGAAAAACAAAATAAAACAGTCCTGGGACAGGTAAGCACCAATATTTGATGATGAGAATAAACTTCTTTAAGGGATGGATGTGTGAGAGCAGTCTTGGAAAAAAGGAGGGACTTTAAGTAAATATTTGTGGTGCCTCCCAATACAAAACATAGGGAAAACATTTTTTTTCTGCATAAGCTGAAATTATGATTTTTACTGTGGGGATATTAATTAATTTATTTTAAAAAAAATTTGTTGTATCACAAAAGTTTGGACTTTCTAGCTACTCCTGGGGGATGTGTGGTCCATTGAAGGCCTAATACAACATCTAAGTGTTTAAAGATAATTACTTTCTCTGTTTCCATTTTTGTTATGCATTGCATGCATTTTTCTGAAAAGGTGCCTTACATCTCCTGTAGGTGTGGCTAGTCTTTTGCTTTTCCAATAATTTGTTTTATGGCATTCCATGGGTACAGCATTGTCATACCTCATTTCCTCCAGTGTGCATTGGCAATTAATTTCTTGTCTATTTGAATATCTCTTATGTTTACTTAGCATCTCTCCCTCTGAGGAACCCAATGTTATACAAGTATTAGGCCTTAAGACTGTTTTAGCACACAAGGGATGTGTCTTGGCCTGTTTCTTGAGACATTCTTATCTCACACAGGGCTTTCAACTCCACATGGTTGAGAAATTTTATTGTTTTCTACTGGAATTTGGCATAAAAAAAAAAATCAGTTAATTGGCTGTTCTCAGATCTCGGCTGAAATTATCTACCAGAGCAAATTACCAGCAGAGGTGGAGACCCCAGTGCTCAATCTCTCTAACCTTGTGATTCCCAGCTATCCCCAGGTCCTCCAAAATACCCTCATGGGTTCACTTTAAGAAAACATGGACAACTTCCTTTCCCAGTGCCTTGAAAGCCTTGCATGTATTTGGAAAGAGACGAGGGGCTGATCAGGTCCAGGGGCTCAGGACCTCTGTCCCTCCCTCTGTCCCTCTGTCCCTAAGTCTCCCTCAGCCACTGTCATTCTACTGCTCTTCAAGCTTATCAGATGCCTCAGTGAGGAGATGAGGCTATCTAAACAAACCTACACTAAATAAATCCCCCTCTAACATTTAGTGATATCTGGGTCTTCTTTCGTGCCAATGAGAGTGATTATTTATTGTGGTTTAGTTCTCATTATTATTCATGTGTTTCTGTGACTTAAGGCAACATTTTCTCAAAGTAATTTCCCAATAAAACCAGCTAGGCTTAGTTCTTCATTATTACTGCACGTCTTTGTGGCTGGTCCTATCTCTTTTGGCTCAGAAAGGATGATTAATTATTCTACTTGATCTTCCCTTATCATGGGAGTACTATGTAAATTATTTCAAAAATGTCCTGTTTTAGATTTCATTGTTTATCTTCAATATGACCTGGGTATTATGAGATGTGAGAATTGCACGTCTTTCTAGCACACTTCTTAGATTTGAAAAATTTGCATGTATTTTTCTTACAGGTCTTGTGGCCTATCGTTTATTTTGTCTGTTAGTGATGTATTTCTATGCCTTCTAAATGAGTTATCCTGGCTTCTAACTAGGAGCTTACTATTGCTAGTGTCTAAAAATTATGTCCTTAGCAATTCAAAATGTGTATTCCTTAGCAATTTAAAAGATGCATTTTACAACTCAACTGGCAGAAATAACAAAGATGCTTTCTATCTTTTACATAGTAGGTAAATGCCTTTTTTTTTTTTTTTCATTTTTCCAAGTGTGAAGCAGAACTCTTTGATGAGATCTGTGGGCCACATGTATTTGTTTTAGGTTTTTTTTTTTTTTTTGTGAGAAGCTTCAGTGCTGTGAGTAGAATTTTGGTTCACAGAAAAGAGCACATGGCCTAAGTGAGAGGTCCAATATACCTTGGAGGGGCACAGCTTTGCTGCTGCTGCTCACGTCAGGCAGTCTCAGATGTTTTCCTAATGTTTCAACTATGAATGTGCATGAGCCTTTTCTGTTCCCCAGAGGGCTGTCTCAGGTTGGTCACATTGAGCCCCTTTAACATAATGTTTTCTGTCACTGTTATAGTAACAGTTTGTGTTGCTCTTGGCAGGCATTTACATTTTCTTTGTTGACCCCAGAAAGAATAACTTATGCACCAAATGTTTATTAATTTATTTATCAAATTGAAGATACACAAATAAAACCAGGGAACACAAAAGACATTTGACTCCTTTATTCTTTCATTCTGTTTGAAATATCAGAAAATTAATCATTCCAATGAGGATTTGTAGTAGCTGAACTGCATGCCTAAGAATTTATAAAAAATTTCTAGTTTTCATGTTTTCTTAATGGCATATTTTAGAAGACTTTTCTCAAATTTGATTATAGAAAATTTCTGAAAAAATAATGTTTGGCTCAGTAGTATTCACCTTTTTTCTTCTGCACTTGGTTTACTTTATTAAGGAATTTTTCTCAGCAGAATAAATATACAGTTTTTCCCTTCTGAGAAGGAGAAAGTCTTCTGAATTAAGAATGGATACACATTTAGAACTGTTAATGTTACTACTTCTTTCATTATCTAATGCTGTAGAAGTTATGAGGGTAATTCTATGTTTAGCACCTTTTCATCTGCATTCTTAGGAAAGTTTATGCATTTTAAATCTCTTATGAGCTGGATAAAAACAAGAAGTATTCTGGAAGAGAGCCATGACACCTGGGCTGTACTCTTCAGCTTGTAAATCCTAGGTCAGATTTACACTCAATTTAAATTGTTCATTATCTGGTGCTGTGAATCTTGTGTTTCTGACTCCTCAATGGTTGTTTCAAATCCTCTTTCTTCAGTATCCTTCTCATCTGGGAAGTGTTGCTGTGGGATTTTATCTCTCATTTGCTTGATAGGTGTTTTAAACATTAAATTAATGTTAAAAAAGATAGCATAAATCCCCTCTTCTTTGGAGAGTAGCTCTGAGTCAACTCCAAGCCTTAGGGATGCTCTAAATACACTTTCTGTATGAGATCTGTTCTGGCCATAGGTCAGGGTCCACCTTTAGCTTATATGAGGATTTCAGGTTTACCAAAGAAAAATGGTGGGAGGTACAAGAGGGTAGTACCTGGACTGACTTCAAGGAAACAGGAATGTGAGATGATCAGGAATTAAGGACTATAAGGAAAATCAGAAATTTATCCTGGATGACTACAGAGGCCCGTGATGAAAGAGCAAGAATATTCTCCTAATCTCTTGAGAATATACTCCTAGTCTCTAAATAACTCCAGAGGCTAAATAACTCTGATGCTAAATAGTTCCTCTTCCTGCCCTCCAAATCCCTTTTGCAGAAGGCAGCATTTCAGCTCTCCCACTTGTCAGGGTTTTGCTTTCCTGTAGAGTTATACCTGTTAGTATAATAAGTAAATAAGGCTTCCTGCCATGAGGTAATTACACATTAGCAGAAATTACAGTACCTATTAGTCAGAAATTTAGTTTTCATTCCCTGATGTGGCAATTGTCTGAGCATTTGAAGAGGCAGGCAGGAGTCTGAACATAGCATGATGAGAAGAGCTGGAAGAAAGGAAAAGCCTCTGCTCTGATAAGATGGAAGAACACCAGGTAACCACTGTGGGCAAGGGAAAATGAGGGCACCGAAAAAGCCCCTTTGTACCACTTTAAAAGCAGAATATAAACTGCAGTCAGATTTGAACTTGGAGAAAGCAAAGTAGCATAAATGGAAAATGGGGTCTTTATGTTAGGAATTTTTGCTTACGTTATAGGTTAAATCTCTTGGTGATGTAGAGAACAGTGCATGGGGACGCCCAGTGTTCAGAGACATGGGTCTGTCTGCCTCCTCTGTAGGGTGGAACAGATGTGAACTACAGTCTGGGGAAAATCCTCTCCTCTTCTTGCCTTTCTTTTATTTATTTTTTTTTCATGTACCACACTAAAAATAAATAAATAAATAAATAAATAAACAAGTTAGCTGCATTTTCATGCATTGCTCTAGAAAAAAAAATAGCCCCAAAACATTTTGGATTAACCATTAATTAACCTTTAGGTAGGAAAACCTAGGCCCAGCAGCCATTCAGCCACCTCTGAAACAATGTTCCAAGTAATCCTTTTTTAAAGTCACATCTTGAAAACCCTCTGCATGCAAAGCCAGCGTGGATCAGGAAAATCCTGTTACACAGAAAATGGACATTGATTAGGAAGCATCTTTAAAGAGGCGATTGCAGCTGCACACAATATTAGATTTGAGGCAAGATTTCTTGATTTCAGGGAGAAAAGTTGAACTACTAAACAGAAGAATGAAGGTAAGGAAGGGCAGATTGATAAAGGTGCCAGAACACATTTCTGATTAAAGCAATTTGGCCCACTAATTTCTCAGCTCTGAAAAGCACAGCAAGAGAAAGAAATGGCAAGCAACCATTACAATAACAGAAAAATAAATCTGGTAAATTCTTCTGTGACTTTTCAAAGTAAGAGCTGATGACTTTCTTTTCTTTCTCCCTCGTTGAGCAGCTTGGCTAAGAAAACTTGTGGATTTTGTTATTCACTCTTTACACTGGCTTCTAGTCTACATGTTAATGTTTAGGAAATTCTAGGGATTCTTCCTCTCATTTATTTATAACTGGAGCAGATGATAAGCACAGATGGCTGCAAATTCACCATTTCAGGCAGATTTTTTTGCTTGGGTGAATAGATGAGCCTTTAGGTAATGTTTTTGGTGGTCCCCTACCTTCCTCCCCCAGAAGAGGGCAAATATTGCTCAGGCACCAGAAAATCCGAGAAGCTCTGTGGCAGTATGGGAGGAGCATCCAAACTCTCCAGTTGCCTTGAAAATGTTTCCCTGCTGATGTCTGAGGGATAGGGTAGGAGATCCATGACTGAGCTTTGTGTTTGAACTTGTAATATTTCCTACATGTTCTCCACACCTTGAGACTGTGCAGTTATGATATTACACTAAAGAGTAGCACAGCATTGGCACAGTGGGATATGAAAAAAGTCTGTTTCAGATATTGGAATTCAAATACACCTTTGGGGTAACATGGTTGCACATTGCCACATTGTGACTCTAAATTGCTGAAATATAAACAGGGATCAGGGGGAGGGGGAATTGTATTCCTTTCTGCAGACAGACCAGTGACTTGATGCAGCACTGAATGTATCCAGTAAAACTTCAAGGACCAAAGACTTTTAAGTGTCTGACCTGGCTACAAGCCTTCAAAATCAGATCTTGCTTTTTATTAAAAGGTGGGAATCATCAGAGAAAAGCTGAGGCATCAATAGAAGTAATAAACCAACATGATTAGTGAGAAAACTTTTTAATTCAAAGAAATGGAAGAATGAACAACAAAATAACAGCCAGGAGAAAGAGACAGTGGACCACTCCATCACCCCAGTAGTCTGTCAGATAATTTAGGAGGGAAATTAAGGAACTGGAACAAGAGGCAGCCTCATCATTTGCTAAGCTTGTGAATTCAGTCTCAGAAATAAAGCAAAGTTTAATAAAAACAGATGATGGGCCAGACTAATTGGAGCAGCAAATAGGAGAAAGAGAATTGAAATGCATATTGATTATTTTCTATTGAAGTAAGAGACAATTGTGCAGAAAATGTTCTAACTCCTGAAGCTGATTAAGAATGAATAATATAAAGACTTATGAGTAATCAGAAGAAAATTATTAAATGCTAGAATTCATACTTTTATTTTTAAACTAATTGCTAGAAGTAAATGAGAATTTTGATTGCATGCTGGCAGCAAACCCAGAGGCCACTGATCTTGAAGAGACAGACTCTTTTACAGGAATTCTGTGGGTGGAAAAAATTGTGAATTGAGTTTAGTATCAATGCAAATGCTGAGTTTCCTAGATGTTTCCTTTAATGGTTATACTTCATTTTATCCATTAACAAGTTTTTAGCTATCCATAACTGAAAAATTGAACATGTTTCTTTACCATGCTAAAGGCTATCTACAGAACTCAGCCAATATGGAGGAGAGAGATGTGGACAGATTTGTGCTATAAATGAATAAATACTATTGGTTCAAGAATATATATTATTAATTTGCCCACAAGATGTGTTTTGCTACATTTTAAGATAGATGTAATAAATATGAAATTTGTGCTGGTGATGTAGTTTGAGCATACTTTCAAAACATTTATAGAAAAAGAACCTATTTAAATAATGCATTGATTCATATGCATATACTAGGGTACTACTTTTAATCATTTAGAGCTAAATGGAAGTGAGGTTCTGCTCTGAATATTTTTCCTAATACATACAAGGTGGATACTTGTGTTTTTTACAACTCTAACTAGAATTATTGAATATATTACTAACAGTTGTAAAAACCATATTGCTGCTCCCTAATCCTCTTTGCAGAAAATGCCATGACATCGTGGTTCAACTGGCTATTCTTGGCTATTCTGGTTTACCTGGATGCTGTTTTTCTTCTAACTGTTTTTCTTTAAAGTTGTACATTTTCAAGATGCTTCAAAACATTTAGAAAGCATTGCAGAAGTATAAGTCTTACAGACTGGGTTGTTCAGTGGTG